>CM055741.1:19625734-19774750 GCA_029465975.1 Dallia pectoralis | reverse complement strand
CTCAGGACAGAGGTAGATGAGAGGGAGGAGGCTGCTATCAGTCGCTGCTGGTTGACAACACTGCCTGCAAGAGGGTTTCTGCTATTGGAGGAGACAGGAAGAGGGAGGAGCTAGCAGGTCCGCCCAAAGCTCTCTCTCAGCCAAGCTGCCAGAGAATAAACATCAACAGGACCGGGACTGGAGGACTTTTTATTTTCTCCCTCATTTGATCTTCTTCCGTCTGTTCGTTCTACCTTCTTTTCCCTCCATATAGTCCTGTTCTGTCTCTACCTCGTGTTGCCATGGAGTACTGAAGTGATGAAGTGTTCCACCTGTCTGGAACTATTACCCCACCACCCCACTGCGTTGTCTGTAAGAGGTAACTCCTTATTTATTATTATTATTTTACCTTCCATCTCTGTGCTCCACCTGTCTGGAACTATTACCCCACCACCCCACTGCGTTGTCTGTTAGAGGTAACTCCTTATTTATTATTATTATTTTACCTTCCATCTTTACCTCTTCATAATTTTTCCTCTTTCTCTCATCTTGCAAATGTTTTCTCATTAAACTATTAAACTTTTTATTTTAGATGATACCAGTAATTTATTGTTTCATAGTCACAACACTGTGTATTGTTTACCACATGCAAAACCATTAGGGATGTAGTTTGTTGCTGAAGGGATTTGCTTTGATTATTTGGGGAAAAAATTCCACAACAAATGAATACGTCCAGCTATTTATAATTTTAACATGATGCATATGTTTAAATCTTCATACAGTATTTGGTTATTTTTTATATATAGATATATATGTAAATGATCGTTTTCAGTTTTCTATGGCTAATACTTTTTACTCAGGATTTTATTTCAAATAAACCATATTTGTTATTTGGTGCTGGGTAAATATCTGACAAAATTCGTTCCAGGCTGTTTTGACTAATCCAGTTTTGCTGCTAAAATAAGACAACATTTGGGATGTTGGTTTTACCCAGATATAACCAACATCATTTGGGTCTTTACTTACTTTCATACTGTGATGATCCACCTGCTGGTTTATTTTATAATATAAGGTTATTTATTGGAAGTGTGGCCAAATATGTGACATTCATCGTTATTTATCATAGTTATTAATAATATTTTATTCCTGTTCATCCACTGTGATAACGATATTTATACTTACTGTCACAGTGGCCAAAAAGCAGTGATGACACAGGAAGCCCGGCCCACAATAAGCCACATCCCCAATCTTTTGATTGGACCCACTGTGCAACAACCAATAACCAGCCCTGCACTTTAAAAAACACAACCAAAACACAAAGACTGCAACACAGCATTCTGACAAGACCAAACAAAACTGAATTATTGGACTTACAGTTGTGTTTGGTTACTCCCACATCTGCTGAATCGTACTAAAAATAAATGATCAGGAAATGATCCCAAAATGTGTCATTGAAATAATGTTCAGATTTAAAAAGTTTATTACTGATAAAAGACACTTAGTACTTAGTTCAGTGCATTCCTACATGTTAGGTGGCGCTGTAGGTGGCGCTGTAGAAACTGGGTTGGGCTGGTCCAGATGTCTAGATCGCTGAAGACCCTGTAGGAACACACATTCTGCTGTGTTGGGTAGAACTAGACCGCTGTCTATAGGAAAACACACATTCTGCTGTGTTGGGTGGAACTAGACCGCTTACAAGTTAGTTTGGAGGTTCTACCCGTCCGTAAAATCTGCCACAGTGGTTTGTGTCATATAATTAAATTACCTTTTTAATCTTTTTGTTTAACCTTCAGTTCAGACAAGCCATTTTGCAGAAAATAAATATGCATACATATGTATTTAAATACAACAGAATAAACTGTGGGTGACTGTGATAACTGTAGTTTATTTAAACAAAAAGAGAAAGAGACCATATAATATGACACCAACTACTAACTATAAATACAACAGAATTACCCAGCCTCATGTAGTTTGGCTGTGTTGTACATAATAGACTGTTTGATCAAGTGTTTTAATCATTTTTTGTGACCCTTATTTAAACTCATTTTCAGCAAAAACCTGGGAGGAATTAGGCTTGCTCAGCAATACAATGAGATTATTCAATACAACCAGCAATACAACCAGATTATTACATTTGTGGTAAAGTATTTGATTGAACTACTGAACCACATGCATGTAAATCTGACATCACAGTAAGCTATTTGTGGCTTTTTTATTCAGCTCAAATCGATTGTAGAATCAAGGGAAATGAAAAAGGTGCAGGTACTGCATTTATTTTCTTATTTTATAACATTAATGATTGCTATCAATGCTATAAATAGTAATGTTCTTAGTCAACTTGTCTTGTAAAACACAGATAAAAACTAAATGTTGCAGTAGCAGTAGGCCGAATTCAAACCCATGCTGCAGCAGAACATGTTCACCGGAGTCACCTGCCTACTGAACCACTCTGGGCAAATGTCCTGTTTTAAAAATTGCATGGGACACGCTAGTGTTACGATCTCTTTGGTTGAAGTGCAGGGTAAAAGATACTTGCAGAGGGAAAACCGTTTGTGATATATATTATAAATAAAACAAATACGAAACAACGTAAAAAACATCTATCTGATCAAAATGAACTTGCGCTACAGGTGACCTAATACTTGACAAAAACAGTGAAAGGAAATAGCAATCCCAGGAATGCCCCCCCCCCAGGCCCTGTCACCCAGACAGGCCAGGCAATCTAAGAACTGAGTAAAGGGAAAGGTGGCTTAAACGCTGGTACGCCGACTTGCACCGACTCTGGTAATGGGAGATGTGAAGCTCCACCCATGCTCTCCACCACCTTCCGGAAGATATTGCTCTTGAATGCCCTGGCTGCAGCCCCAGAACAGTGGGTGGCACTTGTTGCGGCACCGAAGGCAAAATAAATGTCCGCTACTAGTGACTTAATAATTTACAAAAAACAGATAAACACAACAACACTCACCAATAGAAGACGTAATCTCAAACAATGCTATGCACCGTGTACTAAAACCAAGCGAACTAGATAGCAAAGCTAATTACCTATACTGAAGCCTACTGTCCCCAATGAAAACAAAACCACCGGAAATAATAATAATAAATAAATAAAAGCAATTGTTCATAGAGGACTCCAACATTTAGTAGTGAAAATCAAATAATAATAATACATAATAATAAATAAAAGCAATTGTTCATAGAGGACTCCAACATTTAGTAGTGAAAATCAAATAATAATAATACATAATAATAATAAATAAAAGCAATTGTTCATAGAGGACTCCACCATTTAGTAGTGCAAATCAAATAATAATAATACATAATAATAAATAAAAGCAGTTAATCATAGAGGACTCCAACATTTAGTAGTGCAAATCAAATAATAATAATAAGTAACAATAAATAAAAGCAATTGTTCATAGAGGACTCCAACATTTAGTAGTGATAATCAAATAATAATAATACATAATAATAATAAATAAATAAAAGCAATTGTTCATAGAGGACTCCAACATTTAGTAGTGCAAATCAAATAATAATAATAAATAAATAAAAGCAATTGTTCATAGAGGACTCCACCATGTAGTAGTGTAATTCAAATAATAATAATAAATAAAAGCAATTGATCATAGAGGACTCCACCATTTAGTAGTACAAATCAAATAATAATAATTCATAATAATTATAAATAAAAGCAATTGATCATAGAAGACTCCAACATTTAGTAGTGCAAGTCAAATAATAATAATACGTAATAATAATAATAAATAAAAGCAAATGTTCATAGAAGACTCCACCATTTAGTAGTGTAATTCAAATAATAATAAAAAATAATATGAAGAAATAAAATTAATTGTTCATAAAGAACTCCGCCATTTAGTAGGGCAATTAAAATAATAATAATAAAAAAAGCAATTGTTTATAGAGAACTTGGCAGGATAGTACTTTTGAAAGATGAAGATGTGGAAAAGCACAAGTCAGGACAACCTAGAACTTACATAGGTCAGACTGCCCCTCCATACTGGAAGGTGTGTGGCACAACCTAGAACTTACATAGGTCAGACTGCCCCTCCATACTGGAAGGTTTATGGCACAACCTAGAACTTACATAGGTCAGACTGCCCCTCCATACTGGAAGGTGTGTGGCACAACCTAGAACTTACATAGGTCAGACTGCCCCTCCATACTGGAAGGTTTATGGCACAACCTAGAACTTACATAGGTCAGACTGCCCCTCCAAACTGGAAGGTGTGTGGCACAACCTAGAACTTACATAGTTCAGACTGCCCCTCCAAACTGGAAGGTGTATGGCACAACATAGAACTTACATAGGTCAGACTGCCCCTCCATACTGGAAGGTGTGTGGCACAACCTAGAACTTACATAGGTCAGACTGCCCCTCCATACTGGAAGGTTTATGGCACAACCTAGAACTTACATAGGTCAGACTGCCCCTCCATACTGGAAGGTGTGTGGCACAACCTAGAACTTACATAGGTCAGACTGCCCCTCCATACTGGAAGGTGTGTGGCACAACCTAGAACTTACATAGGTCAGACTGCCCCTCCATACTGGAAGGTTTATGGCACAACCTAGAACTTACATAGTTCAGACTGCCCCTCCATACTGGAAGGTGTGTGGCACAACCTAGAACTTACATAGGTCAGACTGCCCCTCCAAACTGGAAGGTGTGTGGCACAACCTAGAACTTACATAGTTTAGACTGCCCCTCCAAACTGGAGCACCAAGATGCTTTGATGGAGCTTCTGGCTTTTATGGCAAAGACAATGTCAATACGTGCACGTGAACACAATATCACTAGCGCTCCACAGATCTGGTCTCTATGGGAGGGTGGCAAGAAAAATAATTAATATTTTTCGTTGGTGCTATGATTCCGAGGCCAATTGAACATTTTCACCTAAACACAAAACATTATGTCTTTCCAGCAAAAGACCCATGCCTGCAGTGAAGTACAGAAGCGGCAACATACTGTTGTGGGGCTGTTTCTCTTCAGCAGGTAGATAGAAGGGAGAATGGATAGTGCAAGATTCTAGAGCAGAACCTGCAGCCCTGGGTGGGTGGGGGGATGTACCAAAATAGGCAATTTAGTATTTGTTTTTTATTTCGTTTTCTTATTTTGTTTTTTTTACTTGGATATGGTTACTGTTTTTAAACAAAGTAGTCAGATTAATTTAAGGTTGTAAGGCAACAGAAGGTGAATATGTTAAAGGGGTGTGGTGGTTTTTATATACACTGTAGATTTCTGGCTTAATTTAACTCACAAATTACATTTAGGGCAAAACATGGTATTAATGGTCTTCGTTCTGCACATTTTTCTAACCAATTTAAGAGAGTGCAAATAGCTTCACATACCTATCAAAAAACCTGAGTAGCTTTGAACTATTTTCTGTTCCTTGTATTAACGGGTTAATAGCATTATTTGTGGAGTGTGTTTGTGCACACAGTCACGCCTGTGTGTTTGGTTAACAGAAGGCCACTGATACCAGGCCTGTGGTCATCTTTCAATTCTTCCTTTCATTCCAAAGGTCACCAGGGGTTACAGAGAAGCTGAGGCTAATAAGGTTAACCCTGGGAGAGGGCAAAGGTCATCCAAAATACGATTGAATAGAGGGATCCTTAATCAATCACTCTATCCATCTCTTCTCATCACACAGTATGCATGTGCTGCTTCTGAATGGATGTCCAGATCGCATGCTAGTGACTATAAAGCTTAATATATAATAATACAAGTATAAAAACAGAACAAAATGGATGTCCAGATCGCATGCTAGTGACTATAAAGCTTAATATATAATAATACAAGTATAAAAACAGAACAAAATGGATGTCCAGATTGCATGCTAGTGACTATAAAGCTTAATATATAATAATACAAGTATAAAAACAGAACAAAATGGATGTCCAGATCGCATGCTAGTGACTATAAAGCTTAATATATAATAATACAAGTATAAAAACAGAACAAAATGGATGTCCAGATCGCATGCTAGTGACTATAAAGCTTAATATATAATAATACAAGTATAAAAACAGAACAAAATGGATGTCCAGATCGCATGCTAGTGACTATAAAGCTTAATATATAATAATACAAGTATAAAAACAGAACAAAATGGATGTCCAGATCGCATGCTAGTGACTATAAAGCTTAATATATAATAATACAAGTATAAAAACAGAACAAAATGGATGTCCAGATCGCATGCTAGTGACTATAAAGCTTAATATATAATAATACAAGTATAAAAACAGAAACCTTGTAGGTTGGGAAGTTTAAAAAACAATAGTGAGCACCACAGATATGGTTATCTTGGAACGAATGCTGCTTTCAACCCAACCTTAAATGCAAGCTTGATCAACTCATACGTGGAGATGTGCTCTATTTTCAGTCGTACAAATGCACTCAGTTTGAACCACCACAGCCTCCAACTGGGTGTTTTCTCCCAAATGTAAATGATACCTTGATATAATGGTTTAGTGCTATCAGTTATGCTAGTTCTCAAACATTGCAGAAATTAGGACTTTTGCCATCCATTTTTATTTGGAGATGAATATCTGAAGCCCTAAGCAATTGTATGTATGCTATAGACCATTAACCTTTTTGACATTGAGAGCCAATGTTAACCGCTGAGTAGTGCAGTTTATATTTTCCTAGGGAATATTGTCAGGTGTTTGAAGAGCGGACTCAGCAACGTTTTCGGATAAAGATGGGACAAGTTGAAACGCAGAGTTGTGGGAAGGCCACAGGCTGCAAACTGATTAGGGTTTGAACTTAGAAAGCAAGACATTCTGCCCTTCACTGACCAAAGGAACATTAATCATTGAGGTAATATAGGGATATCAACAACATGTATCTTATATTTTAGATAGTGCTTATCCAAATAATGTATAATAGTTAGTGCATGTATATTTGTTTGACTAGTCCTTCAAGTGAATGCCAACCAAATTGTCCTTGCCAGCACAATCCTTTACCATGTCAGATACAAAGGGCTTGGTTCTACCATCTCAGATACAAAGGGCTTGGTTCTACCATCTCAGATACAAAGGGCTTGGTTCTACCATCTCAGATACAAAGGGCTTGGCTCTACCATGTGAGATACAAAGGGCTTGGCTCTACCATGTGAGATACAAAGGGCTTGGCTCTACCATGTCAGATACAAAGGGCTTGGCTCTACCATGTCAGATACAAAGGGCTTGGCTCTACCATGTGAGATACAAAGGGCTTGGCTCTACCATGTGAGATACAAAGGGCTTGGCTCTACCATGTCAGATACAAAGGGCTTGGCTCTACCATGTCAGATACAAAGGGCTTGGCTCTACCATGTCAGATACAAAGGGCTTGGCTCTACCATGTGAGATACAAAGGGCTTGGCTCTACCATGTGAGATACAAAGGGCTTGGCTCTACCATGTGAGATACAAAGGGCTTGGCTCTACCATGTGAGATACAAAGGGCTTGGCTCTACCATGTGAGATACAAAGGGCTTGGCTCTACCATGTGAGATACAAAGGACTTGGCTCTACCATGTGAGATACAAAGGACTTGGTTCTACCATGTGAGATACAAAGGGCTTGGCTCTACTATGTCAGATACAAAGGGCTTGGCTCTACTATGTCAGATACAAAGGGCTTGGCTCTACCATGTCAGATACAAAGGGCTTGGCTCTACCATGTGAGATACAAAGGGCTTGGCTCTACCATGTCAGATACAAAGGGCTTGGCTCTACCATGTCAGATACAAAGGGCTTGGCTCTACCATGTCAGATACAAAGGGCTTGGCTCTACCATGTCAGATACAAAGGGCTTGGCTCTACCATGTCAGATACAAAGGGCTTGGGGTCTACTGGATTAATTTAGTAATTCATCACAATGTACTCTCTTATAATATGCACTTGGCAGAGCCAGAAAAGGACTCAAACATCCTGGTAGCCTGGCCTCTCTCTTATCTTCCTACCTTTAATATGGGGTTAAAATGTCTTTCTTTTGCGGTTTAGGCCACTGCCAACAGAAGCACTGACGTCGCTGTCGTGTTTTTTCTTTTATATATATTTTGCATTCAGAATGGTCTTAAGATTCATGTTTTAGTTCCTTTAACATAACAAACACGGCCCAGCTTTAATTTATTTGTATGAATAAAGGTATTCAAATTTGACTTAGACTGGATTTATAGGCGGCAAGATAATGTAGTGGTTAAATCTGAAGAGTATCCAAAAAGGTTGCAAGATTTTACCAAAAAATCTGCTGCTCTGTCCTTTTACAGGATAGTTAACCCTAATTGCTCCCAGTTCTCTGCAGAAAATGAACATTTGTTCTCTGTCAACTTGATAAAAGAGTGCAAGAAAAAAGGGCACCCTCAGGTGAGTAGTGAATAATATTCTTTATCTAATGGACTAGTTCTGACTTCAGATCTGTTCACTAAAGAAGTATTTCCTTGACATCAATGAAGGACTTATGAGCGAGTTGAACCTGTGTGAGCTAATTTCCATCCAGTATCAGAGACCACAGGTATGACACATAAACCTGGTCCAATGTTACATAACAGGGTGATATTAGCCGTGCGTCTGGTGCTTACACGCTACACTCATCAATACGTGCGTCTGGTGCTTACACGCTACACTTATCAATACGTGCGTCTGGTGCTTACACGCTACACTCATCAATACGTGCGTCTGGTGCTTACACGCTACACTCATCAATACGTGCGTCTGGTGCTTACACGCTACACTTATCAATACGTGCGTCTGGTGCTTACACGCTACACTCATCAATACGTGCGTCTGGTGCTTACACGCTACACTCATCAATACGTGCGTCTGGTGCTTACACGCTACACTCATCAATACGTGCGTCTGGTGCTTACACGCTACACTCATCAATACGTGCGTCTGGTGCTTACACGCTACACTCATCAATACGTGCGTCTGGTGCTTACACGCTACACTCATCAATACGTGCGTCTGGTGCTTACACGCTACACTTATCAATACGTGCGTCTGGAGCTTACACGCTACACTTATCAATACGTGCGTCTGGTGCTTACACGCTACACTCATCAATACGTGCGTCTGGTGCTTACACGCTACACTCATCAATACGTGCGTCTGGTGCTTACACGCTACACTCATCAATACGTGCGTCTGGTGCTTACACGCTACACTTATCAATACGTGCGTCTGGAGCTTACACGCTACACTCATCAATACGTGCGTCTGGTGCTTACACGCTACACTCATCAATACGTGCGTCTGGAGCTTACACGCTACACTTATCAATACGTGCGTCTGGAGCTTACACGCTACACTTATCAATACGTGCGTCTGGAGCTTACACGCTACACTTATCAATACGTGCGTCTGGAGCTTACACGCTACACTTATCAATACGTGCGTCTGGTGCTTACACGCTACACTCATCAATACGTGCGTCTGGTGCTTACACGCTACACTCATCAATACGTGCGTCTGGTGCTTACACGCTACACTTATCAATACGTGCGTCTGGAGCTTACACGCTACACTTATCAATACGTGCGTCTGGTGCTTACACGCTACACTTATCAATACGTGCGTCTGGTGCTTACACGCTACACTTATCAATACGTGCGTCTGGTGCTTACACGCTACACTTATCAATACGTGCGTCTGGTGCTTACACGCTACACTTATCAATACGTGCGTCTGGTGCTTACACGCTACACTCATCAATACGTGCGTCTGGTGCTTACACGCTACACTTATCAATACGTGCGTCTGGTGCTTACACGCTACACTCATCAATACGTGCGTCTGGTGCTTACACGCTACACTTATCAATACGTGCGTCTGGAGCTTACACGCTACACTCATCAATACGTGCGTCTGGTGCTTACACGCTACACTTATCAATACGTGCGTCTGGTGCTTACACGCTACACTCATCAATACGTGCGTCTGGTGCTTACACGCTACACTCATCAATACGTGCGTCTGGTGCTTACACGCTACACTTATCAATACGTGCGTCTGGTGCTTACACGCTACACTCATCAATACGTGCGTCTGGAGCTTACACGCTACACTCATCAATACGTGCGTCTGGTGCTTACACGCTACACTTATCAATACGTGCGTCTGGTGCTTACACGCTACACTTATCAATACGTGCGTCTGGTGCTTACACGCTACACTCATCAATACGTGCGTCTGGTGCTTACACGCTACACTTATCAATACGTGCGTCTGGTGCTTACACGCTACACTCATCAATACGTGCGTCTGGTGCTTACACGCTACACTCATCAATACGTGCGTCTGGTGCTTACACGCTACACTTATCAATACGTGCGTCTGGTGCTTACACGCTACACTCATCAATACGTGCGTCTGGTGCTTACACGCTACACTCATCAATACGTGCGTCTGGTGCTTACACGCTACACTTATCAATACGTGCGTCTGGTGCTTACACGCTACACTTATCAATACGTGCGTCTGGTGCTTACACGCTACACTTATCAATACGTGCGTCTGGTGCTTACACGCTACACTTATCAATACGTGCGTCTGGTGCTTACACGCTACACTCATCAATACGTGCGTCTGGTGCTTACACGCTACACTCATCAATACGTGCGTCTGGTGCTTACACGCTACACTCATCAACAAGCACTCTTAGTGCAAACAAAGTAAACCAATTTTCAGTATCTTTGTCTGATGTCATTTCCTTCATTTACCTAACCATTTAGTCTTCAATGTTGTGCCTATCAGGTTGGTTGCAGAGTGTGTGTGTGTTTGTGTGTGTGTGTGTGTGTGTGTGTGTGTGTGTGTGTGTGTGCGTGCGTGTGTGTGTGGTGGATCAATACCAGGGTCATTTAGAAGAGGAATGCTTGACTGGGTGTGATAGAGAGGAACATTGAGTAGGTAGACATGTGTGATAGAGGAAACTGGAGGCCCCTGCTCTAGTGAGAGGAACATAGAGTAGGTAGACATGTGTGATAGAGGGAACTGGAGGCCCCTGCTCTAGTGAGAGGAACATAGAGTAGGTAGACGTGTGATAGAGGGAACTGGAGGCCCCTGCTCTAGTGAGAGGAACATAGAGTAGGTAGACATGTGTGATAGTGGGAACTGGAGGCCCCTGCTCTAGTGAGAGGAACATAGAGTAGGTAGACATGTGTGATAGTGGGAACTGGGGGCCCCTGCTCTAGTGAGAGGAACATAGAGTAGGTAGACATGTGTGATAGTGGGAACTGGGGGCCCCTGCTCTAGTGAGAGGAACATAGAGTAGGTAGACATGTGTGATAGTGGGAACTGGGGGCCCCTGCTCTAGTGAGATGAACATAGAGTAGGTAGACATGTGTGATAGAGGGAACTGGGGGCCCCTGCTCTAGTGAGAGGAACATAGAGTAGGTAGACGTGTGATAGAGGGAACTGGAGGCCCCTGCTCTAGTGAGATGAACATAGAGTAGGTAGACATGTGTGATAGAGGGAACTGGAGGCCCCTGCTCTAGTGAGATGAACATAGACGGTACATGTGTGATAGAGGGAACTGGAGGCCCCTGCTCTAGTGAGAGGAACATAGACGGTACATGTGTGATAGAGGGAACTGGAGGCCCCTGCTCTAGTGAGAGGAACATAGAGTAGGACTGTACATGTGTGATAGAGGGAACTGGAGGCCCCTGCTCTAGTGAGAGGAACATAGACGGTACATGTGTGATAGAGGGGTCCAGAACAAGCCTGCTTCTATCAAGGCATCATATGCCTCTGTTTCCAAGCATGGGCTAAGGTCAGACAAGTCAGTATTTTTATAGAATATATTATATTCTGATTTGAGTAGGAATGGAGAACAGTTCAATAATGACAGTGATCACACTAAAGTAGTAATGGGTGAAATGTGAAATGCTGTGCGCATGCAGAATGGACAGTCTGATTCTCATATCGCTCTCTGTTCCAAATGGCATTTGTGATCCAGTATTAAAATATTAATGATTTAGCACTATATATTCGTGTATATATAGTCTCTAATTTCTAAAGAGCAACTTTACACATTAAGGATTTCCATGTATTGGTGAATTCAATGTAATTCACATTTAATAAACAGTTTTTATAACAAGTATTGAGTAAATTGTGAGATAGAAAAAGAGTATGGAGATAATGCAGTAATATATTTGACCATCTCCTAGTTTTACTAAGATCCTAATAATGATTGCAATAATCAGTAAATACAGAATCCTGTCCAGAATTTGGAAAAAAAGGACTTCACATACTGCTTGTAAATATTTCACTTTTGGCTTATTCTGTTGGCAAACCAAACAAAATCTAGCATGAGTGTTCATTTCAAATATGCATTTCAAACATGTCAACTCTTCCCTGAAAGCCCCTGAGATATTAGATATAAGTCTGTGAGGACAAAAAATATTTTTTAAACCAAATGCCATACAAAAACTTTCTGAAACTCCCAGTGCGTTCACCATAAACATGACAGTTCAGGTGATATATGAGTCATGAGAATGAATACAGACTAAATGGGCCTTACTTTAGGGAGACGTCCCCCAGTTAGACCCCTTTTATAGTGCAACACTACTAGAACCAAATCACATTGTCTTCATGTTCAGTTCTTCCACCAGACAATACAGAACAATAGGGGGTCCAAGTACACCATCAATTGCCAAACCAGCCGCTCCAATTTCGCTTTGTCTTCCCACCATCTTTCCTCGTTAGAGGCAAATAACTACTTCAAATCTTGGGCCTGGAACAAATCATGACTGTCATCTCCGCTCATGTAGATTGCAATTGTTTGTGGTCGAGTTCCAGTCCAGAGGTCTCAGGACGTGTCTGTAAGTAGTGTGAGGAGAGCATGGGGTTTGTTTCGGTCCCCCTCCCACACCTCTCCGGTCCAGTTCGGTTCCTAACTCTATCGACAGCCCCAAACGAACAATACAATAGGCGCTCCGGGGGGCAGGTCCATCGCAGAATCTTCTGATAATTCGGATGGAAGGGACCATTGTAGAGTTGCCCTCTTGAGAGTGGCCACCAACTGACAGAACTCGTCATACTCTCATGGGAACAGGAGATGTGGCTGAGAGAAAAAATGACAAATACTGATGCACAAAACAGCGTGTGACTACAGATGCTGTTTTTGTTGTGACAAGCGCACTGTCCAGTTTAAAGTTGGAATGAGCTGGTGTTTTATGGACCTTATAGACAACTGGAGGTGTATTACAACGCAGGTGAAATGGGCTGAGCTTATACTGAATATTCACCAGGAAAGTGTTCATGTTATTTACTTTTGGTTTTCACGTTTTGGTTTGAATGAGACAAAAAAAGTGTTTCTATAACAACAATTCTAAGAACATTTATTGAAAAAACCCACTCCATGCAAATAAATTACCACAAACAGACTAAACAAATAGTATGTCTTCTAAAATTCTGGTAGAACTCAATTATCTTTGAAGTTACTAAATTAGGATGATCAAAGTTGATTGTATAGAAACTATAGAGGTGCAAAATAATGCCCTTTACTCTTGTAATGCCAGCACCATAGCACACTACATCCCAATGCTAGCACCATAGCACACTACAACCCAATGCTAGCACCATAGCACACTACATCCCAATGCTAGCACCATAGCACACTACATCCCAATGCTAGCACCATAGCACACTACATCGCAATGCTAGCACCATAGCACACTACATCCCAATGCTAGCACCATAGCCCACTACATCCCAATACTAGCACCATAGCACACTACATCCCAATGCTAGCACCATAGCACACTACATCCCAATGCTAGCACCATAGCACACTACATCCCAATGCTAGCACCATAGCCCACTACATCCCAATACTAGCACCATAGCACACTACATCCCAATGCTAGCACCATAGCACACTACAATCCAATGCTAGCACCATAGCACACTACATCCCAATGCTAGTACCATAGCACACTACATCCCAATGCTAGTACCATAGCACACTACATCCCAATGCTAGCACCATAGCACACTACATCCCAATGCTAGCACCATAGCACACTACATCCCAATGCTAGCACCATAGCACACTACATCCCAATGCTAGCACCATAGCACACTACATCCCAATGCTAGCACCATAGCACACTACATCCCAATGCTAGCACCATAGCACACTACATCCCAATGTCAGAGGACACATGGGGCTGACACTACTAGCCTATTTATTATATTTACACAATACATCCTGTGGTACTCCTCTAGCTACCTCTGGGCCTACACACTGCTAGCCTATTTATTATATTTACACAATACATCCTGTGGTACTCCTCTAGCTACCTCTGGCCCTACACACTACTAGCCTATTTATTATATTTACACAATACATCCTGTGGTACTCCTCTAGCTACCTCTGGCCCTACACACTACTAGCCTATTTATTATATTTAACTAATACATCCTGTGGTACTCCTCCTGCTACCTCTGGCCTGCACACTGCGAGCCTATTTATTATATTTACACAATACATCCTGTGGTACTCATCTAGCTATCTCTGGTCCTACACACTACTAGCCTATTTATTATATTTGCACAATACATCCTGTGGTACTCCTCTGGCCTACACACTGCTAGCCTATTTATTATATTTACACAATACATCCTGTGGTACTCCTCTAGCTACCTCTGGCCCTACACACTGCTAGCCTATTTATTATATTTACACAATACATCCTGTGGTACTCCTCTAGCTACCTCTGGCCCTACACACTACTAGCCTATTTATTATATTTACACAATACATCCTGTGGTACTCCTCTAGCTACCTCTGGTCCTACACACTACTAGCCTATTTATTATATTTGCACAATACATCCTGTGGTACTCCTCTAGCTACCTCTGGCCCTACACACTACTAGCCTATTTATTATATTTAACTAATACATCCTGTGGTACTCCTCTTGCTACCTCTGGCCTGCACACTGCGAGCCTATTTATTATATTTACACAATACATCCTGTGGTACTCCTCTAGCTACCTCTGGCCCTACACACTACTAGCCTATTTATTATATTTACACAATACATCCTGTGGTACTCCTCTAGCTACCTCTGGCCCTACACACTACTAGCCTATTTATTATATTTACACAATACATCCTGTGGTACTCCTCTAGCTACCTCTGGCCCTACACACTACTAGCCTATTTATTATATTTAACTAATATATCCTGTGGTACTCCTCTTGCTACCTCTGGCCCTACACACTGCTAGCCTATTTATTATATTTACACAATACATCCTGTGGTACTCCTCTAGCTATCTCTGGTCCTACACACTACTAGCCTATTTATTATATTTACACAATACATCCTGTGGTACTCCTCTGGCCCTACACACTGCTAGTCTATTTATTATATTTACACAATACATCCTGTGGTACTCCTCTAGCTATCTCTGGTCCTACACACTGCTAGCCTATTTATTATATTTACACAATACATCCTGTGGTACTCCTCTAGCTACCTCTGGCCCTACACACTACTAGCCTATTTATTATATTTAACTAATATATCCTGTGGTACTCCTCTTGCTACCTCTGGCCCTACACACTGCTAGCCTATTTATTATATTTACACAATACATCCTGTGGTACTCCTCTAGCTATCTCTGGTCCTACACACTACTAGCCTATTTATTATATTTACACAATACATCCTGTGGTACTCCTCTGGCCCTACACACTGCTAGTCTATTTATTATATTTACACAATACATCCTGTGGTACTCCTCTAGCTATCTCTGGTCCTACACACTGCTAGCCTATTTATTATATTTACCCAATACATCCTGTGGTACTCCTCTGGCCCTACACACTGCTAGTCTATTTATTATATTTACACAATACATCCTGTGGTACTCCTCTAGCTATCTCTGGCCTAGACACTGCTAGCCTATTTATTATATTTGCTTTTTGCACAAATGTTTTCCACTTGTATTGCCCACTACACATTTGCAATTTGCTACATAGTTGAACTGAACACCTGCACATTTACTTAATTGCACATATGGTAAAATGGAGAACCTCACCAGTTTGTAGGCATTTGTTTAGAATTGGAAGTTAAATTTAGCTTTTTATGATAGTTCATTGAACTTAAAGAACAAGTGACCTTTGATGGGTTTATTAGAACTGAATAAAAAAAATAAACCCACCAATTTCCAATCATATTTCAAAAGTACTCAGAACAGAATCAAGGCGATGTAGATTTTAAAGCAATACACACATCAAAATACATATATGTGGGTAAAATAGATAGCTTACAATATTGACTTAATTATTTATGAATTATCACATTTAAGGGAGTTTGCATGGAAGCTAATTTTACCGCTAAGATTTTTTTCACAGTTAAGTGTGCACATCAAATAAATATGATCCCAGCTACGTTCGTCAGTGACCAAAAAATGTGTCAAATGTGAGACAATTGCAAACTGCGTATGCTTCTGGTTTAAATGTTTACGGTTTTAGAAAAAATGAGCTGTTAGGTCAAAGTCTACTGCTCTAACAGATGGTGACGAGCTTGTGATTCCTGCTGTGCTCAGCAGGGATTGGAGCTGTCAGAAAGACTCAGTCAATTGAGTGAATAACAACGCACCTTTTAACCGAAAAGATCCAGTTCTTTGTCATCTATAAAAATACAATCAATTGGCTTTGTGTTGTTCGCATGTTATATTTTATGGAATAGTATGTATACTAGGTGTAGTTGCATACTTTGCAATATGAAGATATTATTTTGTTATACCATTTTTCTTAAACACAATTAAAAATAATTTGTTGTTGAAATAATGCAACATAAAATACTTATTTATATTTAAATGTAAAACAATTATCTGTGCCCCATAATCATTCCTTATTTTTTGTAGCTGTTTGTTGTATCGAAAGTGCACAATGTTAATTGACAAAGATTTAAATGAACAATATATCAGGTAAAAAAAGTTACAATAAAACAACATGTATGTTTTAGTTTCACATTCTGATATAAATCACCAAGCATCTGACCGAGGAGAAAATAATGTGATGTGGTTTATGATTATCTGGTGCCATGTGCTACTGGTGTATTGTTGGTTTCATTCTCTAAACGTGTGCCTCTCTCCCCCTCCCTCCCTCTCCCCCTCTCTCCCTCCATCTTTTCAACCTTTCTTCCCCCCTTATGCCTTTGCCTCATCCCTGTCAATTTGTTGCAGTGGTCTGGAGGTGTCGAAGGACCAGAAACCATGACTTCTGAGATGACTTGACCCGGAGCTCCCTGACAATAGGGGACCCCCATTCACCATGGTAACGAGTGGTGGTGTTGGATGGAGCTTCTGAATGGATTGGAGTGAGGTCGGGGTTGAGGGCGGGGTCGAAGTGTGGGGGAGGGGCTGACTGTTCTCTTGGAGGGGGTCTTTATAAGGACAGGGGACACGCGCCAGCTGCCATCAGACGCCTTTTTGCATAGCAGCTGGGAGTGGGACTACCCCCCCCCCCCCTTATGGGTTGAGGGGTGAACAGATTAAGTTTACTGCTGTTTGTTTACGGCACACTTCCATTGTTATGGTCGTTTACATATGTATAAGTTACAAGACCCCAAGGGTCAAATAACCACTTTAGTAACCCTCCTATTTAGCTGGCAGTCCACGCTGTTATTGGCTTCTGTAGAGAGACTCCGTCAAATACAATATCGATGTAGGAAGTAAACAGCATAGTGGGTCCATGTTATAATAGTACAGTGCTAACAGCATAGTGGGTCCATATTATAATAGTACAGTGCTAACAGCATAGTGGGTCCATATTATAATAGTACAGTGCTAACAGCATAGTGGGTCCATATTATAATAGTACAGTGCTAACAGCATAGTGGGTCCATATTATAATAGTACAGTGCTAACAGCATAGTGGGTCCATATTATAATAGTACAGTGCTAACAGCATAGTGGGTCCATATTATAATAGTACAGTGCTAACAGTAGTGGGTCCATATTATAATAGTACAGTGCTAACAGCATAGTGGGTCCATATTATAATAGTACAGTGCTAACAGCATAGTGGGTCCATATTATAGTGGGTCCTAGTACAGTGCTAACAGTGCTAACAGCATAGTGGGTCCATATTATAATAGTACAGTGCTAACAGCATAGTGGGTCCATATTATAATAGTACAGTGCTAACAGCATAGTGGGTCCATATTATAATAGTACAGTGCTAACAGCATAGTGGGTCCATATTATAATAGTACAGTGCTAACAGCATAGTGGGTCCATATTATAATAGTACAGTGCTAACAGCATAGTGGGTCCATATTATAATAGTACAGTGCTAACAGCATAGTGGGTCCATATTATAATAGTACAGTGCTAACAGCATAGTGGGTCCATATTATAATAGGGTCCATATTATAATAGTACAGTGCTAACAGCATAGTGGGTCCATATTATAATAGTACAGTGCTAACAGCATAGTGGGTCCATATTATAATAGTACAGTGCTAACAGCATAGTGGGTCCATATTATAATAGTACAGTGCTAACAGCATAGTGGGTCCATATTATAATAGTACAGTGTCCTAGTACAGTGCTAACAGCATAGTGGGTCCATATTATAAATAGTAGTGGGTCCAGTACAGCTAACAGCATAGTGGGTCCATATTATAATAGTACAGTGCTAACAGCATAGTGGGTCCATATTATAATAGTACAGTGCTAACAGCATAGTGGGTCCATTATTATAATAACAGTGGGTCCATATTATAATAGTACAGTGCTAACAGCATAGTGGGTCCATATTATAATAGTACAGTGCTAACAGCATAGTGGGTCCATATTATAATAGTACAGTGCTAACAGCATAGTGGGTCCATATTATAATAGTACAGTGCTAACAGCATAGTGGGTCCATATTATAATAGTACAGTGCTAACAGCATAGTGGGTCCATATTATAATAGTACAGTGCTAACAGCATAGTGGGTCCATATTATAATAGTACAGTGCTAACAGCATAGTGGGTCCATATTATTATAATAGTAGTGGGTCCATATTATAATAGTACAGTGCTAACAGCATAGTGGGTCCATATTATAATAGTACACAGCATAGTGGGTCCATATTATAATAGTACAGTGCTAACAGCATAGTGGGTCCATATTATAATAGTACAGTGCTAACAGCATAGTGGGTCCATATTATAATAGTACAGTGCTAACAGCATAGTGGGTCCATATTATAATAGTACAGTGCTAACAGCATAGTGGGTCCATATTATAATAGTACAGTGCTAACAGCATAGTGGGTCCATATTATAATAGTACAGTGCTAACAGCATAGTGGGTCCATATTATAATAGTACAGTGCTAACAGCATAGTGGGTCCATATTATAATAGTACAGTGCTAACAGCATAGTGGGTCCATATTATAATAGTACAGTGCTAACAGCATAGTGGGTCCATATTATAATAGTACAGTGCTAACAGCATAGTGGGTCCATATTATAATAGTACAGTGCTAACAGCATAGTGGGTCCATATTATAATAGTACAGTGCTAACAGCATAGTGGGTCCATATTATAATAGTACAGTGCTAACAGCATAGTGGGTCCATATTATAATAGTACAGTGCTAACAGCATAGTAGGTCCATATTATAATAGTACAGTGCTAACAGCATAGTGGGTCCATATTATAATAGTACAGTGCTAACAGCATAGTGGGTCCATATTATAATAGTACAGTGCTAACAGCATAGTGGGTCCATATTATAATAGTACAGGTCCATAATAGTGGGTCCATATTATAATAGTACAGTGCTAACAGCATAGTGGGTCCATATTATAATAGTACAGTGCTAACAGCATAGTGGGTCCATATTATAATAGTACAGTGCTAACAGCAGTGCTAACAGCATAGTGGGTCCATATTATAATAGTACAGTGCTAACAGCATAGTGGGTCCATATTATAATAGTACAGTGCTAACAGCATAGTGGGTCCATATTATAATAGTACAGTGCTAACAGCATAGTGGGTCCATATTATAATAGTACAGTGCTAACAGCATAGTGGGTCCATATTATAATAGTACAGTGCTAACAGCATAGTGGGTCCATATTATAATAGTACAGTGCTAACAGCATAGTGGGTCCATATTATAATAGTACAGTGCTAACAGCATAGTGGGTCCATATTATAATAGTACATAGTGGGTCCATATTATAATAGTACAGTGCTAACAGCACAGCATAGTGGGTCCATATTATAATAGTACAGTGCTAACAGCATAGTGGGTCCATATTATAATAGTACAGTGCTAACAGCATAGTGGGTCCATATTATAATAGTACAGTGCTAACAGCATAGTGGGTCCATATTATAATATAAGTAGTACAGTGCTAACAGTGCTAACAGCATAGTGGGTCCATATTATAATAGTACAGTGCTAACAGCATAGTGGGTCCATATTATAATAGGTCCATATTATAATAGTACAGTGCTAACAGCATAGTGGGTCCATATTATAATAGTACAGTGCTAACAGCATAGTGGGTCCATATTATAATAGTACAGTGCTAACAGCATAGTGGGTCCATATTATAATAGTACAGTGCTAACAGCATAGTGGGTCCATATTATAATAGTACAGTGCTAACAGCATAGTGGGTCCATATTATAATAGTACAGTGCTAACAGCATAGTGGGTCCATATTATAATAGTACAGTACTAACAGCATAGTGGGTCCATATTATAATAGTACAGTGCTAACAGCATAGTGGGTCCATATTATAATAGTACAGTGCTAACAGCATAGTGGGTCCATATTATAATAGTACAGTGCTAACAGCATAGTGGGTCCATATTATAATAGTAATGAATGCGGTGTGCTGGTAGCAGGTGGACACAAGCGCGGAGACTCGTACTCAATATAAGGGTTTATTTCCCAACATACAGGCGACTCGGACTGAAACCGAACACTTCGGGTATCCGTGACAAACAAATTAAATAAGGACTGTACTTTGTACAGGGAGAAAACGGAGGAACCCAACACACGACTCTTGCATACCCGTAACATGTAACAATGCCACAACACTGACGGACAGACAAGACAGGACTTAAATACCCCACTAACAATGAAACAGGTAACAGGTGTGCAGACAGACACAGGTGACTCCAATAGTCCATGATTGCTCCCTCCCCGCTGACTGGGGAAGCGTCCGCACTGGCTCCGAGTAGAACCCAAAAGTCCATGGTAATTCCCCTCTCTGCCGGCGGGGGGAGTTCCGACTCCAGCCAAGAGGAGGACAGAAATGTCAGTGTCTTACAGCTGACATAATATTAGTCACTGAATACAGGGCTCCATGGCAGGACTGGATAATCTCTGCAGGCAATTGTGATGTCTTATGGTTTCTCACATTGACCTGAAGAGGTTCTGCAGTCTGAGCTCTGATACTCCCTGTTTGGACAAAAAATGAAAACAGATATGTATTTAAATGACTTATATACAGTTCAGTGTTAGTGTGTAGAAAACAGATATGTATTTAAATGACTTATATACAGTTCAGTGTTAGTGTGTAGAAAACAGATATGTATTTAAATGACTTATATACAGTTCAGTGTTAGTGTGTAGAAAACAGATATGTATTTAAATGACTTATATACAGTTCAGTGTTAGTGTGTAGAAAACAGATATGTATTTAAATGACTTATATACAGTTCAAAGTTAGTGTGTAGAAAACAGATATGTATTTAAATGACTTATATACAGTTCAGTGTTAGTGTGTAGAAAACAGATGTGTATTTAAATGACTTATATACAGTTCAGTGTTAGTGTGTAGAAAACAGATATGTATTTAAATGACTT
Organism: Dallia pectoralis; assembly: GCA_029465975.1. NCBI lineage: Eukaryota > Metazoa > Chordata > Actinopteri > Esociformes > Umbridae > Dallia > Dallia pectoralis. The sequence continues at coordinate 19,752,913 of CM055741.1, read as the reverse complement.
ATATACAGTTCAGTGTTAGTGTGTAGAAAACAGATATGTATTTAAATGACTTATATACAGTTCAGTGTTAGTGTGTAGAAAACAGATATGTATTTAAATGACTTATATACAGTTCAGTGTTAGTGTATAGAAAACAGATATGTATTTAAATGACTTATATACAGTTCAGTGTTAGTGTGTAGAAAACAGATATGTATTTAAATGACTTATATACAGTTCAGTGTTAGTGTGTAGAAAACAGATATGTATTTAAATGACTTATATACAGTTCAGTGTTAGTGTGTAGAAAACAGATATGTATTTAAATGACTTATATACAGTTCAGTGTTAGTGTGTAGAAAACAGATATGTATTTAAATGACTTATATACAGTTCAGTGTTAGTGTGTAGAAAACAGATATGTATTTAAATGACTTATATACAGTTCAAAGTTAGTGTGTAGAAAACAGATATGTATTTAAATGACTTATATACAGTTCAGTGTTAGTGTGTAGAAAACAGATGTGTATTTAAATGACTTATATACAGTTCAGTGTTAGTGTGTAGAAAACAGATATGTATTTAAATGACTTATATACAGTTCAGTGTTAGTGTGTAGAAAACAGATATGTATTTAAATGACTTATATACAGTTCAGTGTTAGTGTGTAGAAAACAGATATGTATTTAAATGACTTATATACAGTTCAGTGTTAGTGTATAGAAAACAGATATGTATTTAAATGACTTATATACAGTTCAGTGTTAGTGTGTAGAAAACAGATATGTATTTAAATGACTTATATACAGTTCAGTGTTAGTGTGTAGAAAACAGATATGTATTTAAATGACTTATATACAGTTCAGTGTTAGTGTATAGAAAACAGATATGTATTTAAATGACTTATATACAGTTCAGTGTTAGTGTGTAGAAAACAGATATGTATTTAAATGACTTATATACAGTTCAGTGTTAGTGTGTAGAAAACAGATATGTATTTAAATGACTTATATACAGTTCAAAGTTAGTGTGTAGAAAACAGATATGTATTTAAATGACTTATATACAGTTCAGTGTTAGTGTGTAGAAAACAGATGTGTATTTAAATGACAGTGTTAGTGTGAAAACAGATATGTATTTTGACTTATATACAGTTCAGTGTTAGTGTGTAGAAAACAGATATGTATTTAAATGACTTATATACAGTTCAGTGTTAGTGTGTAGAAAACAGATATGTATTTAAATGACTTATATACAGTTCAGTGTTAGTGTGTAGAAAACAGATATGTATTTAAATGACTTATATACAGTTCAGTGTTAGTGTATAGAAAACAGATATGTATTTAAATGACTTATATACAGTTCAGTGTTAGTGTGTAGAAAACAGATATGTATTTAAATGACTTATATACAGTTCAGTGTTAGTGTGTAGAAAACAGATATGTATTTAAATGACTTATATACAGTTCAGTGTTAGTGTGTAGAAAACAGATATGTATTTAAATGACTTATATACAGTTCAGTGTTAGTGTGTAGAAAACAGATATGTATTTAAATGACTTATATACAGTTCAGTGTTAGTGTGTAGAAAACAGATATGTATTTAAATGACTTATATACAGTTCAGTGTTAGTGTGTAGAAAACAGATGTGTATTTAAATGACTTATATACAGTTCAGTGTTAGTGTGTAGAAAACAGATATGTATTTAAATGACTTATATACAGTTCAGTGTTAGTGTGTAGAAAACAGATATGTATTTAAATGACTTATATACAGTTCAGTGTTAGTGTGTAGAAAACAGATATGTATTTAAATGACTTATATACAGTTCAGTGTTAGTGTGTAGAAAACAGATGTGTATTTAAATGACTTATATACAGTTCAGTGTTAGTGTGTAGAAAACAGATATGTATTTAAATGACTTATATACAGTTCAGTGTTAGTGTGTAGAAAACAGATATGTATTTAAATGACTTATATACAGTTCAGTGTTAGTGTGTAGAAAACAGATATGTATTTAAATGACTTATATACAGTTCAGTGTTAGTGTGTAGAAAACAGATATGTATTTAAATGACTTATATACAGTTCAGTGTTAGTGTAGTGTGTAGAAAACAGATATGTATTTAAATGACTTATATACAGTTCAGTGTTAGTGTGTAGAAAACAGATATGTATTTAAATGACTTATATACAGTTCAGTGTTAGTGTGTAGAAAACAGATATGTATTTAAATGACTTATATACAGTTCAGTGTTAGTGTGTAGAAAACAGATATGTATTTAAATGACTTATATACAGTTCAAAGTTAGTGTGTAGAAAACAGATATGTATTTAAATGACTTATATACAGTTCAGTGTTAGTGTGTAGAAAACAGATATGTATTTAAATGACTTATATACAGTTCAGTGTTAGTGTGTAGAAAACAGATATGTATTTAAATGACTTATATACAGTTCAGTGTTAGTGTGTAGAAAACAGATATGTATTTAAATGACTTATATACAGTTCAGTGTTAGTGTGTAGAAAACAGATATGTATTTATATGACTTATATACAGTTCAGTGTTAGTGTGTAGAAAACAGATATGTATTTAAATGACTTATATACAGTTCAGTGTTAGTGTGTAGAAAACAGATATGTATTTAAATGACTTATATACAGTTCAGTGTTAGTGTGTAGAAAACAGATATGTATTTAAACGACTTATATACAGTTCATTGATAGTTAACTTATCAGATAGGGTTAGGGTTAGGTTTAGGGTTTGGGCACAGCTGTTGTAACACAGTGGTTTGGGCTTTAATTTCCTCAGACAATGAGACAATATAAGTAAGCAGGTTTCCTCTAACGCCTTAAGTTTGATCAGATGTCCATCAGATGAGTTGCTGTGATTCGGCATAATCTCAGCTGGCAACTGTGAGTAGATGTTTCCTCTCACAGTAGCTACTGGGGTTCTGCTAAACACAGTTGTTATTTTCTATCCTGGACCACAGTACAATCCATCTGAGATGAGCTGGAACAGGCCAATCTCCACCCTAATAGTACCTGTGTTGGAACAGGCCAATCTCCACCACAATAGTACCTGTGCTGGAACAGGCCAATCTCCACCCTAATAGTAACTGTGCTGGAACAGGCCAATCTCCACCCTACTAGTACCTGTGCTGGAACAGGCCAATCTCCGCCTTAATAGTACCTGTAGTGGAACAGGCCAATCTCCACCCTAATAGTACCTGTGTTGGAACAGGCCAATCTCCACCCTAATAGTTCCTGTGTTGGAACAGGCCAATCTCCACCTTAATAGTACCTGTGCTGGAACAGGCCAATCTCCACCCTACTAGTACCTGTGCTGGAACAGGCCAATCTCCACCCTAATAGTACCTGTGCTGGAACAGGCCAATCTCCACCCTACTAGTACCTGTGCTGGAACAGGCCAATCTCCACCCTACTAGTACCTGTGCTGAAACAGGCCAATCTCCACCTTAATAGTACCTGTGCTGGAACAGGTCAATCTCCACCTTAATAGTACCTGTGCTGGAACAGGCCAATCTCCACCCTAATAGTACCTGTGTTGGAACAGGCCAATCTCCACCTTAATAGTACCTGTGTTGGAACAGGCCAATCTCCACCCTAATAGTACCTGTGCTGGAACAGGCCAATCTCCACCCTAATAGTACCTGTGCTGGAACAGGCCAATCTCCACCCTAATAGTACCTGTGTTGGAACAGGCCAATCTCCACCCTAATAGTACCTGTGTTGGAACAGGCCAATCTCCACCTTAATAGTACCTGTGTTGGAACAGGCCAATCTCCACCCTAATAGTACCTGTGTTGGAACAGGCCAATCTCCACCCTAATAGTACCTGTGTTGGAACAGGCCAATCTCCACCTTAATAGTACCTGTGCTGGAACAGGCCAATCTCCACCTTAATAGTACCTGTGCTGGAACAGGCCAATCTCCACCCTAATAGTACCTGTGCTGGAACAGGCCAATCTCCACCCTACTAGTACCTGTGCTGGAACAGGCCAATCTCCACCCTACTGTGCTGGAACAGGCCAATCTAATAGTACCTGTGCTGGAACAGGCCAATCTCCACCCTAATAGTACCTGTGTTGGAACAGGCCAATCTCCACCCTAATAGTACCTGTGTTGGAACAGGCCAATCTCCACCCTAATAGTTCCTGTGTTGGAACAGGCCAATCTCCACCCTAATAGTACCTGTGTTGGAACAGGCCAATCTCCACCCTAATAGTTCCTGTGTTGGAACAGGCCAATCTCCACCCTAATAGTTCCTGTGTTGGAACAGGCCAATCTCCACCCTAATAGTACCTGTGTTGGAACAGGCCAATCTCCACCCTAATAGTTCCTGTGTTGGAACAGGCCAATCTCCACCCTAATAGTAAATGTGCTGGAACAGGCCAATCTCCACCCTAATAGTAACTGTGCTGGAACAGGCCAATCTCCACCCTAATAGTACCTGTGCTGGAACAGGTGTTTGGAGAGAAGGCCAATGATGGCCTTTGATGAACGCAAATGTTTTAAGGACAGAATTATTTCTATAAAATTAAAAAGTGACATTTATAAGTGACACCAATCTTTTGAACAGTAGTTTAAAATTAAATACTTCTTTACCTGAAAAAAATTAGAATAGCAGAGTAGTGTTGTTGGTCAAATCCATGAGCTGACAACATTAAAATATATTTGTTAATCTTTCCCAGAGCAAGGAAGTTAAACTAACTTGTGCACAGGTTGAGGCTAAAAACTCGAAGGTGTTCGGATTCATATTTAAAATAATGTAGAAACAATCTCAAAAACCCACTTTGCACATGAGATTAAACTGAGTTGTCGTTATTTGTTTGTTGAAAGCCTAGCATATAGTCTGCAATTTAGGGAGATATTTATTAAAGTGTGTTATCTATTTGGGACCTCTGTAATACATGTCTGTTCTGTCTTCTATTGAATACCTTTTTTTCCCAATTGCAGTTGCTTCATTTTGAGCCAGAATGGATCTCCAGTTTCCATGACTGAGGGCAGATCTTTCTGATGTTGATGATACTGCATCAGGAACTGATTGGATGATGTTGAAGGGCCATCAGTTCTTGATGCATTGCCTTCAGCATTGAAAGAAACAACACACAATGTAAACAGCGCTTTCTTCGGTAACACTATGTTGTTATTGTGTTGTTTAGAAGTGGTGTAAAAGTGAACACATGCAATCAGTCACTTAACATGTGGTCATTAAATTGCTCTACAGTCCTCTACAGTCCTCTACAGTCCACTACAGTCCCCTACAGTCCACTACAGTCCCCTACAGTCCTCTACAGTCCACTACAGTCCCCTACAGTCCTCTACAGTCCACTACAGTCCACTACAGTCCCCTACAGTCCTCTCCAGTCCACTACAGTCCCTTACAGTCCACTACAGTCCACTACAGTCCACTACAGCCCCTACAGTCCTCTACAGTCCACTACAGTCCACTACAGTCCTCTACAGTCCCCTACAGTCCACTACAGTCCACTACAGTCCCCTACAGTCCGCTCCAGTCCACTACAGTCCACTACAGTCCACTACAGTCCCCTACAGTCCACTACAGTCCCATACAGTCCACTACAGTCCTCTACAGTCCTCTACAGTCCCCTACAGTCCTCTGCAGTCCCCTACAGTCCACTACAGTCCTCTACAGTCCACTACAGTCCACTACAGTCCACTACATTCCCTACAGTCCCCTACAGTCCTCTACAGTCCTCTACAGTCCACTACAGTCCCCTACAGTCCCCTACAGTCCTCTACAGTTCTCTACAGTCCCCTACAGTACTCTACAGTCCCCTACAGTTCTCTACAGTCCCCTACAGTTCTCTACAGTCCGCTACATTCCACTACAGTCCTCTACAGTCCCCTACAGTCCTCTACAGTTCTCTACAGTCCCCTACAGTACTCTACAGTCCCCTACAGTTCTCTACAGTCCCCTACAGTTCTCTACAGTCCGCTACATTCCACTACAGTCCTCTACAGTCCCCTACAGTCCCCTACAGTCCTCTACAGTTCTCTACAGTCCCCTACAGTACTCTACAGTCCCCTACAGTTCTCTACAGTCCCCTACAGTTCTCTACAGTCCGCTACATTCCACTACAGTCCTCTACAGTCCCCTACAGTTCCCTACAGTCCTCTACAGTCCCCTACAGTCCTCTACAGTCCCATACAGTCCACTACAGTCCCCTACAGTCCACTACAGTCCACTACAGTCCCCTACAGTCCACTACAGTCCACTACAGTCCTCTACATTCCCTACAGTCCCCTACAGTCCACTACAGTCCTCTACAGTCCTCTACAGTCTTCTACAGTCCTCTACAGTCCACTACAGTCCTCTACAGTCCACTACAGTCCCCTACAGTCCTCTACAGTCCCCTACAGTCCACTAAAGTCCTCTACAGTCCTCTACAGTCTTCTACAGTCCTCTACAGTCCACTACAGTCCTCTACAGTCCACTACAGTCCCCTACAGTCCTCTACAGTCCCCTACAGTCCACTAAAGTCCTCTACAGTCCTCTACAGTCTTCTACAGTCCTCTACAGTCCACTACAGTCCTCTACAGTCCACTACAGTCCCCTACAGTCCTCTACAGTCCTCTACAGTCCACTACAGTCCTCTACAGTCTTCTACAGTCCTCTACAGTCCCCTACAGTCTTCTACAGTCCACTACAGTCCCCTACAGTCCTCTACAGTCCCATACAGTCCTCTACAGTCCACTACAGTCCTCTACAGTCCCCTCAGTCCACTACAGTCCTCTACAGTCCCCTACAGTCCTCTACAGTCCCCTACAGTCCCCTACAGTCCACTACAGTCCTCTACAGTCCACTACAGTCCTCTGCAGTCCACTACAGTCCTCTACAGTCCTCTACAGTCCACTCACTCGTTAATTGTGGTATATATTGTCCTATTTTTCCTAACATTCAATAACATGATGTCTGATTTCAACTATTTCTTTCTTGGTCTTTAGGTTTGGGTTAAACATTAGTTTTACAGTGTCAACAATGATAGTGTGATACGTCTTTCTATGTATCTTTCCATATGATATATATCACGGTTATTATGAAAGACAATGACTGTGGTTTAATCAATTTCCAGAAATGTACTGTAACATTAATTTTCTAATAAATTATTTTTAAAAATTTAGAATGCTGTATTAAATATGGTGTCCTTAATTACATTTTTTTATGGAGATTCAGGGCTACGTGTATTCAATCATGACAAGTAACTAAGTTGTTGAGAGCTTGTAGAGAGCCTCTATATACCACAGCTAACAACAGGAATGCCACCTACTGGTCACAATATGTACTGATACATTAAAGAACCTACCAACCAGGCATTCTGTAATTATGTATTAATACATTAGAGAACCTACCAACCAGACATTCTGTAATTATGTACTGATACATTAGAGAACCTACCAACCAGACATTCTATAATTATGTATTAATACATTAGAGAACCTACCAACCAGACATTCTGTAATTATGTACTGATACATTAGAGAACCTACCAACCAGACATTCTATAATTATGTACTGATACATTAGATAACCTACCAACCAGGCATTCTATAATTATGTACTGATACATTAGAGAACCTACCAACCAGACATTCTATAATTATGTACTGATACATTAGAGAACCTACCAACCAGACATTCTATAATTATGTACTGATGCATTAGAGAACCTACCAACCAGGCATTCTATAATTATGTACTGATACATTAGAGAACCTACCAACCAGGCATTCTATAATTATGTACTGATACATTAGAGAACCTACCAACCAGACATTCTATAATTATGTACTGATACATTAGAGAACCTACCAACCAGACATTCTATAATTATGTACTGATACATTAGAGAACCTACCAACCAGACATTCTATAATTATGTACTGATACATTAGAGAACCTACCAACCAGACATTCTATAATTATGTATTAATACATTAGAGAACCTACCAACCAGACATTCTATAATTATGTACTGATACATTAGAGAACCTACCAACCAGACATTCTATAATTATGTACTGATACATTAGAGAACCTACCAACCAGACATTCTATAATTATGTACTGATACTTTAGATAACCTACCAACCAGACATTCTATAATTATGTACTGATACATTAGAGAACCTACCAACCAGACATTCTATAATTATGTACTGATACATTAGATAACCTACCAACCAGACATTCTATAATTATGTACTGATACATTAGAGAACCTACCAACCAGACATTCTATAATTATGTACTGATACATTAGAGAACCTACCAACCAGACATTCTATAATTATGTACTGATACATTAGAGAACCTACCAACCAGACATTCTATAATTATGTATTAATACATTAGAGAACCTACCAACCAGGCATTCTATAATTATGTACTGATACATTAGAGAACCTACTAACCAGACATTCTGTAATTATGTACTGATACATTAGAGAACCTACCAACCAGGCATTCTGTAATTATGTATTAATACATTAGAGAACCTACCAACCAGGCATTCTGTAATTATGTCTTAATACATTAGAGAACCTACCAACCAGACATTCTGTAATTATGTATTAATACATTAGAGAACCTACCAACCAGGCATTCTGTAATTATGTATTAATACATTAGAGAACCTACTAACCAGACATTCTGTAATTATGTACTGAAACATTAGAGAACCTACCAACCAGGCATTCAGTAATTATGTATTAATACATTAGAGAACCTACCAACCAGGCATTCTGTAATTATGTCTTAATACATTACAGAACCTACCAACCAGGCATTCTGTAATTATGTATTAATACATTAGAGAACCTACCAACCAGACATTCTGTAATTATGTATTAATACATTAGAGAATCTACCAACCAGGCATTCTGTAATTATGTATTAATACATTAGAGAACCTACCAACCAGGCATTCTGTAATTATGTATTAATACATTAGAGAACCTACCAACCAGGCATTCTGTAATTATGTATTAATACATTAGAGAACCTACTAACCAGACATTCTGTAATTATGTACTGAAACATTAGAGAACCTACCAACCAGGCATTCTGTAATTATGTATCAAGACCAGAGTAAAGGGACCCAATAACAGATACAGAGGCGGAGACCAGGTCGGAAAATGAACAATGTTTATTGTTTAGGGGATAATCTGTAACATAGTGATGGACAGACAGGGTCCGGTATACAGGAGTAGGAGGTCCGTAGTGATGGACAGGCGGAGTCCGGTATACAGGAGTAGGAGGTCCGTAGTGATGGACAGGCGGAGTCCGGTATACAGGAGTAGGAGGTCCGTAGTGATGGACAGGCGGAGTCCGGTATACAGGAGTAGGAGGTCCGTAGTGATGGACAGACAGGGTCCGGTATACAGGAGTAGGAGGTCCGTAGTGATGGGCAGGCGGAGTCCGGTATACAGGAGTAGGAGGTCCGTAGTGATGGGCAGGCGGAGTCCGGTATACAGGAGTAGGAGGTCCATAGTGATCAGCAGGCAGCATCCGGTATACAGGAATAGGAGTCCGTAGTGATGGGCAGGCGGAGTCCGGTATACAGGAGTAGGAGGTCCGTAGTGATGGACAGACAGGGTCCGGTATACAGGAGTAGGAGGTCCGTAGTGATGGACAGACAGGGTCCGGTATACAGGAGTAGGAGGTCCGTAGTGATGGACAGACAGGGTCCGGTATACAGGAGTAGGAGGTCCGTAGTGATGGGCAGGTGCAGTCCGGTATACTCGAAAAGCTGACATATAAAGCCCAGAGAATAATCAGTAAATGGGGAACACCTGGTGGAGACAATGACAAGCCAGGTGAGACAGATCAGGTTGTGACATTATGCATTAATTGTTTGTCTTTTTAGTATCTCTCCAGTATCTCTCCAGTATCTCTTGTTGTGGATTATTCTAATACCACGTAATTAATGTTACTATACCTTTATCTCAAAAATAACATTAAGCAAATACACACTGAATCCAGACTCGAAATAAGAACAGACAAGAGTATTTCTCAAGTTAACTCTAACAGTTTAATTGATAGATGAGGAAAAACCTTTTCACATACACAGACGGCAAACTTATGCAGTGACAGGTATATTTTTTCCTAACTAATATGAAGAACAGTGCAATATATATATATGGTTTTAATGACGCACATACTTCCACACAAACTTTAACAATACTGATATGGAGAACAGATGAGGCCTTTAGATGATAAAACCTGAAGGTCAGTGCCCTCTAGCCAAGGGAGGCCAGATACATTGTAGATATGACAAGAAACATTATGAGGCACACAAAGACCCATACAGTTCCTTTTGACAGTCCATCACAGATAAGGTGTTCGGGACATCTGTTTCTATGCCTTGGCCCCTCTAACAAACTGAAGATCACATTCCTGTTTCTCCTCAGTATAGCACACGATCCTGTTTCTCAGGGTTTTGTGCTTTCCTTTCTGGCCCCCAAGACTCACGTGTTTTATCACATGTTTTATCTACACTATTTCTGAACTCCACAGCCGACATGTATATTTTCCACAACACTCTCCAGTATATCTCCAGTATATCTCCAGTATATCTCCAGTATATCTCCAGTATATCTCCAGTAGATCTCCAGTATGTCTAGGGCTGTCACGATTATGAAATTTGGCTGACGATTATTGTCCAACAAATAATTGCGATGACGACGATTAATTGTCTGTTTTATAACTTTGATGATTAATTGTCTGTTTTAGGGCTTTGTCGATTAATTGTCATACAAATTGTTGTGATTATTTAATTTAATCCCTTGTAAGTTGTCACTTGCAATAACACATTAACACACTTAAAGCCTTGAAATAATAGTTATTAAATAAATAATAGTTATTTATTCAATGAAAAAAAGTATATTTCAGTTACCATAACACAAAAATGATTCAGTATTCCAAACTAAAGTAAAATAAATATATTTACTGTAAATTCTGTAAATAACATAAACAATGAATCACAAATATTAACTATGACTATAACAGAACAGCCCATGAGTCAAATTCTTAAATACTGTCACGAATGGAGCGGCGTAGTGCGGTGAAAGCCATTGCAGAGTCGTAGGAACCGTTGAAATAAGGTTTATTGTGAAACTAAACACAAAACAAACCCTAACGGCGAAAACACAATACTGTTTTAAATGAAAGGTGCGCATATAGCGACTTTAAACAAACAATCTCAATATAAACTAAAAGAGCGATATACGTGTATCCTCACACTCACCTCTAAACCAACGTGACATAGAACAAACAATGATAAGCACCGAGGTGACTTCCTAGAAAACCTTTATAGCCCGAACTAATGACAACATTACACCCAGCTGTGAACTAAGAACCAGGAAGTGGAACACCTGAAACCAGACGGTGCAGTACCCAACAATCACCACACGTTACAGTACCCCCCCATTTAACGGCTAGCTCCCAGATAGCCAACCTAACATAAAAGAACACAAGGGAGCAACAGGAGAGGACCCACCTCGGAGCGCTACAGCTTGCCCCTCCGAGGAATCCACTCACCGTCCGGCTCTGCGGGCTTCTTGGGTGGCTTATCATTCTGTCACGAATGGAGCGGCGTAGTGCGGTGAAAGCCATTGCAGAGTCGTAGGAACCGTTGAAATAAGGTTTATTGTGAAACTAATCACAAAACAAACCGTAACGGCGAAAACACAATACTGTTTTAAATGAAAGGTGCGCATATAGCGACTTTAAACAAACACTCTCAATATAAACTAAAACAGCGATATCCGTGTATCCTCACACTCACCTCTAAACCAACGTGACGTAGTAACAAACAGACGGTGCAGTACCCAACAATCACCAAATACAAAAAACCATGCTCCTTAATGGCTTGAAAGATTCCGGGAAAGAAACACTAGCATGTTGAACTTTTCTGGCTAAAGACAGCATCTGATTCTACCTCCGTTTCACTATGGTACCCATAAGAAACGGCGCTGCTTCAGATCTCTCAAATGTACATTTTCTGATTGGTAAAAATTGGGCACTACTTTAATCAGGAGAACCTGCTCTTTGAAATAAGATATGACAGGTCAGTGGGCTTTGCTGCCATAAAAAACTCGGCACCCTTTGGAACTCTGAACTCTGCCCATTGGTTTCCTATGGCGAGGAGAGTGTCACACTAACCCAGCGGAGGTGTGGCTGTCTCCCATCTACCTCTCATCTCCTTCTCCTGCATGCCGACTCCCATGCGCAGATAGCCTGGCACGCGCTCTGAATGGGAGTGCGCAAGTGACTGTGAATGAAATTGGGGCAATCAGAAGCAGTTCAATCAGTGGGCTTTAAATGCGCGCATTAGTCATTTGACTGGGACTTGAGCACAACGGACAGCAGAAGGACAAACACATTCATTGTGAGGAACTGGGACTTTTTGATTGTGACAGGCTATCGGTAAGCTCACAAGGACTCTTGTTTAACAAACTCTCGTGTTGGATCCTTTATCTGTGTACTTGGTATTATTGTGCTAAATGTGTCAATGTTGTTAATGTAAAGCTTAACATAATTGTTATTGCATGGCTTAAAGAATTAAATTGATGGTGAAAATAGAAATTAATATATGTAGAATGTCTAGTAAAATGTAGGGGGGGAAACCCTAGTAATTTTGTGTAAAATCAGAGTTTGGTTCATCCTCATTTAGTTGTGCATTATTTACCTGTGTGTGTAATTGGTATCTTATTGGTTAACAGTAATCAAGTAGAAAATACTTACCTTGTTTCTGTGGTTCCTGGTAAATGCATTTGACCGTACCGGTGTTGGAAAAATACCTGTTTATTTAAAATGCTTTTTATGTTGTATTTAAAGATTTTTCACCTATTTCAACCATCCTGATCCTGTTCAACTGGTCAAAAATAAATATATTTTCAGAGTGAAATCCAAAGTCTGGTCCTTTCCAAGTGTGGACACCTCACAGTTAAAGAACACTTGGCAGAGAGTGATGGCGGTTATATCTCAAAATGTATATTTCCAGATCTTTTCAAATTGGGCATAATTTTATTCAGCTGAAGTTCAGCTTTTTAATAAGATATAGCAGTGTAGCGGGCTTCCATGTCATCACACACTACACATGAAAACGTGGATCTGTTTAGAACTCTGAGCTCTGCCTATTCATTTCCTATGGCGGGGCATGGTGAGCTTCAGAGTGAAATTACACAAAATGTATATCTTCAGATCTTATCAAGTCATGCATCATTCTATTCAGCAGAACCTCAGCTTTTCAATAAGATATAGCAGTTTAGCGGGCTTCCATGTCATCAAACGTTATACAAGAAATAGTCCGAAATAGCATTTTTCAAAATACTTCCACCGAACGCAAATGTAAGCGCACTTGATACCGTAAACGACCAGATGTTTACTACATAGAACAGTTGTTATTTTTAAATTTCGTCATGATATTAACTTATAGTAGCAAAATAAAAAAGCCGACCTGTTTTGGTGCCATTATGCGGAAGTGGGACGTTTAGCTTAATGTTAGGTTCGAAGCAGCTTAGTATGAAGGTAAAACAGCGACATAAGTTTTTTTCTTGTAATTGTTTTTTTTCTTTTGAAACTCATTTTGTACTTAGGTTTTCTTTCTTGTAATTGTTTTTTTTCTTTTGAAACTCGTTTTGTACAAAAGTTTTTCTTTCTTGTAATTCGTTTTTTTCTTTTGAAACTCGTTTTGTACAAAAGTTTTTCTTTCTTGTAATAGGTTTTGTACAAAAACCAACGCGCAGAGTTTTGTCACTAAAATTCCACCAGCACTGTGACAAAAGTTTTTCTTTCTTGTAATTCATATTTTTTTTTTTAAACTCGTTTTGTACAAACGTTGTTCTTTCTTGTAATAGGTTTTGTACAAAAACAACGCGCAGAGTTTTGTCACTAATATTCCACCAGCACTGTGACAAAAGTTTTTCTTTCTTGTAAATCAGTCTGTGCCCAAACGTTTCAGTGCTTTCCAAACAGAAACCCCAAACGTATTCTGACCAATGAACGGATAGCTATCTTAGCGTGGCCCTTTGAACTTCAACCAATCGTTACTCCTTCCAAAGAGGAAAAAAGTCATGGCTCTGCATGGTCAGCATCTGTTACCTCAAGTAAGTTTTCGATTATGTAAAACGTATTTTCATGTCCATGCAGTAGTAATTAAAATATTATTTAATATCATTTTATTTAATACTGCATGGACATGAAAATAAGTTTTACTTGAGGTAACAGATGTAAAACGAGTTTCAAAAGAAAAAAACCAATTACAAGAAAAAAACTTGTCGCTGTTTTACCTTCATACTTAGCGACGGTTCTTTTCAATACATTTGCTATGGGCACACGCAAGCGTTCCAGCCTATCAGGCTATCTAGAGACCGTGTTGTTAGCATGGGTGAATCTTTGAGCATTATATTGGCCACCCTACTACAGCACTCTCGCTCGCCTCGACTCGCTCGCCTGTCATAGCGACGTGACACACACCCGCTACCCACACACACACAAGACAATGGAGGAAATCGAGTGCATATACTGTTTTTGATCATCGGGATGTGGCTGTTTTCCACAGCAAGAAGTGACGGGGTTATTCCGGGTTAGTGGAAAAGCACTAATAGTGGGCGATCATATTGATTATCTGTAATGACCGCGATTAGACCAAATAATCGCAATCAAATTATTAATTAATAATCCTGACATGTCTAAGTATATCTCTAGTATATCTCTGGTATATCTCCGGTATCTCTCTAGTATATCTTTCCAGTATATCTCCAGTATATCTCTCTAGTATATCTCTAGTATATCTCCACTATATCTCTCCAGTATCTCTCTAGTATTTCTCCAGTATATCTCCAGTATATCTCCAGTATATCTCTCTAGTATATCTCTCCAGTATTACTCCAGTATTTCTCCAGTACATCTCTTGTATATCTCTCTAGTATATCTCCAGTATATCTCCAGTATCTCTCTAGTATATCTCTAGTATCTCTCTAGTATATCTCCATTATATCTCTAGTATATCTCTCTAGTATATCTCCAGTATATCTCTAGTATATCTCCAGTATATCTCCGGTATCTCTCTAGTATCTCTCTAGTATATCTCCATTATATCTCTAGTATATCTCTCCAGTAAATCTCTAGTATATCTCTAGTATATCTCTAGTATATCTCTAGTATATCTCCAGTATATCTCTAGTATATCTCCAGTATATCTCTAGTATATCTCTAGTATATCTCCAGTATATCTCTAGTATATCTCCAGTATATCTCTAGTATATCTCTGGTCTAAGTATATCTCTAGTATATCTCTGGTATATCTCCGGTATCTCTCTAGTATATCTTTCCAGTATATCTCCAGTATATCTCTCTAGTATATCTCTAGTATATCTCCACTATATCTCTCCAGTATCTCTCTAGTATTTCTCCAGTATATCTCCAGTATATCTCCAGTATATCTCCAGTATATCTCTCTAGTATATCTCTCCAGTATTACTCCAGTACATCTCTAGTATATCTCTCTAGTATATCTCCAGTATTTTGCCAGTATCTCTCTAGTATATCTCCAGTATATCTCCAGTATTTCTCCAGTATCTCTCTAGTATATCTCTAGTATATCTCCAGTATATATCTCCAGTATCTCTCTAGTATATCTCCAGTATATTTCCAGTATATCTCTAGTATATCTCTAGTATATCTCTAGTATATCTCTAGTATATCTCTCCAGTATTACTCCAGTATATCTCCAGTATTTCTCCAGTACATCTCTAGCATATCTCCAGTATATCTCTCCAGTATCTCTCTAGTATATCTCCAGTATTTCTCCAATATCTCTCTAGTATATCTCTAGTATATCTCTAGTATTTCTCCAGTATATCTCCAGTATATCTCCAGTATTTCCCCAGTATCTCTCTAGTATATCTCTAGTATATCTCTCCAGTATTTCTCTAGTATATCTCCAGTATTTCTCCAGTATCTCTCTAGTATATCTCCAGTATCTCTCTCCAGTATTACTCCAGTATTTCTCCAGTATTTCTCCAGTATTTCTTCAGTATTTCTCCAGTATCTGTCTAGTATATCTCCAGTATCTCTCCAGTATTACTCCAGTATTTCTCCAGTATTTCTTCAGTATTTCTCCAGTATCTGTCTAGTATATCTCCAGTATATCTCTCCAGTATTACTCCAGTATTTCTCCAGTATTTCTCCAGTATTTCTTCAGTATTTCTCCAGTATCTGTCTAGTATATCTCCAGTATCTCTCTCCAGTATTACTCCAGTATTTCTCCAGTACATCTCTAGTATCTCTCCAGTATTTCTCCAGTATATGTCTAGTATATCTCCAGTATATCTCTCCAGTATTACTCCAGTATTACTCCAGTATTTCTCCAGTATTTCTCCAGTACATCTCTATTATCTCTCCAGTATTTCTCCAGTATCTGTCTAGTATATCTCCAGTATATCTCTCCAGTATTACTCAAGTATTACTCAAGTATTTCTCCAGTATTTCTCCATTACATCTCTAGTATATCTCCAGTATATCTCTCCAGTATTACTCCAGTATTTCTCCAGTATTTCTCCAGTACATCTCTAGTATATCTCCAGTAGAGGGGGATCAACCCTCATCATTGGATCTGGCAGAAATGACTGTGCAAAAGCTCACCTATAAACCCAGCGGCACCTCCTATCTGTCTTATACTTGGTGGTGTCCTGGCTCCTGGCACCTCCTATCTGTCTCATACTTGGTGGTGTCCTGGCTCCTGGCACCTCCTATCTGTTTTATACTTGCTGGTGTTCTGGTCATTTGGATTTTGTACAGATTTCAGGATTAAACACTATTTCCAGTTGTTGCTTGTATAATCAGATCAGGAGAATATTGAGAGTATTGATTCTTATTTTACAGGTAAGTCACCTATTTGTCCTGATCTGTCTGCTTTAACTGCTTTGCAGAGGGGTACAATTCGTAGTTAAACACTAACTTGTAATTATCAGCAACTATTATATAGTAATATAAAGCAACTAGTAATATAAAGAAACTATTATATAGTAATATAAAGCAACTATTAATATAAAGAAACTATTATATAATATTAAAATCTGATTGATTTGTGTTTAATTACCGCATCAAACACATGCACTTCATTACCAATCATGTACAATAGTTTATTTGTTAAAAGTTTTACAGAACAATAAAACCAGTAAATAGGTTGTTTTAATTATGGACCCTGGGCTTGCTTTTGTTCTTGTATTATAAATACATAAGGTACTATACTACCATTTACCAGTGTTGGGTCACAACCGTTTATTGCTTCTGTTATCTGTGTTTTCAGCAGTGCACAGATAATCACATATAATGACAGATAATCAATGATCAACTGGTCTTATTAAATGATAAACTCAGATTAACTTATACTGTACTGACGGTTGCTGATACTGGACCCCTAAACATCTATATGGATATGCTATTGAACATCAGCTGTTTACAACTACAATAGTAAAATACACTATATATCAAGACTATATGCCAGGTCAATTTGATGACATTTTATTGGACTAAGAGACCCCAACGATACTGTATAAAAGTGATAATAGGCTCTAGAAATCTGATATATATACTTTTATATGAATACATCAAAATGCTTTCCATTTACCAGAATGTCCCATTAAGAAAAGGAAAAAAACATTCTTCTCCTTTATCAGTACTCTGTAGAAGCTTTGAGACTTCTCCTTTATCAGTACTCTGTAGAAGCTTTGAGTCTTCTTCTTAATCAGTACTCTGTAGAAGCTTTGAGTTTTCTCCTTTATCAGTACTCTGTAGAAGCTTTGAGTCTTCTCCTTTATCAGTACTCTGTAGAAGCTTTGAGTTTTCTCCTTTATCAGTACTCTGTAGAAGCTTTGAGTCTTCTTCTTAATCAGTACTCTGTAGATGCTTTGAGTCTTCTCCTTTATCAGTACTCTGTAGAAGCTTTGAGTTTTCTCCTTTATCAGTACTCTGTAGAAGCTTTGAGTTTTCTCCTTTATCAGTACTCTGTAGAAGCTTTGAGTTTCCTCCTTTATCAGTACTCTGTAGAAGCTTTGAGTCTTCTCCTTTATCGGTACTCTGTGGAAGCTTTGAGTTTTCTCCTTTATCAGTACTCTGTAGAAGCTTTGAGTTTTCTCCTTTATCAGTACTCTGTAGAAGCTTTGAGTTTTCTCCTTTATCAGTACTCTGTAGAAGCTTTGAGTCTTCTCCTTTATCAGTACTCTGTAGAAGCTTTGAGTTTTCTCCTTTATCAGTACTCTGTAGAAGCTTTGAGTTTTCTCCTTTATCAGTACTCTGTAGAAGCTTTGAGTTTTCTCCTTTATCAGTACTCTGTAGAAGCTTTGAGTTTTCTCCTTTATCAGTACTCTGTAGAAGCTTTGAGTCTTCTCCTTTATCGGTACTCTGTGGAAGCTTTGAGTTTTCTCCTTTATCAGTACTCTGTAGAAGCTTTGAGTTTTCTCCTTTATCAGTACTCTGTAGAAGCTTTGAGTTTTCTCCTTTATCAGTACTCTGTAGAAGCTTTGAGTTTTCTCCTTTATCAGTACTCTGTAGAAGCTTTGAGTTTTCTCCTTATCGGTACTCTGTAGAAGCTTTGAGTCTTCTCCTTTATCGGTACTCTGTAGATGCTTTGAGACTTCTCCTTTATCAGTACTCTGTAGAAGCTTTGAGTTTTCTCCTTTATCAGTACTCTGTAGAAGCTTTGAGTTTGCTCCTTTATCAGTACTCTGTAGAAGCTTTGAGTCTTCTCCTTTATCAGTACTCTGTAGAAGCTTTGAGTCTCCTCCTTTATCGGTACTCTGTAGATGCTTTGAGTCTCCTCCTTTATCAGTACTCTGTAGAAGCTTTGAGTTTTCTCCTTTATCAGTACTCTGTAGAAGCTTTGAGTCTCCTCCTTTATCGGTACTCTGTAGAAGCTTTGAGTCTTCTCCTTTATCAGTACTCTGTAGAAGCTTTGAGTTTTCTCCTTTATCAGTACTCTGTAGAAGCTTTGAGTCTTCTCCTTTATCGGTACTCTGTGGAAGCTTTGAGTTTTCTCCCTTTATCAGTACTCTGTAGAAGCTTTGAGTTTTCTCCTTTATCAGTACTCTGTAGAAGCTTTGAGTTTTCTCCTTATCGGTACTCTGTAGAAGCTTTGAGTCTTCTCCTTTATCGGTACTCTGTAGATGCTTTGAGTCTCCTCCTTTATCAGTACTCTGTAGAAGCTTTGAGTTTTCTCCTTTATCAGTACTCTGTAGAAGCTTTGAGTCTTCTCCTTTATCGGTACTCTGTAGATGCTTTGAGACTTCTCCTTTATCAGTACTCTGTAGAAGCTTTGAGTTTTCTCCTTTATCAGTACTCTGTAGAAGCTTTGAGTCTTCTCCTTTATCGGTACTCTGTAGATGCTTTGAGTCTTCTCCTTTATCAGTACTCTGTAGAAGCTTTGAGTTTTCTCCTTTATCAGTACTCTGTAGAAGCTTTGAGTTTTCTCCTTTATCAGTACTCTGTAGAAGCTTTGAGTTTTCTCCTTTATCAGTACTCTGTAGAAGCTTTGAGTCCTCTTCTTAATCAGTACTCTGTAGAAGCTTTGAGTCCCCCCTATCAGCTTGACACACCTGGATTTGTGCAGTTTTACCTATTGTTTAAGCAGATCCTCTCAAGCTCTGCAAATTGGATGTGGAATACTTTTAACTGCGATCTTTAGGTTCCTAACATAAATAACCAATAAGTCTCAATAAGTATAAATATCAATCAATCAAGTCCAGGAACCCAAATCCTAAAGTTGTGCTGAAAGTTGTCATTCTGATAAACTTTGCCCGAGTCAAGATCATTTCAGGGACCTCTCTGTGTTTGGCACCATTCATTCTTTCTTCAACCCTCCCAATCCCTGCAGAGATAAGATACAGAGCTGAGTCATCTTGTATGTACCTAAACAGTTTGAGCTTCTACTTTTAAAAATACATCTCTCTAAAAATAAGGCTTTACAAGTCTCAGCTAGGCATTGTCCCTCTGTACCTAAGCTCTCTAGTCACCATTGCTCTACCCTCCAGTACTCTATGCTCAAATAGGTACATCGCCACCCAGAAAGCCTGCACATTATTTGGCCCCCAATCCTTTTAGTTTTCAGCCGCCAATGACTGGAACGAATTACAATGAACCCTCAAACATTTAAATCCTTATCTCACCCATTGCCTTCAAACTACTCTTGTCTGAACTCTTGTCTGATCACTGTATGTGTTAACTGGCATCTGGTTTTCACCCACACCTTCTTTTCACTTATGCCCATTTTGCAAAGTGGATATTTCTCACCTGCACTGCTGCCATACCTGTTTACATACTTAAATCATTCTATTTGCTCAGTCATGCTAAAATGCTCTCCCAAAAGCACAGTCATATATCTTGTGCACACTAATGACCTGCTAGATACACTTTAAACATTCTTTATATAGACACTCCTTTGTATTTTTATATAATTGCTCATGCCATATCTGTCACTGAGGACATCTAGTGGGCTAGGAGAGTATTGGGCACTTATGTAACTTTGACGACTTCTATAACTTTCACACCTGAATAAGATGTGGGTGATTAGAATGGACACAGCTGGTTGAGATTATGTGATTATGTTTGTTATAAAAGTCACTGGGTCTTGGTGCACAGTGTTGGTTATTGTTTCTATGCCACATCATTTTATAGGGTGGGTGTTGTGTTAGAGGGCTGTTTAAAAAGTATTAGTGTGTTGCTGTATATGCACAATTTATTTCATTTGTACATTTTTTAGTGTTTTCGCCGTTTACGGTTTGTTTTAAATTAAATTAACCTGATTTATAGGCAGTGTAGCAGCCCTTCGACTTGAATAAACAGGCTTAGGAGTGTTTCCAGACGGGTGAACTTTATTGTAGTAACACCGTGAAAACTTAAAGAAAATAATAGACAATTAGTCACACAGATAATCATTAGACCAATGCACCTTAGCCGACTAATATCAAATTGATACCCGCATGACAATTGACAACATGAGAAACAAATCCTCTACCATTTACGCGAACATATTTAACTGAATCATTAGGAAATAATGAATTATTGAGCAGTATACCTCGCTCCACATATCAAAGGGTGCTAGACATCCAATATTACATCCGATATTACTGTAACTTAGCGTTGAGACTAGATAGTAACTTTGTCAATTACTCTCGCATTATTAATGCCAAAAAAGAAACAAACAAACAGTGTGGTATGACACTACGAGGAACACCTTATATAAAAAGTAACGTTACTATAACTTCTTAAGTTTCTGAACTTAAACGTGAGCTGTTCTGAAGCATCCTCTTTCCTCCATTCCCGTTCTCCCCCCTCGCTTAACTGACTGCGCATGTCAAGAAATAGTCCCTCATGCAAACAGCACAACATCAAAATAAAAGTCACATGAGAATGGCATGAAACAGAATCATTAAAATAAACACTAACAGTGGTAATTCACAGGCAGCCTAGTACTAAACGCATATTCCTCTGACTAACTGCCGTGGGGAGGAAGTTGTAGAGTAAGCTGTATAGTGTAGAGTCTGGAGTATAGAGCTGGAGTATATATACTGTAGAGTCTGGTGTATAGAGCCAGGGTATATATACTGTCGAGTCTGGAGTATAGAGCTGGAGTATATATATATACTGTAGAGTCTGGAGTATAGAGCTGGATTATATATACTGTAGATTCTGGAGTATAGAGCTGGAGTATATATACTGTAGATTCTGGAGTATAGAGCCAGGGTATATATACTGTAGAGTCTGGTGTATTGAGCCAGGGTATATATACTGTAGAGTCTAGAGCCAGGGTATATATACTGTAGAGTCTGGAGTATAGAGCTGGAGTATATATACTGTAGAGTCTGGAGTATAGAGCCAGGGTATATATACTGTAGAGTCTGGAGTATAGAGCCAGGTTATATAGCTGGAGTATATATACTGTAGAGAGTCTGGAGTACTGTAGAGCCTGGGTATATATACTGTAGAGTCTGGAGTATAGAGCTGGAGTATATATACTGTAGAGTCTGGAGTATAGAGCCAGGGTATATATACTGTAGAGTCTGGAGTATAGAGCTGGAGTATATATACTGTAGATTCTGGAGTATAGAGCTGGAGTATATATACTGTAGAGTCTGGAGTATAGAGCTGGAGTATATATACTGTAGAGTCTGGAGTGTAGAGCCGGGTATATATATAGAGTCTGTATAGAGCTGGAGTATATATACTGTAGAGTCTGGAGGGTGTATAGAGTCTGCTGGCCAGTATATATACTGTAGTCTGGAGTCTGGGTATATATACTGTAGAGTCTGGAGTAAGCCAGGGTGTATATACTGTAGAGTCTGCAGTGTAGAAGCCAGGAGTATATATACTGTAGAGTCTGGAGTATAGAGCTGGAGTATATATACTGTAGAGTCTGGAGTATACTGTAGAGCTGGAGTGTATATATACTGTAGAGTCTGGAGTATAGAGCCAGTGTGAAGCCAGGGTGTATATACTGTAGAGTCTGCAGTGGAGTATATATACTATATATAGAGTCTGTAGAGTCTGGAGTATAGAGCTGGAGCCGGAGTATATATACTGTAGAGTCTGGAGTATAGAGCTGGAGTATATATACTGTAGAGTCTGGAGTATAAAGCCAGGGTGTATATATAGAGTCTGCAGTGTGAAGCCAGGGTATATATACTGTATAGTCTGGAGTATAGAGCTGGAGTATATATACTGTAGAGTCTGGAGTATGGAGTATATATACTGTAGAGTCTGTATATATACTGTAGTCTGGAGTATAGAGCTGGAGTCTGTAGAGTCTGGAGTATAGAGCCTGGAGTATATATACTGTAGAGTCTGGAGTATAGAGCCAGAGTATATATACTGTAGAGTCTGGAGTATAGAGCTGGAGTATATATACTGTAGAGCCTGGAGTATAGAGCCAGGTATATATACTGTAGAGTCTGGAGTGTAGAGCTGGGGTATATATACTGTAGAGTCTGGAGTATAGAGCAGGGTGTATATACTGTAGAGTCTGCAGTATGAAGCCAGGGTGTATATACTGTAGAGTCTGCAGTGTGAAGCCAGGGTATATATACTGTATAGTCTGGAGTATAGAGCTGGAGTATATATACTGTAGAGTCTGGAGTATAGAGCCAGGGTATATATACTGTAGAGTCTGGAGTATAGAGCTGGAGTATATATACTGTAGAGTCTGGAGTATAGAGCTGGAGTATATATACTGTAGAGTCTGGAGTATAGAGTAGAGCCAGAGTATATATACTGTAGAGTCTGGAGTATATATACTGTAGAGTCTGGAGTATATATACTGTAGAGTCTGGAGTATAGAGCTGGAGTATATATACTGTAGAGTCTGGAGTATAGAGCTGGAGTATATATACTGTGAGAGTATAGAGCCAGTCTGTAGAGTGTAGAGCTGGAGTATATATACTGTAGAGTCTGGAGTATAGAGTCTGGAGTATATATACTGTAGAGTCTGCAGTGTAAAGCCAGGGTGTATATACTGTAGAGTCTGCAGTGTGAAGCCAGGGTATATATACTGTATAGTCTGGAGTATAGAGCTGGAGTATATATACTGTAGAGTCTGGAGTATAGAGCCAGGGTATATATAGTCTGTAGAGCCAGAGTCTGTAGAGTCTGGAGTATAGAGCTGGAGTATATATACTGTAGAGTCTGGAGTATAGAGTATATATACTGTAGAGTCTGGGAGAGCTGGAGTATATATATACTGTAGAGTCTGGAGTATAGAGCCAGAGTATATATACTGTAGAGTCTGGAGTATAGAGCTGGAGTATATATACTGTAGAGCCTGGAGTATAGAGCCAGGTATATATACTGTAGAGTCTGGAGTATATATACTGTAGAGTCTGGAGTATAGAGCTGGAGGGTGTATATACTGTAGAGTCTGCAGTGTAGAGCCAGGAGTATATATACTGTAGAGTCTGGAGTATAGAGCTGGAGTATATATAGTCTGTAGAGTCTGGAGTATAGAGCTGGAGTATATATACTGGAGTATGTAGAGTCTGGAGTATAGAGAGTATATATACTGTAGAGTCTGGAGTATAGAGCTGGAGTATATATACTGATTCTATAGTCTGGAGTATAGAGCCAGAGCTGGAGTATATATACTGTAGAGTCTGGAGTATAGAGTATAGAGCTATAGAGTATATATATACTGTAGAGTCTGGAGTATATATATACTGTAGAGTCTGGAGTATAGAGCCAGGGTATATATACTGTATAGTCTATATAGCTGTATATATAGAGTCTGGAGTATAGAGCTGGAGTATATATACTGTAGAGTCTGGAGTATAGAGCTGGAGTATATATACTGTAGAGTCTGGAGTATAGAGCCGGAGTATATATACTGTAGAGTCTAGAGCCAGAGTATATATACTGTAGAGTCTGGAGTATAGAGCTGGAGTATATATACTGTAGAGCCTGGAGTATAGAGCCAGGTTATATATACTGTAGAGTCTGGAGTGTAGAGCTGGGGTATATATACTGTAGAGTCTGGAGTATAGAGTCAGGGTGTATATACTGTAGAGTCTGCAGTGTGAAGCCAGGGTGTATATACTGTAGAGTCTGCAGTGTGAAGCCAGGGTATATATACTGTATAGTCTGGAGTATAGAGCTGGAGTATATATACTGTAGAGTCTGGAGTATAGAGCCAGGGTATATATACTGTAGAGTCTGGAGTATAGAGCCGGAGTATATATACTGTAGAGTCTGGAGTATAGAGCCAGAGTATATATACTGTAGAGTCTGGAGTATAGAGCTGGAGTATATATACTGTAGAGTCTGGAGTATAGAGCTGGAGTATATATACTGTAGAGTCTGGAGTGTAGAGCCGGAGTATATATACTGTAGAGTCTGGAGTATAGAGCTGGAGTATATATACTGTAGAGTCTGGAGTATAAAGCCAGGGTGTATATACTGTAGAGTCTGCAGTGTGAAGCCAGGGTATATATACTGTATAGTCTGGAGTATAGAGCTGGAGTATATATACTGTAGAGTCTGGAGTATAGAGCCAGGGTATATATACTGTAGAGTCTGGAGTATAGAGCCAGAGTATATATACTGTAGAGTCTGGAGTATAGAGCTGGAGTATATATACTGTAGAGTCTGGAGTATAGAGCCGGAGTATATATACTGTAGAGTCTGGAGTATAGAGCCAGAGTATATATACTGTAGAGTCTGGAGTATAGAGCTGGAGTATATATACTGTAGAGCCTGGAGTATAGAGCCAGGTTATATATACTGTAGAGTCTGGAGTGTAGAGCTGGGGTATATATACTGTAGAGTCTGGAGTATAGAGTCAGGGTGTATATACTGTAGAGTCTGCAGTGTGAAGCCAGGGTGTATATACTGTAGAGTCTGCAGTGTGAAGCCAGGGTATATATACTGTATAGTCTGGAGTATAGAGCTGGAGTATATATACTGTAGAGTCTGGAGTATAGAGCCAGGGTATATATACTGTAGAGTCTGGAGTATAGAGTTGGAGTATATATACTGTAGAGTCTGGAGTATAGAGCCGGAGTATATATACTGTAGAGTCTGGAGTATAGAGCCAGAGTATATATACTGTAGAGTCTGGAGTATAGAGCTGGAGTATATATACTGTAGAGTCTGGAGTATAGAGCCAGAGTATATATACTGTAGAGTCTGGAGTATAGAGCCAGGGTATATATACTGTAGAGTCTGGAGAGTAGAGCTGGAGTATATATACTGTAGAGTCTGGAGTATAGAGCTGGAGTATATATACTGTAGAGTCTGGAGTATAGAGCTGGAGTATATATACTGTAGAGTCTGGAGTGTAGAGCCGTGGTATATACTGTATACTGTAGATCATTTACAATAAATGCAAACTTTATACATTTCCTAGTGTTAAACAACCATTGATATGTTAAAGGGTGAAACCAATACTGCAAATTACTGAGGTGTCATTGCATACTAAAAGGTATTTTTTTGTTCTCTTTGTGTTTTAGGTTATTCAAAATGCTGCAGATATTTCTGTGCCTGAGTGTTGTCGTCAACATGGTCGTCTTACAGGAGGTTGAGGAACCTGTTTCATATACGGCAAGTTTCTTTCACTTCATGCTTTTACAGATGTACAGATGTATTGGGACCAGAAGCTTATGCTTGATCGTGTCTTTTAACAGACATCCAGAGAAGTCAGACGTAAATAACCGTATCATAATTTCAATTGATCTAAATGTTCAAAACACTAAACACATGTAAGATTTGAGAGTATTTTCAGTTTGGCCAGTTGGTGAGATGCCATAGCAGATACATAATGATATCTCCTGAGCCAGGATACTAAGAGCTGGTTGGTGAGATACCATAGCAGATACATAATGATATCTCCTGAGCCAGGATACTAAGAGCTGGTTGGTGAGATGCCATAGCAGATACATAATGATATCTCCTGAGCCAGGATACTAAGAGCTGGTTGGTGAGATGCCATAGCAGATACATAATGATATCTCCTGAGCCAGGATACTAAGAGCTGGTTGGTGAGATACCATAGCAGATACATAATGATATCTCCTGAGCCAGGTTACTAAGAGCTGGTTGGTGACATGCCATAGCAGATACATAATGATATCTCCTGAGCCAGGATACTAAGAGCTGGTTGGTGAGATGCCATAGCAGATACATAATGATATCTCCTGAGCCATGTTACTAAGAGCTGGTTGGTGACATGCCATAGCAGATACATAATGATATCTCCTGAGCCATGTTACTAAGAGCTGGTTGGTGAGATGCCATAGCAGATACATAATGATATCTCCTGAGCCATGTTACTAAGAGCTGGTTGGTGAGATGCCATAGCAGATACATAATGATATCTCCTGAGCCAGGTTACTAAGAGCTGGTTGGTGAGATGCCATAGCAGATACATAATGATATCTCCTGAGCCAGGATACTAAGAGCTGGTTGGTGAGATGCCATAGCAGATACATAATGATATCTCCTGAGCCAGGTTACTAAGAGCTGGTTGGTGAGATGCCATAGCAGATACATAATGATATCTCCTGAGCCAGGATACTAAGAGCTGGTTGGTGAGATGCCATAGCAGATACATAATGATATCTCCTGAGCCAGGATACTAAGAGCTGGTTGGTGAGATGCCATAGCAGATACATAATGATATCTCCTGAGCCAGGATACTAAGAGCTGGTTGGTGAGATGCCATAGCAGATACATAATGATATCTCCTGAGCCAGGTTACTAAGAGCTGGTTGGTGAGATGCCATAGCAGATACATAATGATATCTCCTGAGCCAGGATACTAAGAGCTGGTTGGTGAGATGCCATAGCAGATACATAATGATATCTCCTGAGCCAGGATACTAAGAGCTGGTTGGTGAGATGCCATAGCAGATACATAATGATATCTCCTGAGCCAGGTTACTAAGAGCTGGTTGGTGAGATGCCATAGCAGATACATAATGATATCTCCTGAGCCAGGATACTAAGAGCGATCAAATTTGACAAACATGTTCAGGGTTGTTAATCTAGCTAATGTATACATTATAGATGATTTTTGTCACATGAGTATCTGGGCATGTCCAGCTAGAAAATGCAGGGATGTTTCTGGAACAACTCTGTCTGGATGGCAGCATATGTTGCTTCAAAATACACATGTTTCAGCATTAATGGTCCCTCACAGATGTGCAAGTTACCTATACCATGGGCACTGATACGCCCCCATACTGATACACCCCCATACTGATACGCCCCCATACTGATACACCCCCATACTGATACGCCCCCATACTGATACACCCCCATACTGATACACCCCCATACTGATACACCCCCATACTGATACACCCCCATACTGACACACCCCCATACTGATACGCCCCCATAATGATACACCCCCATACTGATACACCCCCATACTGATACACCCCCATACCACTGACACACCCCCATACTGACACACCCCCATACTGATACACCCCCATACTGATACACCCCCATACTGATACACCCCCATACTGATACGCCCCCATACTGATACACCCCCATACTGATACACCCCCATACTGATACACCCCCATACTGATACACCCCCATACTGATACACCCCCATACTGACACACCCCCATACTGATACGCCCCCATAATGATACACCCCCATACTGATACACCCCCATACTGACACACCCCCATACCACTGACACACCCCCATACTGACACACCCCCCATACTGATACACCCCCATACTGATACACCCCCATACTGATACACCCCCATACCACTGACACACCCCCATACCACTGACACACCCCCATACTGATACACCCCCATACCACTGACACACCCCCATACCACTGACACACCCCCATACCACTGACAACCCCCATACCACTGACACACCCCCATACCACTGACAAACCCCCATACCACTGACACACCCCCATACCACTGACACACCCCCATATTGATACACCCCCATACCACTGACACACCCCCATACTGATACACCCCCATACTGATACACCCCCATACCACTGACACACCCCCATACTGACACACCCCCATACCACTGATACACCCCCATACCACTGATACACCCCCATACCACTGACACACCCCCATACCACTGACACACCCCCATACTGACACACCCCCATACCACTGATACACCCCCATACCACTGACACACCCCCATACCACTGATACACCCCCATACCACTGATACACCCCCATACCACTGATACACCCCCATACCACTGACAAACCCCCATACCACTGACACACCCCCATACCACTGACACACCCCCATACCACTGACACACCCCCATACCACTGACACACCCCCATACTGATACACCCCCATACCACTGACACACCCCCATACTGATACACCCCCATACTGATACACCCCCATACCACTGACACACCCCCATACTGACACACCCCCATACCACTGATACACCCCCATACCACTGATACACCCCCATACCACTGACACACCCCCATACCACTGACACACCCCCATACTGACACACCCCCATACCACTGATACACCCCCATACCACTGACACACCCCCATACCACTGATACACCCCCATACCACTGATACACCCCCATACCACTGATACACCCCCATACCACTGACACACCCCCATACCACTGACACACCCCCATACTGATACACCCCCATACCAATGATACACCCCCATACCAATGATACACTCCCATACCACTGACACACCCCCATACCAATGATACACTCCCATACCACTGACACACCCCCATACCACTGACACACCCCCATACTGATACACCCCCATACCACTGACAAACCCCCATACCACTGACACACCCCCATACCACTGACACACCCCCATATTGATACACCCCCATACTGATACACCCCCATACCACTGACACACCCCCACACTGATACACCCCCATACCACTGACACACCCCCATACGAATGATACACCCCCATACCACTGACACACCCCCATACCACTGACACACCCCCATACTGATACACCCCCATACTGACACACCCCCATACTGACACACCCCCATACTGACACACCCCCATACTGACACACCTCCATACCACTGATACACCCCCATACTGATACACCCCCATACTGACACACCCCCATACTGACACACCCCCATACTGACACACCTCCATACCATGGCAGATGCTGGCGGTTGGACCTGACGCTGATAACAGCTTGGATGGTCCTTTTCTTTTTAGACCTGGAGAACATGACTGCTGTTATGTACAAAAACATCACAGGGATTTATTCGTGGTTTTCGGCCTTGCCCTTTACACACCAAGACTTAACCGGATTGAATCTTTTAATTATATAGTGCACTGTTGAATGTGTAATGCCCAAAACCCTACCGATTTACTGGAGACAACACAGGTCCATAACACACAGACCTCATGTCCCATGAGTCTGGAACCAGGAGAACTGGAGACACCACAGGTCCATAACACACAGACCTCATGTCCCATGAGTCTGGAACCAGGAGAACTGGAGACACCACAGGTCCATAACACACAGACCTCATGTCCCATGAGTCTGGAACCAGGAGAACTGGAGACACCACAGGTCCATAACACACAGACCTCATGTCCCATGAGTCTGGAACCAGGAGAACTGGAGACACCACAGGTCCATAACACACAGACCTCATGTCCCATGAGTCTGGAACCAGGAGAACTGGAGACACCACAGGTCCATAACACACAGACCTCATGTCCCATGAGTCTGGAACCAGGAGAACTGGAGACACCACAGGTCCATAACACAGACCTCATGTCCCATGAGTCTGGAACCAGGAGAACTGGAGACACCACAGGTCCATAACACACAGACCTCATGTCCCATGAGTCTGGAACCAGGAGAACTGGAGACACCACAGGTCCATAACACACAGACCTCATGTCCCATGAGTCTGGAACCAGGAGAACTGGAGACACCACAGGTCCATAACACACAGACCTCATGTCCCATGAGTCTGGAACCAGGAGAACTGGAGACACCACAGGTCCATAACACACAGACCTCATGTCCCATGAGTCTGGAACCAGGAGAACTGGAGACACCACAGGTCCATAACACACAGACCTCATGTCCCATGAGTCTGGAACCAGGAGAACTGGAGACACCACAGGTCCATAACACACAGACCTCATGTCCCATGAGTCTGGAACCAGGAGAACTGGAGACACCACAGGTCCATAACACACAGACCTCATGTCCCATGAGTCAGATGATATTAAGACTAGCAGACATTCCTCCCTGGATGGCGACAGACTGAACACATTGTTTTGGGTGAATCAGAGAGACAGGCTCACTTCTTAATGGCTGTTTGGCTTATTTCCTCATATACACACTCAAGCTGGCATAACAAAGAGTTAGCCTACCAACCCAGCACTTTTGTAGTAGTATATTATTAAGTCAATGTATCCACAGTGAATTCTGATGAAGATCTGCTTTGAACTACTGAGGGTTATTATTTGTAGCTTTGTCACAACCTTGATTTTAGACGGTATAATGTTAACTAGTTAGTTATCTTGGTTAGATAATATTAGCACAGACCTGCCCTGCCCCCCCCCCCAGAAAACAACGTGAAGCTTGGAGGTTCTCAGCAATTTTGTTAAAATTGTTAGATATGTGGTAGGTATGTCCATGTCACAAATTACACCATGATTTATAAAACTGTAGCCCTATTTTACTCATTACATCTGAACAGGAGATAAACCCTAACCCAGAATGAACATGTACTTTCAGACAAAACACATAAAATTGATAAGGGGATTCACAAGATAGCTGGAAGGGGTTCAGAACCTTTGCCAATAAAAAGTGTTTCTTGAAGTAGACGTTTGTACTTGTCTGATGTAATTATGTCTGTAAAAACGACACACACACACTGATATATAGAGTAGCTTCACAGTGGTTTTATTTTAGACACACACACGCATACACTGATATATAGAGCAGCTTCACAGGGGTTTTATTTTAGACACACACACACATACACTGATATATAGAGCAGCTTCACAGGGGTTTTATTTTAGACACACACACACATACACTGATATATAGAGCAGCTTCACAGGGGTTTTATTTTAGACACACACACACATACACTGATATATAGAGCAGCTTCACAGGGGTTTTATTTTAGACACACACACACATACACTGATATATAGAGCAGCTTCACATGGGGTTTTATTTTAGACACACACACACATACACTGATATATAGAGCAGCTTCACAGGGGTTTTATTTTAGACACACACACACATACACTGATATATAGAGCAGCTTCACAGGGGTTTTATTTTAGACACACACACACATACACTGATATATAGAGCAGCTTCACAGGGGTTTTATTTTAGACACACACACACATACACTGATATATAGAGCAGCTTCACAGGGGTTTTATTTTAGACACACACACACATACACTGATATATAGAGCAGCTTCACAGGGGTTTTATTTTAGACACACACACACATACACTGATATATAGAGCAGCTTCACAGGGGTTTTATTTTAGACACACACACACATACACTGATATATAGAGCAGCTTCACAGGGGTTTTATTTCACACACACACACACACACACACACACACACACACACACACACACACACACACACACACACACACACACACACACACACACACACACACACACTGTGCTAACTAATGAAAAAAACTGCTAAAATAAAGTGGCAATAGCGTCATTCTTAAAGCAATAGGAACTAGGCCCTGTTTAGAGGCAATAGCCTTATTCAACTTATTAAATACAAGAGCAACAACAAGATCAAGTGATGGAGGTGCAAAACACTGTTTAATGTCTTTAATTAGATGTATACTGTAAACCTACAGTGATACAAAACCCGAACCCTACATGTGGGATAAATGGTCTCCAACCGGAACTGCTAAACTCCTGTGGTTCTTACGACAGTTATCTAACCTGTTTTAATCCATTGATCATCTGTTTACTTTAAACAGGTAGGCTACATAATGTGTGGAAGCTACATGTGGTTTAAGACCAAAAATGTAGATGAATTAATCATTCTTGTTTCTGTTTACAGTGCACAGATGGATATACATTTGACATTGTTCTACAAGAATGCAAAGGTAAGAAGTGTTGACCTCAAGTGTTATTTGGATCATCATTAGCTGATGCCATGGTGATAGTTCCTTGGTGTACGACAGTTAATTAAATAGAAATTACAAGCAAACAAAACGTAAAGAAAGGTACGATTTATGCCACATTGCAAAGTTTAATTGTCACGAATACACTCAGACACGGAGATAAGGACCCAATGGCGGTAAGTGATGTGTTTATTGGACAGAGATATCAGGCAAGAGGGTCAATAACCGGAGAACAGAGTCAGGATACGGTACAGAAGGGACTGGCGTAGACAGGATCACGTATTCAGGCAGGTAGATTTAGTATCTGTGTGGAACAGAACTAGAGTGTGGGGCCCTTGTAGAAACCGACTGATTTAGGATCTGTGGTACATAACTAGAGTGTGGGGCCCTTGTAGAAACTGACTGATTTAGGATCTGTGTGGAACAGAACTAGAGTGTGGGGCCCTTGTAGAAACCGACTGATTTAGGATCTGTGTGGAACAGAACTAGAGTGTGGGGCCCTTGTAGAAACCGACTGATTTAGGATCTGTGGTACATAACTAGAGTGTGGGGCCCTTGTAGAAACTGACTGATTTAGGATCTGTGTGGAACAGAACTAGAGTATGGGGCCCTTGTAGAAACTGACTGATTTAGGATCTGTGTGGAACAGAACTAGAGTGTGGGGCCCTTGTAGAAACTGACTGATTTAGGATCTGTGGTACATAACTAGAGAGTGGGGCCCTTGTAGAAACTGACTGATTTAGGATCTGTGGTACATAACTAGAGTGTGGGGCCCTTGTAGAAACTGACTGATTTAGGATCTGTGGTTCATAACTAGAGTGTGGGGCCCTTGTAGAAACTGACTGATTTAGGATCTGTGTGGAACAGAACTAGAGTGTGGGGCCCTTGTAGAAACCGACTGATTTAGGATCTGTGGTACATAACTAGAGTGTGGGGCCCTTGTAGAAACTGACTGATTTAGGATCTGTGGTACAGAACTAGAGAGTGGGGCCCTTGTAGAAACTGACTGATTTAGGATCTGTGGTTCATAACTATAGAGAGTGGGGCCCTTGTAGAAACTGACTGATTATTTTTGTTGGTTACCAAGTAGGATGATAAATCACATGATGAAATATAGTAATGTTTCTAAATTAGAAAGAATAAACAGTAAACATCTCAAAGGAAGTGTTTGGACATGCTAATGGTGTTCTTGGCAACACAGAATATGCAGGCTGCATATTGACCTACTCCTGCCCCAGCTGAGCACACGATGTACTAGAATATGCTAACTGTGCTAACACTATGCTAAAACTGTACTGACACTGTGCTAACTGTGTTAACACTGTGCTAAAACTGTGCTGACACTGTGCTAAAACTGGTTTCCATGCACACCCCTTTGACTTTTTGCCCAATTTCCACAGTGGATCATTTTTACCTGTACTGCTGTCATACCTGTTTACATTATTTGAATTAGTCCATTTGCTCAGGCATGCTCAAATGCTCTTTTTCATATAATCTGTGCACACAAATTACATACTTGCTAGATACACTTTAACACTTAATTTCTGTATATAGACACACCTTTGTATTTTATATAGTAGTTATTGATATATTAATGCTGCTCAACTGATCTACTTATAGCTCATCCTGTATCGCCGTTGAAAATGACAATTTGTTCTCAGCTGGCCTACCTGGTTAAATAAAATATTAACAAAAAATTGTAAACACCTGCCTAGAAGCCTCCTTATATTTTCAGATTGATGACAGTAGGCCATAGTATTAAACTTATTTAAGTTAGGTCCCGGCCAGTCTGTTATTTTGTATCTAACCATTAATTACAAATGCAGTCTCCATGTCACGATTCTCATGCGGTTTGTAGTGAAGAATAGATCCAACTGCAGAGCTACTTGTTCAAAAGTTTTAATGATTCAAAATAAAACATTCAATGAACGGACGAAAACATATACACTGTAATTAAAAAAGTGTGTTTAGAAAAGCGACTACTAAATATTTAAACACAGTGACACGAACTATAAACCAACAGTCACCAAACGGACGTGACTTAAAACAATGCTCAGCAAAGTTGTGAAAATTCCCAGTGACCAAAATACCCAAACTAATGAGTTAATTCACTCGTGGTGTATGCATTAGCAAACAAACCTAGCCACCCAATAAGCGAACCCAGAGTGAGAACAAACGGAGCCCATTCGTGAAACTCAGTTTAATATACATTTATTTTATTATATGCTTTGGAGAGTCATATTGAAATATATTGCCATAGTATCCAATTTCCTGTAAATATGTGTCCAGCTCATATGAGTACATACTGTTTAAATATGTGTCCAGCTCATATGAGTGCATACTGTTTAAATATGTGTCCAGCTCATATGAGTACATACTGTTTAAATATGTGTCCAGCTCATATGAGTGCATACTGTTTAAATATGTGTCCAGCTCATATGAGTGCATACTGTTTAAATATGTGTCCAGCTCATATGAGTGCATACTGTTTTAATATGTGTCCAGCTCATATGAGTGCATACTGTTTAAATATGGGTCCAGCTCATATGAGTGCATACTGTTTAAATATGTGTCCAGCTCATATGAGTGCATACTGTTTAAATATGTGTCCAGCTCATATGAGTGCATACTGTTTAAATATGCGACAGACTCTAAAAACAACTCTCTTTTTTTCAGACATTAATGAATGTAACACGATGCCTGATGCCTGTAAAGGTGGTATGAGATGCATCAACCACTTCGGCGGCTACTTCTGCCTGCCTCAAAATGCCAAGATTACAGTCAGTAATGGTGGAGATGAGCCAACTGTGGCCCCTGGGGTTCAGAAAGAGCTCCCTGCTTTGGCATTTCCTGGTGTGTCTGCAGCTGTAGTACCAGGCTTCATCCAGCAGGGCACCATGCAGTGTTCCACAGGGTTCGTGCTGGACGAGTTCAACTACTGCAGAGGTAAGAGGAAGCCCATTCGCTGGGAATCCCGGGTAACAATAATAAATACCTACTTCAATCCGTCAAATATATTTTATGAAGCAAATCTTAAATCAGCATTGGTTATAAAGTGCTTGTTCGGACTCAAAGGGGTGAGCAATAAGATCTAAATGGCATGGAAACACTTGATAGAAATACCAGAACTTAGAATGGAGGCTAGGGTTGTGTCTCCTTGTGTATTAAACATTATGACCAACCACAGGTGAAGCAAATATGTTGATCCTAAAAACAGACATTGTGACTGGGGAGGAATGACAGGAGAAATGTGTCACAGCACACAGTGTATTGCACCTAGCTGCATATAGAACCATGTAGCTGAAGACGGCAGTTCCCATGGTGCCTGTGATGACCCCTGTCCCAGTTTCTTTACACTGCGTAGACGGCCGAATACATGTCTACCTTTTACTTAGGGAAGACGGTGGAGGGAGCACCCCACAAAACGTTATGGACAGACTAATCTAGGTGTTCCGATTTCAAAAGAGAACATTTGTGAGATGCAAACCAAATGAAAGGATGCTGGAGGAGTGCATGATGCCATTGGTCAAGAATGGTGGAGGCAGTGTTATGGTCTGGGGGTGCTTTGGTGGTAATAAAGTGGAGGATTTATACATGAGAAAAGAGATCTTGAAGAAGAAACGCTCTCACTCTATTTTCCAATGCCATTCCATTTCCTTCTGCAACAGGATGACCCAAAGCACAGCTCCAAACTATGCAAAAACTATTTTGGGAAGAATCAGTCAGCTGGTATTCTGTCTATAATGGAGTGACCAGCACAGTCAGCTGGTATTCTATCTATAATGGAGTGACCAGCACAGTCAGCTGGTATCTGTCTATTATGGAGTGACCAGCACAGTCAGCTGGTATTCTGTCTATAATGTAGTGGTCAGCACAGTCAGCTGGTATTCTGTCTATAATGGAGTGACCAGCACAGTCAGCTGGTATTCTATCTATAATGGAGTGACCAGCACGGTCAGCTGGTATTCTGTCTATAATGGAGTGACCAGCACAGTCACCTGGTATCTGTCTATTATGGAGTGGTCAGCACAGTCAACTGGTATTCTGTCTATAATGTAGTGACCAGCACAGTCAGCTGGTATTCTGTCTATAATGGAGTGACCAGCACAGTCAGCTGGTATTATGTCTATAATGGAGTGACCAGCACAGTCAGCTGGTATTCTGTCTATAATGTTGTAGTGACCAGCACAGTCAGCTGGTATTCTGTCTATAATGGAGTGACCAGCACAGTCAGCTGGTATTCCGTCTATAATAGAGTGACCAGCACAGTCAGCTGGTATTCTGTCTATAATGTAGTGGTCAGCACAGTCAGCTGGTATTCTGTCTATAATGGAGTGACCAGCACAGTCAGCTGGTATTCTATCTATAATGGAGTGACCAGCACAGTCAGCTGGTATTCTGTCTATAATGGAGTGACCAGCACAGTCACCTGGTATCTGTCTATTATGGAGTGGTCAGCACAGTCAACTGGTATTCTGTCTATAATGTAGTGACCAGCACAGTCAGCTGGTATTCTGTCTATAATGGAGTGACCAGCACAGTCAGCTGGTATTCTGTCTATAATGGAGTGACCAGCACAGTCAGCTGGTATTCTGTCTATAATGGAGTGACCAGCACAGTCAGCTGGTATTCTATCTATAATGGAGTGACCAGCACAGTCAGCTGGTATTCTGTCTATAATGGAGTGACCAGCACAGTCAGCTGGTATTCTGTCTATAATGGAGTGGTCAGCACAGTCAGCTGGTATTCTGTCTATAATGGAGTGACCAGCACAGTCAGCTGGTATTCTGTCTATAATGGAGTGACCAGCACAGTCAGCTGGTATTCTGTCTATAATAGAGTGACCAGCACAGTCACCTGGTATTCTGTCTATAATGTAGTGACCAGCACAGTCAGCTGGTATTCTGTCTATAATGGAGTGACCAGCACAGTCAGCTGGTATTCTGTCTATAATGGAGTGACCAGCACAGTCAGCTGGTATTCTGTCTATAATAGAGTGACCAGCACAGTCACCTGGTATTCTGTCTATAATGGAGTGACCAGTACAGTCAGCTGGTATTCTGTCTATAATGTAGTGACCAGCACAGTCAGCTGGTATTCTGTCTATAATGTAGTGACCAGCACAGTCAGCTGGTATTCTGTCTATAATAGAGTGACCAGCACAGTCAGCTGGTATTCTGTCTATAATGGCGTGGTCAGCACAGTCAGCTGGTATTCTGTCTATAATGGCGTGGTCAGCACAGTCAGCTGGTATTCTGTCTATAATGGCGTGGTCAGCACAGTCACTGGATCTAAACCCTATTCAGCTATTGTCAGAGCAGCAATACCGTTTTATACGTATTATTATCGAAGGTGCCACCCAAGCCAACTTCTAGGAGCTGCTTCAGGAATCTTGCTGTGACTAATTTAAGACTAGAATGCCAACGATCTGCTGTAATTGCAACAACTGGAGGAGTTTTGGACAAAAGAAAAATGAAAATGTTCTATTCTTGTCAGTGAATATTTTCAAGTAATTTTGCTACATTTTCTATTCAAGCTGGGATGTTTTCATAGAAACATTTCAAAGTGACCCCATACCTTCTGACTGGTAGTATACATTTATTTATTTCAATTACAAAAAGGAACCAAATAAATGTCTGTAATTCGACGTTCTGGTGCCAAAGACTTGAATGTATTCAAATCTTTTGCTTTGGCACTTATAAATAAGTTATGGTGTATCTTGTTTTCATTGAACATTCTTGAGTTGTCTTTACCACTTGATCACAGTACACCGGTACATTTATTGGATTGGACTGTTCACACAGCTGACAGAGCATGACAGAGAAGAAAACAAGCAATGAGGGTGAAATAATTGTGTGTAGAGCTTTGAGACAGGATTGTGTTGAGGCAGAGATTTGGGGAAAGGTACCAAAACACTTCAAATTCATTAAAGTTCCCTAAGCACACAGTGGCCAACTAGAGCTGGCTGTTACTATAGCTGGCTGTTACTATAGCTGGCTGTTACTATAGCTGGCTGTTGCTAAAGCTAGCTGGAACTAGAGCTGGCTGTTACTATAGCTGGCTGTTACTATAGCTGGCTGTTACTATAGCTGGCTGTTGCTAAAGCTGGCTGGAACTAGAGCTGGCTGTTACTATAGCTGGCTGTTACTATAGCTGGGTGTTACTATAGCTGGCTGGAACTAGAGCTGGCTGTTACTATAGCTGGCTGTTACTATAGCTGGCTGTTACTAGAGCTGGCTGTTACTATAGCTGGCTGTTACTATAGCTGGCTGTTGCTATAGCTGGCTGTTACTATAGCTGGCTGTTGCTAAAGCTAGCTGGAACTAGAGCTGGCTGTTACTATAGCTGGCTGTTACTATAGCTGGCTGTTACTAGAGCTGGCTGTTACTATAGCTGGCTGTTACTAGAGCTGGCTGTTACTATAGCTGGCTGTTACTAGAGCTGGCTGTTACTATAGCTGGCTGTTACTATAGCTGGCTGTTACTAGAGCTGGCTGTTACTATAGCTGGCTGTTACTAGAGCTGGCTGTTACTATAGCTGGCTGTTACTAGAGCTGGCTGTTACTATAGCTGGCTGTTACTATAGCTGGCTGTTACTAGAGCTGGCTGTTACTATAGCTGGCTGTTACTAGAGCTGGCTGTTACTATAGCTGGCTGTTGCTATAGCTGGCTGGAACTATAGCTGGCTGGAACTGGAGCTGGGTGTTACTATAGCTGGGTGTTACTATAGCTGGCTGTTACTATAGCAGGCTGTTACTATAGATGGCTGTTACTATAGCAGGCTGTTACTATAGCTGGCTGTTACTATAGCTGGCTGTTACTATAGCTGGCTGGAACTGGAGCTGGCTGTTACTATAGCTGGCTGGAACTATAGCTGGTTGGAACTGGAGCTGGCTGTTACTATAGCTGGGTGTTACTATAGCTGGCTGTTACTATAGCAGGCTGTTACTATAGCTGGCTGTTACTATAGCTGGGTGTTACTATAGCTGGCTGTTACTATAGCAGGCTGTTACTATAGCTGGCTGTTACTAGAGCTGGCTGTTACTATAGCTGGCTGGAACTAGAGCTGGCTGTTACTATAGCTGGCTGTTACTATAGCTGGCTGGAACTAGAGCTGGCTGTTACTATAGCTGGCTGTTACTATAGCTGGCTGGAACTAGAGCTGGCTGGAACTGGAGCTGGCTGTTACTATAGCTGGGTGTTACTAGAGCTGGCTGTTACTATAGCTGGCTGGAACTAGAGCTGGCTGTTACTATAGCTGGCTGTTACTATAGCTGGCTGTTACTAGAACTAGAGCTGACTGGAACTAGAGCTGACTGGAACTAGAGCTGACTGGAACTAGAGCTGACTGGAACTATAGCTGACTGATAGTTGATCTGGCTGCTACTAGAGCGTAATGAGGTGGAGCGTAATGAGGTGGGTTAGGGTTCAGTTTATGGCCTTCCTATATCTTAGGGTTAGACAGTTTATGGCCTTCCTATATCTTAGGGTTAGACAGTTTATGGCCTTCCTATATCTTAGGGTTAGACAGTTTATGGCCTTCCTATATCTTAGGGTTAGACAGTTTATGGCCTTCCTATATCTTAGGGTTAGACAGTTTATGGCCTTCCTATATCTTAGGGTTAGACAGTTTATGGCCTTCCTATATCTTAGGGTTAGACAGTTTATGGCCTTCCTATATCTTAGGGTTAGACAGTTTATGGCCTTCCTATATCTTAGGGTTAGACAGTTTATGGCCTTCCTATATCTTAGGGTTAGACAGTTTATGGCCTTCCTATATCTTAGGGTTAGACAGTTTATGGCCTTCCTATATCTTAGGGTTAGACAGTTTATGGCCTTCCTATATCTTAGGGTTAGACAGTTTATGGCCTTCCTATATCTTAGGGTTAGACAGTTTATGGCCTTCCTATATCTTAGGGTTAGACAGTTTATGGCCTTCCTATATCTTACGGTTAGACAGTTTATGGCCTTCCTATATCTTAGGGTTAGACAGTTTATGGCCTTCCTATATCTTAGGGTTAGACAGTTTATGGCCTTCCTATATCTTAGGGTTAGACAGTTTATGGCCTTCCTATATCTTAGGGTTAGACAGTTTATGGCCTTCCTATATCTTAGGGTTAGACAGTTTATGGCCTTCCTATATCTTAGGGTTAGACAGTTTATGGCCTTCCTATATCTTAGGGTTAGACAGTTTATGGCCTTCCTATATCTTAGGGTTAGACAGTTTATGGCCTTCCTATATATTATAGGGATACATAGTTTTCCTCTAAAGTGGGGCATCAGTAAAAACTTTACTATCTGGCTTTTTTCTTTGGATGATTAATTTGAAGCTGTCATTTACCTCTCTGCATGTGCACGCATGTGTGTTCTGTGTGCACGTTCTTCAATCCCCTGTTGGCAAACACTGCAAGTTCTTAGTCAAGTTGCAACCTGCCAAATCCTGACGGTGGAGCAAACAATTGCTGTTACATAATTTAATCAATATGAGTGAGAGCCAAGTTGAGCTCAGG
The DNA here is from genome assembly GCA_029465975.1 of Dallia pectoralis. Taxonomy (NCBI): domain Eukaryota; kingdom Metazoa; phylum Chordata; class Actinopteri; order Esociformes; family Umbridae; genus Dallia; species Dallia pectoralis. Next base: position 19,711,685 of record CM055741.1, on the reverse strand, counting down.
GAAGGAAAGATATGGTAGTCAATAACACATTCCTAAAACATGTTGTTTCTTCTTTAAACATATTGTTTTGTTCATCCAAGGGACTGTCTTTAAGTTGGAGTTATGCACAAAGAGCAGACACATTTGAGTCATAATGCTGTGTCAACATTCAAATGGTCCAGAAGGAGCGACACTAATGTTTTATCAAAATAGTTTATTAGAAGAAATATAAGTTGAACAGTCAATTGTGAAATGGTTTTTTTCCATGTAATTTGACCCATTCAACCTGTTTTTGAACTCTTGAATGTTCTCTCAAGCAGCTTCTTGTTCTAACTGGTAAACTTTTGCCCTACGCTTAGTGTGGGCATTATAACTAATTAAAATAGAAAGCAATTTCAACCCAGCCTAAATTCTTCAAATGTCAGTCAGACTAAATGTGCAGTTAAGACTAAGAATTGTAGGATCCTCTCGGTACAATATAGAATCTGGATTTGCGTTTAGTTGTGCATATTGAACTCCTCGTTAACCTTGCATTCACACTGCTACCTAATTTATTTAATCTGCCATTTGCACAATACATCCTGTGGTACTCCTCTAGCTACCTCTGTCCTACACACTACTAGCCTATTTATTATATTTACACAATACATCCTGTGGTACTCCTCTAGCTACCTCTGGCCCTACACACTACTAGCCTATTTATTATATTTACACAATACATCCTGTGGTACTCCTCTAGCTACCTCTGGCCCTACACACTACTAGCCTATTTATTATATTTGCACAATACATCCTGTGGTACTCCTCTAGCTACCTCTGGCCCTACACACTACTAGCCTATTTATTATATTTACACAATACATCCTGTGGTACTCCTCTAGCTATCTCTTGCCCTACACACTACTAGCCTATTTATTATATTTACACAATACATCCTGTGGTACTACTATCTATCTCTGGCCCTACACACTGCTAGCCTATTTATTATATTTAACTAATACATCCTGTGGTACTCCTCTAGCTACCTCTGGCCCTACACACTACTAGCCTATTTATTATATTTACACAATACATCCTGTGGTACTCCTCTAGCTACCTCTGGCCCTACACACTACTAGCCTATTTATTATATTTACACAATACATCCTGTGGTACTCCTCTAGCTACCTCTGGCCCTACGCACTACTAGCCTATTTATTATATTTGCACAATACATCCTGTGGTACTCCTCTAGCTACCTCTGGTCCTACACACTACTAGCCTATTTATTATATTTACACAATACATCCTGTGGTACTCCTCTAGCTACCTCTGTCCTACACACTACTAGCCTATTTATTATATTTACACAATACATCCTGTGGTACTCCTCTAGCTACCTCTGGCCCTACACACTACTAGTCTATTTATTATATTTGCACAATACATCCTGTGGTACTCCTCTAGCTACCTCTGGCCCTACACACTACTAGCCTATTTATTATATTTATATAATACATCCTGTGGTACTCCTCTAGCTATCTCTTGCCCTACACACTACTAGCCTATTTATTATATTTACACAATACATCCTGTGGTACTCCTCTATCTATCTCTGGCCCTACACACTGCTAGCCTATTTATTATATTTAACTAATACATCCTGTGGTACTCCTCTAGCTACCTCTGGCCCTACACACTACTAGCCTATTTATTATATTTACATAATACATCCTGTGGTACTCCTCTAGCTATCTCTTGCCCTACACACTACTAGTCTATTTATTATATTTACACAATACATCCTGTGGTACTCCTCTAGCTATCTCTTGCCCTACACACTGCTAGCCTATTTATTATATTTAACTAATACATCCTGTGGTACTCCTCTAGCTACCTCTGGCCCTACACACTACTAGCCTATTTATTATATTTACATAATACATCCTGTGGTACTCCTCTAGCTATCTCTTGCCCTACACACTACTAGCCTATTTATTATATTTACACAATACATCCTGTGGTACTCCTCTAGCTACCTCTGGCCTACACACTGCTAGCCTATTTATTATATTTATATAATACATCCTGTGGTACTCATCTAGCTACCTCTGGCCTACACACTGCTAGCCTATTTATTATATTTACACAATACATCCTGTGGTACTCCTCTAGCTATCTCTTGCCCTACACACTACTAGCCTATTTATTATATTTACACAATACATCCTGTGGTACTCCTCTAGCTACCTCTGGCCTACACAATGCTAGCCTATTTATTATATTTACACAATACATCCTGTGGTACTCCTCTAGCTACCTCTGGCCTACACAATGCTAGCCTATTTATTATATTTACACAATACATCCTGTGGTACTCCTCTAGCTACCTCTGGCCCTACACACTACTAGCCTATTTATTATATTTGCACAATACATCCTGTGGTACTCCTCTAGCTATCTCTGGCCCTACACACTACTAGCCTATTTATTATATTTGCACAATACATCCTGTGGTACTCCTCTAGCTACCTCTGGCCCTACACACTACTAGCCTATTTATTATATTTACACAATACATCCTGTGGTACTCCTCTAGCTATCTCTGGTCCTACACACTACTAGCCTATTTATTATATTTACACAATACATCCTGTGGTACTCCTCTAGCTACCTCTAGCCCTACACATTACTAGCCTATTTATTATATTTACACAATACATCCTGTGGTACTCCTCTATCTACCTCTGGCCCTACACACTACTAGCCTATTTATTATATTTACACAATACATCATGTGGTACTCCTCTAGCTACCTCTGGCCCTGCACTCTGCTAGCCTATTCATTATATTTACACAATACATCCTGTGGTACTCCTCTAGCTACCTCTGGCCCTACACACTGCTAGCCTATTTATTATATTTACACAATACATCCTGTGGTACTCCTCTATCTACCTCTGGCCCTACACACTACTAGCCTATTTATTATATTTACACAATACATCATGTGGTACTCCTCTAGCTACCTCTGGCCCTACACACTACTAGCCTATTTATTATATTTACACAATACATCCTGTGGTACTCCTCTAGCTACCTCTGGCCCTGCACTCTGCTAGCCTATTCATTATATTTACACAATACATCATGTGGTACTCCTCTAGCTATCTCTGGCCCTGCACTCTGCTAGCCTATTCATTATATTTACACAATACATCCTGTGGTACTCCTCTAGCTACCTCTGGCCCTACACTCTGCTAGCCTATTTATTATATTTCCACAATACATCCTGTGGTACTCCTCTAGCTACCTCTGGCCCTACACACTGCTAGCCTATTTATTATATTTACACAATACAGCCTGTGGTACTCCTCTAGCTACCTCTGGCCTACACACTGCTAGCCTATTTATTATATTTACACAATACATCCTGTGGTACTCCTCTAGCTATCTCTTGCCCTACACACTACTAGCCTATTTATTATATTTACACAATACATCCTGTGGTACTCCTCTATCTATCTCTGGCCCTACACACTGCTAGCCTATTTATTATATTTAACTAATACATCCTGTGGTACTCCTCTAGCTACCTCTGGCCCTACACACTACTAGCCTATTTATTATATTTACACAATACATCCTGTGGTACTCCTCTAGCTACCTCTGGCCCTACACACTACTAGCCTATTTATTATATTTGCACAATACATCCTGTGGTACTCCTCTAGCTATCTCTTGCCCTACACACTACTAGCCTATTTATTATATTTACACAATACATCCTGTGGTACTCCTCTAGCTACCTCTGGCCCTACACACTACTAGCCTATTTATTATATTTACACAATACATCCTGTGGTACTCCTCTAGCTACCTCTGGCCTACACAATGCTAGCCTATTTATTATATTTACACAATACATCCTGTGGTACTCCTCGAGCTACCTCTGGCCTACACACGGCTAGCCTATTTATTATATTTGCACAATACATCCTGTGGTACTCCTCTAGCTACCTCTGGCCCTACACCCTACTAGCCTATTTATTATATTTGCACAATACATCCTGTGGTACTCCTCTAGCTACCTCTGGCCCTACACACTACTAGCCTATTTATTATATTTACACAATACATCCTGTGGTACTCCTCTAGCTATCTCTGGTCCTACACACTACTAGCCTATTTATTATATTTACACAATACATCCTGTGGTACTCCTCTAGCTACCTCTAGCCCTACACATTACTAGCCTATTTATTATATTTACACAATACATCCTGTGGTACTCCTCTATCTACCTCTGGCCCTACACACTACTAGCCTATTTATTATATTTACACAATACATCATGTGGTACTCCTCTAGCTACCTCTGGCCCTGCACTCTGCTAGCCTATTCATTATATTTACACAATACATCCTGTGGTACTCCTCTAGCTACCTCTGGCCCTACACACTACTAGCCTATTTATTATATTTACACAATACATCCTGTGGTACTCCTCTAGCTACCTCTGGCCTACACACTGCTAGCCTATTTATTATATTTACACAATACAGCCTGTGGTACTCCTCTAGCTACCTCTGGCCCTACACACTGCTAGCCTATTTATTATATTTACACCATACATCCTGTGGTACTCCTCTAGCTACCTCTGGCCTACACACTACTAGCCTATTTATTATATTTACACAATACATCCTGTGGTACTCCTCTAGCTACCTCTGGCCCTACACACTACTAGCCTATTTATTATATTTGCACAATACATCCTGTGGTACTCCTCTAGCTACCTCTGGCCTACACACTACTAGCCTATTTATTATATTTACACAATACATCCTGTGGTACTCCTCTAGCTACCTCTGGCCCTACACACTACTAGCCTATTTATTATATTTGCACAATACATCCTGTGGTACTCCTCTAGCTATCTCTTGCCCTACACACTACTAGCATATTTATTATATTTATATAATACATCCTGTGGTACTCCTCTAGCTATCTCTTGCCCTACACACTACTAGTCTATTTATTATATTTGCACAATACATCCTGTGGTACTCCTCTAGCTATCTCTTGCCCTACACACTACTAGCCTATTTATTATATTTGCACAATACATCCTGTGGTACTCCTCTAGCTACCTCTGGCCTACACACTGCGAGCCTATTTATTATATTTGCACAATACATCCTGTGGTACTCCTCTAGCTACCTCTGGCCTACACACTACTAGCCTATTTATTATATTTGCTTTTTGCACAAAGCTTATCGTTTGTACATTGTTGAACTGAATACCTGCACATTTACCTGACCTTGTCAATTGCACATCCTCACACTGTACTCCATGTGGTTATGCACTGCTGTTTTGCACTTCTGGGTGAATGCAAACTGCATTTCGTAGTACTGTACTTGTACTGTGACAATAAAGTTTAATCTAATCTTATCTCAGCGTTCAATCTGTAGTGGCAATTTCTTTTTAGTTTTGAGTAAGATAGTCTTCTTCTTCTTGCTTTTTCTTGCTTCCTGCTTCACGTCCTCCACCATCATCCCAGTCCCCAAGAAACCAAGGATCACAGGGCTACATGACTACAGACCAGTTGCCCGGACCTCTGTGGTTATGAAGTCCTTTAAGTGCCGTTCAAACTCAAGTCCATCACTGATCCAGTACTAGACCCACTGCAGTTTGGCTACAGAGCCAACAGGACTGTGGACGATATGATCAACTTCATTCCACTTCATTCTCCAGCATCTTGACTCCTACATCAGAATCCTGTTTGTGGACTTTAGCTCTGCTTTTAACACCATAGCCCCAGTCCTCCTCCAGGATGAGCTCTCCACCATGGGAGTGCCCGTGTCAACATGTAAATGGATCACAGACTTTCCCTCCAACAGGAGGCAGCAGGTGAGGTTGAAGAAACACCTGTTGGACCCTCTGACCATCAGCACTGGCGCCCCTCAAGGTTACGCCCTGTCCCCTCTTCTCCTTCAACACTAACAGCTAACACCATTGGTCTCATCTCTGATGGGGCAAGATGCCTACAGGGGGGAAATTGACAGACTGGTGTCCTGGTGCAGTCTCAAAAACTTGTATCTCAATGCTCTAAAGACAGTGGAGATGAGAGTGTACTTTAGGAGAAGCCCAGCTGACCTTTGTCCTATTGTCCTGGGGGGGCTCTCCTGTCAACTTAGTGGAGTCCTTGCGCTTCCTGGACAACACCATCGCCCAGGACCTCAAGTGGGAGCTGAACATCACCTCTCTCACTAAGAAAGCTCAGCAAAGACTGTACTGCCTGAGGCAGCTCATAAAGTATAAACTATCAACGTCCATGATGATTAATACCTACACAGCCATTCTTGAGTCCATCCTGACCTCCTCCCTCACCATCTGGTACGCTGAAGCCACTGTCCAGGATAAAGAGAAACACAATCTGCTCTGTGGAACGGACCATTGGTTGTAAGCTACTGTCCCTCATTAATCTGTTCAAAACCTTGACTGTTTTTGATTTGTTTTGTGTACGTCTCCAAATGTCTTAAACATATGTGTTCTAAATGCAGCAGCTAGTGGTCAGAAAAAAATCCTTGTGTGTGTAAACAGACTTGGCAAATAATCACTATTCTGATGTTAAAATTGTTCAATAGATGAATAAAGGTTGAATGGAAAGTGGTTATATGATGATCACATTGAGGACACATCTGCAGACACCTGAAGACTTAGGTGGGGGTGTATCCAGTCATATCACATCTTATCCACCTCAGAGATGGTTCGATAGACAGGTCAGCCAAAACAGCAATCACAACATCACTACATGTCCTTACTCATAGGCTGTAGTCTTTATAAGACTTTGATTTGGTCTGGGTCCTGTTCTGACAGAAGATTAGTTCCATGTTTACTCTCTTTCATTCCTCTCACTGAACACAAAGGAAGAGCTGTTCCCTGTTTAAAAACAGTTGTTTCTCCCATCCATTGATGTTAAAATTTTTAAGGTGTGTCAGGTCTCTAAATGTGAGGACCCGAAACGAAGATTTACGGCTCAAGGCTAGGCATTAGGGCGAGGTTAAGTTTAGGGATACATTTACATAACTGAGATTTAGGCTAGGCATTAGGGCGAGGTTAAGTTTAGGGATACATTTACATAACTGAGATTAAGGCTAGGCATTAGGGCGAGGTTAAGTTTAGGGATACATTTACATAACTGAGATTAAGGCTAGGCATTAGGGCGAGGTTAAGTTTAGGGATACATTTACATAACTGAGATTAAGGCTAGGCATTAGGGCGAGGTTAAGTTTAGGGATACATTTACATATCTGAGATTAAGGCTAGGCATTAGGGCGAGGTTAAGTTTCTCTATATCATCCCATAACTATATCACTCCATCACTATATCACTCCATCACTATATCATCACTATATCACTCCATCACTATATCATCACTATTCACTCCATAACTATATCACTACATCACTATATCACTCCATAACTATTGCACTCCATCACTATATCACTCCATAACTATATCACTCCATCACTATACCACTCCATCACTATATCACTCCATCAATATACCCCTCCATCACTATATCACTATACCACTCCATCACTATACCACTCCATAACTATATAACTCCATAACTATATCACTCCATAACTATTGCACTCCATAACTATATCACTCCATCACTATACCACTCCATCACTATATCACTCCATAACTATATCACTCCATCACTATACCACTCCATCACTATATCACTCCATCACTATACCACTTCATCACTATACCACTCCATCACTATATCACTATACCACTCCATCACCATACCATTCCATCACTGCATCATTCCATCACTATACCACTCCATCACTATATCACTCCATCACTATACCACTCCATCACTATATCACTATACCACTCCATCACTATACCACTCCATCACAATACCACTCCATCACTGCATCACTCCATCACTATACCACTCCATCACTATACCACTCCATCACTATACCACTCCATCACTATACCACTCCATCACTATACCACTCCATCACTATACCACTCCATCACTATACCACTCCATCACTGCATCACTCCATCACTATACCACTCCATCACTATACCACTCCATCACTATATCATTCCATCACTGCATCACTCCATCACTATACCACTCCATAACTATATCACTATACCACTCCATAACTATATCACTATACCACACCATCAATATACCACTCCTTCACTATATCACTATACCACTCCATCACTATACCACTCCATCACTATATCACTCCATCACTATATCACTCCATCACTGTATCACTCCATCACTATATCACTCCATCACTATATCACTCCTTCACTCCATCACTATATCACTCCGTCACTATATCACTCCATCACTATATCACTCCATCACTATATAACTCCATCACTATATCACTCCTTCACTCCATCACTATATAACTCCATTACTATATCACTCCATCTATTTTTAGGTTAAATAGCTGATAGAAAGCCTGGAGGTATGCTGATGAATTTCCCAATAGTTACAAACCAGCTGGGATGGTATATTGCTGCAGAGAGCTGTGGTATTCATGCTAGTTAAGGGTGCCTTTTATTCGACCCACACACCATTACACTTCCTCCATGCTTCCTCTCTAGGTTTCTTCCAAAATGAACCCATCAGGGAGTTTTTCCTAGCTGCTGTGTATCCACTTGTCGATGTGTGCTCTGTGGGTTCAGACTGGGTGTTTGTACTTTATAAAATAGATGATGTCATTTACTTGTGTGTCTTGGCCCAAGCTAATGTCTGTTTATTGGTGTCCTTCACTAGGAGTTTGATGATGTCATTTACTTGTGTGTCTTAAATAAATACACAAAATTCAAGAGTGCAAATAGCAGTGGGAATCTACATTTGAGGTTAAGGTGAAGAGTCAATATACAGATAATACAGGATCAAGTGGAGAGTCAATATACAGATAATACTGGATGAAGTGGAGAGTCAATATACCGATAATACAGGATCAAGTGGAGAGTCAATATACAGATAATACAGGATCAAGTGGAGCAGGTGGGTAGAGCTGTGGTGACTAGAGAGCTTAGGTACAGCAGGTGGGTAGAGCTATGGTGACTAGAGAGCTCAGGTACAGCAGGTAGGTAGAGCTATGGTGACTAGAGAGCTTAGGTACAGCAGGTGGGTAGAGCTGTGGTGACTAGAGAGCTTAGGTACAGCAGGTGGGTAGAGCTGTGGTGACTAGAGAGCTCAGATACAGGAGGTGGGTAGAGCTATGGTGACTAGAGAGCTTAGTTACAGCAGGTGGGTAGAGCTATGGTGACTAGAGAGCTCAGGTACAGCAGGTGGGTAGAGCTGTGGTGACTAGAGAGCTTAGGTACAGCAGGTGGGTAGAGCTATGGTGACTAGAGAGCTCAGGTACAGCAGGTGGGTAGAGCTGTGGTGACTAGAGAGCTCAGGTACAGCAGGTAGGTAGAGCTATGGTGACTAGAGAGCTCAGTTACAGCAGGTGGGTAGAGCTATGGTGACTAGAGAGCTCAGATACAGCAGGTGGGTAGAGCTGTGGTGACTAGAGAGCTTAGGTACAGCAGGTGGGTAGAGCTATGGTGACTAGAGAGCTCAGGTACAGCAGGTGGGTAGAGCTGTGGTGACTAGAGAGCTTAGGTACAGCAGGTGGGTAGAGCCATGGTAACTAGAGAGCTTAGGTACAGCAGGTGGGTAGAGCTATGGTGACTAGAGAGCTCAGGTACAGCAGGTGGGTAGAGCTATGGTGACTAGAGAGCTTAGGTACAGCAGGTGGGTAGAGCTATGGTGACTAGAGAGCTTAGATACAGCAGGTAGGTAGAGCTGTGGTGACTAGAGAGCTCAGGTACAGCAGGTGGGTAGAGCTATGGTGACTAGAGAGCTTAGGTACAGCAGGTAGGTAGAGCTATGGTGACTAGAGAGCTTAGGTACAGCAGGTGGGTAGAGCTATGGTGACTAGAGAGCTTAGGTACAGCAGGTGGGTAGAGCTATGGTGACTAGAGAGCTTAGATACAGCAGGTAGGTAGAGCTATGGTGACTAGAGAGCTCAGGTACAGCAGGTAGGTAGAGCTATGGTGACTAGAGAGCTTAGGTACAGCAGGTGGGTAGAGCTATGGTGACTAGAGAGCTTAGGTACAGCAGGTAGGTAGAGCTATGGTGACTAGAGAGCTCAGGTACAGCAGGTGGGTAGAGCTATGGTGACTAGAGAGCTCAGGTACAGCAGGTGGGTAGAGCTGTGGTGACTAGAGAGCTCAGGTACAGCAGGTGGGTAGAGCTATGGTGACTAGAGAGCTTAGGTACAGCAGGTAGGTAGAGCTGTGGTGACTAGAGAGCTCAGGTACAGCAGGTGGGTAGAGCTGTGGTGACTAGAGAGCTTAGGTACAGCGGGACATTACCTAGCAGAGATGATGAGTTGTACCAGTGAGTTAAACCCTGAGTGTTAAATGGCCAGCCAACTAATGTGCAAAGGTTGCAGTGGTGGGTGTTGTAAATATATATAAAAACGTATAACACTGTGGTAAACCATTTTTGGTGGAAATTTCACCATTTTCATGTGGAATCTCAGGCTGTGTGCTACATGTGACAACAATCTCTCTAAGGGGTAGGGTGGCAAGACGAAAGCCTTTTCTTATGACTGAAAAAAATCCAAGGCCGGCTGAATTCTCCCAAAAGCTGTGGGATCATGTGTTATGGTCTGATGAAACCAATGTTGGACATAACTCCAAAATGTATGTTTGGCACAACAACAACACTGCACATCACCCAAAGAACACCATACCCACAGTGAAGCATGGTGGTGGCAGCATCATGCTTTGGGGCTGTTTGTCTTCAGCTGGAACCAGGGCCTCAGTCAGGATGGAGGGAATTATGAGCAGTTCCAAATACCAGGCAATTTTGGCACAAAACCTTCAGGCTTCCGTTAGAAAGATGAAGTTCACCTTGAAGCACGACAACGATGCAAAGCATACATCCAAATCCACAAAAGCATGGCTTCACCAGAAGAAGATTAACGTTTTGGAATGGCCCAGCCAGAGCCCAGACATGAATACAATTGAACGTCTGTGGGGGGCTGTGCACAGAAGATATCCTCTCAGTCTGACAGATTTGGAGCACTTTTGCAAAGAAGAGTGGGCATATTTATATGAGTATATATATATATATATATATATATGTATATGTGTATATATGTATATGTGTATATGAGTATATATATGTATGTGTGTATATATGAGTATGTATATGTGTATATATGTATATATGTAAAGGAGTATATATGTGTATGTGTATATATGTATATGAGTATGTATATGTGTGTATATATTTATATGTGTATATATGTATATGAGTATGTATATGTGTATAATATGTAAATGAGTATATGTATATGAGTATATACTGTATGTATATGATTTGTGGCCAGATTTGGCTTTGGTCATTAGGAGCTTTCACCTCCAAATCCCACTGCAACAAGCCAAAACAGGGCCAGCAGGGCTTAGTTACTGGAAGTGTGTGAGTGTATGTCCTTGTCTAGGTGCTTGTGTATGTGCTTGTGTTTGTGCTTGTGTATGTGCTTGTCTATGTGCTTGTGTGTGTGCTTGTGTATGTGCTTGTGTATGTGCTTGTGTATGTGCTTGTGTATGTGCTTGTGTATGTGCTTGTCTATGTGCTTGTGTATATGCTTATGTATGTACTTGTCTATGTGCTTGTGTGTGCTTGTGTATGTGCTTGTCTAGGTGCTTGTGTATGTACTTGTCTATGTGCTTGTCTATGTCCTTGTCTGTGTGCTTGTGTGTGTGCTTGTGTGTGTGCTTGTGTATGTGCTTGCATATGTGCTTGTGTATGTGCTTGTGTATGTGCTTGTCTATGTGCTTGTCTATGTCCTTGTCTATGTGCTTGTGTGTGTGCTTGTGTGTGTGCTTGTGTATGTGCTTGTCTATGTGCTTGTCTATGTGCTTGTCTATGTGCTTGTCTATGTGCTTGTCTATGTGCTTGTCTATGTGCTTGTGTATGTGCTTGTATATGTGCTTGTCTATGTGCTTGTGTATGTGCTTGTTTATGTGCTTGTATATGTGCTTGTCTATGTGCTTGTGTATGTGCTTGTCTATGTGCTTGTATATGTGCTTGTCTATGTGCTTGTGTATGTGCTTGTCTATGTGCTTGTGTATGTGCTTGTGTATGTGCTTGTCTATGTGCTTGTGTGTGTGCTTGTGTATGTGCGTGTGTATGTGCTTGTGTATGTGCTTGTGTATGTGCTTGTGTATGTCCTTGTGTATGTGCTTGTGTATATCCTTGTGTATGTGCTTGTGTATGTGCTTGTGTATGTGTGTGTGCTTGTGTGTGTGCTTGTGTATATGCTTGTGTATGTACTTGTCTATGTGCTTGTGTGTGCTTGTGTATGTGCTTGTCTAGGTGCTTGTGTATGTACTTGTCTATGTGCTTGTGTGTGTGCTTGTCTATGTGCTTGTGTATGTCCTTGTCTATGTGCTTGTGTGTGTGCTTGTGTATGTGCTTGTGTATGTCTTTGTCTGTGTGCTTGTGTGTGTGCTTGTGTGTGTGCTTGTGTATGTGCTTGCATATGTGCTTGTGTATGTGCTTGTGTATGTGCTTGTCTATGTGCTTGTCTAGGTGCTTGTGTGCTTGTGTGTGTGCTTGTCTATCTGCTTGTGTATGTGCTTGTCTATGTGCTTGTCTATGTCCTTGTCTATGTGCTTGTGTGTGTGCTTGTGTGTGTGCTTGTGTATGTGCTTGTCTATGTGCTTGTGTATGTGCTTGTGTATGTGCTTGTCTAGGTGATTGTCTATGTGCTTGTGTATATGCTTGTTTATGTGCTTGTATATGTGCTTGTCTATGTGCTTGTGTATGTGCTTGTCTATGTGCTTGTATATGTGCTTGTCTATGTGCTTGTATATGTGCTTGTCTATGTGCTTGTGTATGTGCTTGTCTATGTGCTTGTGTATGTGCTTGTCTATGTGCTTGTGTATATGCTTGTCTATGTGCTTGTGTATGTGCTTGTATATGTGCTTGTCTATGTGCTTGTGTATGTATCTGTGCATGTGTGAATTTTCATGTGTAAATGGAGTACTTGTTTACACAGACTTTCAGCCTCCAGGATGACATCATTCTCACATTTTGTTCATCTCCGTGGTTACCAAACGAGTTACATCAGGGGGTTTATGAGTAGCCTGCTTCTGGGTCAGCTTGTACTTTCAGTGACCATAGCAAACATTTGGATATCTAACCCAAGACAAACCACAAGCTGGATTTTCCAATGATTTGCTAATGAATCTAGGAAGGGGGTGGGGAAAGCTAACCGCTAGCTAACAGTGTTGTGTTGGCGCATGCTAGTATGTTTTTACATGTATTTGTTAGGGAACACAATCTTATCTGTAGATCACAATTGTACAGTAACTCAATTTGCCCCCTTCTCCATCTAAACACACCAAGGTTTTAAAAAAAAAAGCTAAATTCCACACAAAGCAGTCCACTCTCTATTTAATGTGTTTTACTTTCTGTAATCCACTCTCTATTTAGTCTATTTTACTTTCTGTATTGAGATCAGATGTATTGAGATCAGATGCGTTGATGAGGAGGCATAATGTAGGCCCAGTTCCATCTCACTTCCAGGCCATTGCTCCCAATGGAGTGTGGAAATAACGAGCGGATGTTTTCATACATCCAATTGGCAATCTGTCTGCCTGACTGTGACTGAATAACACAAAACTGATCTAGGACAGTGATCGGTTATGTGGGGACCAGCACTTTGATTCAATCTGTCTGCCTGACTGCGACCGAACAACACAAAACTGATCTAGGACAGTGATCGGTTATGTGGGGACCAGCACTTTGATTCAATCTGGGCTAACTTGGCCTTCTCGCTCACACGGGTGACACCTCAAACTCACTGTATATGAATCTTCTATGTTATCTCTGTGTTTATAGTGGGCTCACCAATCCGTGTCTGTTAACTGCAGAGACCACCCAAGAATAGGTTTGCAAGAGAACACTGTTTGTGTTCCGTTGAGAAGATTGCTTTTGCTGAGACAGGAAATGGAATATCGCATCCACAATAAGTGTGGATTAGCATATGAGGTTTCCGGGCTACAGAGTGTATTTCTGAAGTAACTTGAGTTTGTGGTAACTTTTACATAACAACAATACTGAGACTTTTTATAAATCCAACGACTTTACATACATTTTAATGTCTGGATTTGCCCCTTAATCAAATTACGACCTGACGTTTGTTTCTCGTACATAAAGGACTGCCTTAACTTTTTAATGGCCCTGTGTTGCAGATGTCAATGAGTGTGAGGGGAGCCACCTCTGTCAGCACCATTGCTATAACATAATTGGCTCTTTTATCTGCCAGTGTGAGCAGGGCTACGAGCTAGCCTCCGACCAAGTCTCCTGCCAAGGTACTCCACCCACTGTGAGAATGTATGCGTGTGTTTCTTTGCTAGCGTGTGTAATACTTGATTTATGTATAAACAGTGTCTCACTAAAGTGAGTACGCCCCTCACCTTTTTGTAAATATTTGATTATTATATTATTATATCTTTTCATGGGACAACTGTATAACAGTGTACATTTGTTGTCCCCTCAAAATAACTGAACAAACAGAGTCAAATTTTTCCTCCCCGGTGTCATGTGACGTTAGTGTTACACGGTCTCAGGTGTGAATGGGGAGCAGGTGTGTTCAATTTGGTGTTATCACTCCCACACTCATACTGGTCACTGGAAGTTCAACTTGGCACCTCATGGCAAAGAACTCTCTAAGGATCTGAAAAAGTAATTATTGCTCTAGATAAAGATTGCCTAGGCTATAAGTAGATTGCCAAGACCCTGAAACTGAGCTGCAGCACGGTGGCCGAAACCACACAGTGGTTTAACAGGACAGGTTCCACTCAGAACAGACCTCGCCATGGTCGACCAAAGAAGTTGAGTGCACATGCTCAGTGTCATATCCAGAGTGCTGCAGAGGTTGAAGGGGTGGAGGGGGGGGTTTCACCCTGTCAGTGCTCAGACCATACACCGCACACTGCCTCAAATTGGTCTGCTTGGCTGTCGTCCCAGAAGGAAGCCTCTTTTAAAGATGATGCACAAGAAAGCCTGCAAACAGTTTGCTGAAGACAAGCAGACTAAGAACATGGATTACTGGAACCACGTCCTGTGGTCTGATGAGACCAAGATCAACTTCAGAAGGTGTCAAGCATGGTAAAGGTGATGGACTGGCCAAGCATGTCTCCAGACCTAAACCCTATTCAGCCTCTGTGGGGCATCCTCAAATGGAAGGTGGAGGAGCACAAGGTCTCTAACATCTACCAGCTCCATGATGTCGTCATCGAGGAGTGGAAGAGGACCCCAGTGGCAACCTGTGAAGCTCTGGTGAACTCCATACCCAAGAGGGTTAAGGCAGTGCCTGGATAGTAATGGTGGCCACACAAAATATTGACACTTTGGGCCCAATTTGGACATTTTGATCACTTTGGTTCCCAGCGGTTTACACATTAATGGGTGTGTGTTGAGTTCTTTTTAGGGGACAGCAAATGTACACTGTTATACCAGCTGTTCACTCACTACTTTAGATTGTAGCAAAATGTGATTTCTTCAGTGTTGTCACATGAAAAGATATAATCAAATATTTATAAAAATGTGAGGGGTGCACATGTGTGCATGGTAACAGTAACATGAGTCTTGCTTTCTTAATGGTTACAAGCATTTATCAGTACCCACTCATATTATACACCGGGTAATTATTTTCTTGAGACATTTCTGTCAGGCTCATTCTCTTTTGTACTGTGTAATATATTACTGTGTTCATGCATAGATATCGACGAGTGCACTTTCTCAAGTTACATGTGCCAGTGGCAGTGCCTAAATCAGCCTGGAGGTTATGGCTGTGCCTGTCCTGAGGGGTACCAGATCCAAGGCAACCGTATGTGCCAAGGTAAACTGACTTAACTAGCAGAAGATCTACCCCTCATACACCAGCACCAAGTTATACCGTTATCTATAGCCCAAATGACAACTCAAGGCTTTATGCCATGAGTCTGTACGGCTCTAGATCACAGGTAGTAGTACGTTTAGAAAAGCTATGCATTTTTTCATTTACAAAAATGACAGTTATTATTCAGAGGTACTTGATTTGTGGATAATTATTAAAATGACCATGGATGACATTTTTCAGACATAGATGAGTGTGAAACAGGACATAACTGCCGTGAGGATGAGATGTGTTGGAACTACTATGGCGGTTTCCGCTGCTACCCCAAAAACCCCTGCCATGAGCCCTATGTAAAGACTGGAGAGGGGTGAGTAGATGGTCTGGTAGAGTGCATGAGGTTTACATTCAGTTAACTTATCATTAACCAAACATGCGATGTTTAAGATGCACAGAAGGATATTTAACACACACATTCCATTTGATGTCTAACTTACTTAACTTACGTAACTTACATTTTGTGGCATATACAAACAAATAGAAAAAAAATTAAAAGATCAATCTTATCATAACATGATAGAGTACACATTTGGAGTGTTCTTCACGGGGTGATTCTGACCCAAATATATTAACATATATATCTGCCCATATTACCACATTATTACCATATATTAACATATTAACATATATATCTGCCCATATTACCACATTATTACCATATATTACCATATTAACATATATATCTGCCCATATTACCACATTATTACCATATATTACCATATTAACATATATATCTGCCCATATTACCACATTATTACCATATATTACCATATTAACATATATATCTGCCCATATTACCACATTATTACCATATATTACCATATTAACATATATATCTGCTGGTAGAGTGCATGAGGTTTACATTCACTTATCATTAACCAAACATGTTTAAGATGCACAGGAGGATATTTAACACACACATTTCATTTGATGTCTAACTTACTTAACTTACGTAACTTACATTTTGTGGCATATACAAACAAATAGAAAAAAAATTAAAAGATCAATCTTATCATAACATGATAGAGTACACATTTGGAGTGTTCTTCACGGGGTGATTCTGACCCAAATATATTAACATATATATCTGCCCATATTACCACATTATTACCATATATTACCATATTAACATATATATCTGCTGGTAGAGTGCATGAGGTTTACATTCAGTTAACTTATCATTAACCAAACATGTTTAAGATGCACAGGAGGATATTTAACACACACATTCCATTTGATGTCTAACTTACTTAACTTACGTAACTTACATTTTGTGGCATATACAAACAAATAGAAAAAAAATTAAAAGATCAATCTTATCATAACATGATAGAGTACACATTTGGAGTGTTCTTCACGGGGTGATTCTGACCCAAATATATTAACATATATATCTGCCCATATTACCACATTATTACCATATATTACCATATTAACATATATATCTGCCCATATTACCACATTATTAACATATTAACATATATATCTGCCCATATTACCACATTATTACCATATATTACCATATTAACATATATATCTGCCCATATTACCACATTATTACCATATATTACCATATTAACATATATATCTGCCCATATTACCACATTATTACCATATATTACCATATTAACATATATATCTGCTGGTAGAGTGCATGAGGTTTACATTCACTTATCATTAACCAAACATGTTTAAGATGCACAGGAGGATATTTAACACACACATTTCATTTGATGTCTAACTTACTTAACTTACGTAACTTACATTTTGTGGCATATACAAACAAATAGAAAAAAAATTAAAAGATCAATCTTATCATAACATGATAGAGTACACATTTGGAGTGTTCTTCACGGGGTGATTCTGACCCAAATATATTAACATATATATCTGCCCATATTACCACATTATTACCATATATTACCATATTAACATATATATCTGCTGGTAGAGTGCATGAGGTTTACATTCAGTTAACTTATCATTAACCAAACATGTTTAAGATGCACAGGAGGATATTTAACACACACATTCCATTTGATGTCTAACTTACTTAACTTACGTAACTTACATTTTGTGGCATATACAAACAAATAGAAAAAAAATTAAAAGATCAATCTTATCATAACATGATAGAGTACACATTTGGAGTGTTCTTCACGGGGTGATTCTGACCCAAATATATTAACATATATATCTGCCCATATTACCACATTATTACCATATATTAACATATTAACATATATATCTGCCCATATTACCACATTATTACCATATATTACCATATTAACATATATATCTGCCCATATTACCACATTATTACCATATATTACCATATTAACATATATATCTGCCCATATTACCACATTATTACCATATATTACCATATTAACATATATATCTGCCCATATTACCACATTATTACCATATATTACCATATTAACATATATATCTGCCCATATTACCACATTATTACCATATATTACCATATTAACATATATATCTGCCCATATTACCACATTATTACCATATATTACCATATTAACATATATATCTGCCCATATTACCACATTATTACCATATATTACCATATTAACATATATATCTGCTGGTAGAGTGCATGAGGTTTACATTCACTTATCATTAACCAAACATGTTTAAGATGCACAGGAGGATATTTAACACACACATTTCATTTGATGTCTAACTTACTTAACTTACGTAACTTACATTTTGTGGCATATACAAACAAATAGAAAAAAAATTAAAAGATCAATCTTATCATAACATGATAGAGTACACATTTGGAGTGTTCTTCACGGGTGCCCATATTACCACATTATTACCATATATTAACATATTAACATATATATCTGCCCATATTACCACATTATTACCATATATTACCATATTAACATATATATCTGCCCATATTACCACATTATTACCATATATTCTTACCCAAATATATTAACATATATATCTGCCCATATTACATTATTACACATATATTACCATATATTATTACCATATTAACATATATATCTGCCCATATTACCACATTATTACCATATATTACCATATTAACATATATATCTGCCCATATATTACCACATTATTACCATATATTACCATATTAACATATATATCTGCCCATATTACATATTAACATCTGCCCATATATTACCACATTATTACCATATATTACCATATTAACATATATATCTGCCCATATTACACATTATTACATTATTACCATATTAACATATATATATATTACCATTATTATTATTACCATATATATATCTGCCCATATTACCACATTATTACCATATATTACCATATTAACATATATATCTGCCCATATTACCATATTAACATATATATCTGCCCATTATTACCATATATATCTATATTACCACATTATTACCATATATTACATATATATCTGCCCATATTACCACATTATTACCATATATTACCATATTAACATATATATCTGCCCATATTACCACATTATTACCATATATTACCATATTAACATATATATCTGCCCATATTACCACATTATTACCATATATTAACATATATATCTGCCCATATTACCACATTATTACCATATATTACCATATTAACATATATATCTGCCCATATTACCACATTATTACCATATATTACCATATTAACATATATATCTGCCCATATTACCACATTATTACCATATATTACCATATTAACATATATATCTGCCCATATTACCACATTATTACCATATATTACCATATTAACATATATATCTGCCCATATTACCACATTATTACCATATATTACCATATTAACATATATATCTGCCCATATTACCACATTATTACCATATATTACCATATTAACATATATATCTGCCCATATTACACATTATTACATTATTACCATATTAACATATATTACCATATTACCACATTATTACATATATATCTGCCCATATTACCACATTATTACCATATATTACCATATATACATTATTATTACCATATATTACCATATTAACATATATATCTGCCCATATTACCACATTATTACATATATTACCATATTAACATATATATCTGCCCATATTGCATTATTACCATATATTATTATTACCATATATTACCATATTAACATATATCATTATTGCCATATATATTACCACATTATTACCATATATTACCATATTAACATATATATCTGCCCATATTACCACATTATTACCATATATTACCATATTAACATATATATCTGCCCATATTACCACATTATTACCATATATTACCATATTAACATATATATCTGCCCATATTACCACATTATTACCATATATTACCATATTAACATATATATCTGCCCATATTACCACATTATTACCATATATTACCATATTAACATATATATCTGCCCATATTACCACATTTAACTGTTCTCTTATTAGCCGTTGCAGCTGCCAGTCGCCCAGCAGTTGCCGTGGCATGCCGCCGTCCATCGTCTATAAATACATGAGCGTCTCATCAGAACGCTCCGTCCCGTCCAACATTTTCCAGATCCAGGCCACCAGCGTCTATCCTAACATGCACAATACATTCAGGATCAAGTCTGGGAACGAGGGAGGAGAGTTCTTCCTCAGGGTGAGCGATGTTAGTATAATGTTTCAATCACTTACCACATTTGTCTAAGAATGTTGCAGCTCTAATACACACAATAAACTGCGCTAAATCGCGACTTACTCAACATAGATACCTCATCAAACACTCACCTACTAAATCCGTGACTTTAAAATAACGCTAAAAACACCACAGTGAAACCCAGAACTAATAAAGCCCTCCTGGAACCTGGTGTGTGTAATAATAAACACCCAATCAGAACTACCATGTGCTCCCCATTAAAAAGCCAGGAGTGGGAACCTTGTGTCCACCACTTGTGTCAAGCCACCCAGTGTCATTGGACATTTCTTCCCATCATTCTGTAGGGTGACCACCCGTCCCGCGTAGCGCGTGCGCGCACAGCGTTTGAAGTCCAATTCATGCGTCCCGCGAATTGAGACCGTGTCACGCGTAATCAATGCTCGCTCAAAAGTTGGTCGCTCTATAATATATCCTCGAGCCCAGGCAGCCAAACGAACATCACTTGACAGTTCAGCACGCTACTGTTGCCACACCCACCCCTCAGTTGAACTGCTGAAAACTTTTTCGTTGTCATGACAGCGCACGCAGCCACGCACGTGCATACCAGACACACTGGTAAAAATCTAAATGTAATTTAAAATGTATGTTTTAAGGATGAAAAACACCCCCGCTTAGCAAATGGTGTCATCCTCTCCTCTTGTCCTCTACCTGCACCGCTCAGCACGAACCGCATCCAGCGTGAAACACACGCATAGTGACAACCCGTTATGTAGTGTTGTCAATAAACTTAGTTGCTCCAAAGCTGTGTCACACCTTTTACCATATCGGTGAGTACTGGAGTCAGTATCCTGAATCACCATGGTACACCTAATAAGTGTTTATAATAAGAGAAGTAACGCCGGTTATAATGTTCTTCTGAAAGACGCATGCAGTTCTGTTAATTAACTGTTAGAGCGTGAAAGAAAAACAGCAGCGCGACAAATAAACTGCGTACCTGTGTAGTGCGTACCTGAGTAGTGGGTGCCAGGGCCATCTGTGTGATCTAGAGAATTACAGAACGGCCGGTTCTCCAGGACGGCCAGCCCACCACCCGCCACAAACGCAGTCATCACCTGTTTTTTTTTCTAATTGCAAATTCCGTCTTTGGAGTAGTGGGTTACAGCTCTTGGCTGTGGAGCCGTAGGACCCAGGTTCAATTCCCCGTACCAGCTGTCTCATCCTTTTGAAATATTTTTTAAACTTTTCTTTTCAGCTATACTTCAACATTTTAATTGTAAAATTCCACAAGAAATATGTTGTGTGAACTCTCACAATAAGCTGGTGCTCTGAAAGGATTTTTTTAAAAATCGGGATTTTTGAGTAAGTTGAACCAATGTTAAAATTATTGTTATTTTTCAATAGACATTTTTGTTTTTATGTGTAAAGAGGGTGGGTGGTGGCAGTGGGGCTCATTGGTCCATCTCAATCGGACATGGCGGGGAATATGATGTAATTTAAGGTGGTATGTGCTAGAAATCAGTGAATCTGCCCGTGGGTTGGGGGCACCGCCGCGCCAGGCTGTGTCCCACATTGTCCCTCAGAAACATACCCCTTGTCCCCCCGTGGGCTTATTAGCAGGTGGTCACCCTATCATTCTGGTATGGGTTGATCTAGTTTTATCTGTCCAGAGTATGATGTTGCACAACTAGAATGTCTTTTTTATTATTTGGCAAATTCTAATCTGGTCTTTCTATACTTGAGGCTTATGAATGGTTTGCATCTTGTGGTGAATCCTCTGATTTGCTCTTGAGGAGGCTTCTGTTTATGGTAGTGATAAAGTGTTCCTCACTTGGATAATGAGATGCCTCCTGGAGTGATCCTCACTTGCCCTACTAAGGTTGTGGGGGAGGGGTGGTTTTCACTTATCCAAATAGGGTACATTATTGTCCTACATTCAATTAATTAAAAAAATGTATTCTCATTTCTTGCTGTAAGAGGGTTGTTTCTATATGGTTTCTGAAATTGCAGAACAATAATTAGGTGGCACCTTGGTTTGTGAATGTAGTGTAAACCTTGCATGCATGTTAGCATTTGCATCAACTATTGATAGTGGTATAACCCCTTGTTAGCATTTGCATCAACTATTAATAGTGGTATAACACCTTGTTAGCATGTTAGCATTTGCATCAACTATTGATAGTGGTATAACCCCTTGTTAGCATGTTAGCATTTGCATCAACTATTGATAGTGGTATAACCCCTTGTTAGCATGTTAGCATTTGCATCAACAATTAATAGTGGTATAACCCCTTGTTAGCATTTGCATCAACTATTAATAGTGGTATAACACCTTGTTAGCATGTTAGCATTTGCATCAACTATTAATAGTGGTATAACACCTTGTTAGCATGTTAGCATTTGCATCAACTATTGATAGTGGTATAACCCCTTGTTAGCATGTTAGCATTTGCATCAACAATTAATAGTGGTATAACCCCTTGTTAGCATTTGCATCAACAATTAATAGTGGAATAACACCTTGTTAGCATGTTAGCATTTGCATCAACTATTAATAGTGGTATAACACCTTGTTAGCATGTTAGCATTTGAATCAACTATTGATAGTGGTATAACCCCTTGTTAGCATGTTAGCATTTGCATCAACTATTTATAGTGGTATAACCCCTTGTTAGCATTTGCATCAACAATTAATAGTGGAATAACACCTTGTTAGCATGTTAGAATTTGCATCAACTATTTATAGTGGTATAACCCCTTGTTAGCATGTTAGCATTTGCATCAACTATTAATAGTGGTATAACACCTTGTTAGCATTTGCATCAACTATTTATAGCGGTATAACCCCTTGTTAGCATTTGCATCAACTATTTATAGCGGTATAACCCCTTGTTAGCATGTTAGCATTTGCATCAACTATTTATAGTGGTATAACCCCTTGTTAGCATTTGCATCAACTATTAATAGTGGTAAAACACCTTGTTAGCATGTTAGCATTTGCATCAACTATTTATAGCGGTATAACCCCTTGTTAGCATGTTAGCATTTGCATCAACTATTAATAGTGGTATAACACCTTGTTAGCATGTTAGCATTTGCATCAACTATATATAGCGGTATAACCCCTTGTTAGCATGTTAGCATTTGCATCAACTATTTATAGTGGTATAACCCCTTGTTAGCATGTTAGCATTTGCATCAACTATTTATAGTGGTATAACCCCTTGTTAGCAAGTTAGCATTTGCATCAACAATTAATAGTGGTATAACACCTTGTTAGCATGTTAGCATTTGCATCAACTATTTATAGCGGTATAACCCCTTGTTAGCATGTTAGCATTTGCGTTAACTATTGCTAGTTGTATAACGCCTTTTAGCATTCACAGAGCATGCTAACCTCCATCATCCTGGTTATTTGCAGAGTTCCAGCAACTTCAGTGCCATGCTAATGATGACAAAACCACTGACCGGACCGCGGGAGCAAGTGGTCGACCTGGAAATGATCACTCACAACAGTGGCCTCAACTACCGCTCCAGCTCTCTTCTCAGACTCACCATCATCGTGGGACCCTATGCCTTCTAAGATCTTCTAAGTGACTCTTAGGCACAGATCAAAAGATCACGTTACCTGCTGAATATTAACCATGAAAGGATAAAATGACAAATTAATGTTTGATCGGTGTCTAGGTGAAGTCTCATCTTACGTAACCCTCGAAATCCCTGCCAGACTTACTGAAGGAGCAGGAGGATGAATTAGCCACTATATAAATCAGACTTACTGAAGGAGCAGGAGGATGAATTAGCCACTATATAAATCAGACTTACTGAAGGAGCAGGAGGATGAATTAGCCACTATATAAATCAGACTTACTGAAGGAGCAGGAGGATGAATTAGCCACTATATAAATCAGACTTACTGAAGGAGCAGGAGGATGAATTAGCCACTATATAAATCAGACTTACTGAAGGAGCAGGAGGATGAATTAGCCACTATATAAATCAGACTTACTGAAGGAGCAGGAGGATGAATTAGCCACTATATAGTCACCTTATGCACATCAGTTGAGCACAACTCAATAACAAGGCTTTGTATTCCTCCCTTGTTAAATAAGAAGTGAACACTGTTTGAAATCATACTGGCTTATTATATAATGGAACATGGTTAGCAAAGGAGGTTGTTAAAATCACATCAGATCCTTAAGATAACTGAAAGCTTTTTATTTCTGTTGTTAAAAAAAACATACTGAAATACGATGTTGCTATAAATAACAAATTTGTCCGAAACAAGGACATATGTGTTTTTTAAGTTTTTTTGGAGAGATATAATCTCTTGTGAACAGCACTCACGCATTTATCAAATTACGCAATATTTTATTTATCGGTTTAACTAGATTTAGAAGAGCAACAAAGGTACTTGAAACAGGCAATTTCTTTTGCCTACATTTCATTACAAGCGTAATTATTTGGTTAAAACTGCGGCAGAATAGATGGCAAAGTTTGGGCATTTAATAGCATTGTTCAAAGAATGTAAATCGCTTCCACCAGAGAGGGTTAGGGCTACAGTCATGTCAACCTCCACCAGAGAGGGTTAGGCCTACAGTCATGTCAACCTCCACCAGAGAGGGTTAGGCCTACAGTCATGTCAACCTCCACCAGAGAGGGTTAGGCCTACAGTCATGTCAACCTCCACCAGAGAGGGTTAGGCCTACAGTCATGTCAACCTCCACCAGAGAGGGTTAGGCCTACAGTCATGTCAACCTCCACCAGAGAGGGTTAGGCCTACAGTCATGTCAACCTCCACCAGAGAGGGTTAGGCCTACAGTCATGTCAACCTCCACCAGAGAGGGTTAGGCCTACAGTCATGTCAACCTCCACCAGAGAGGGTTAGGCCTACAGTCATGTCAACCTCCACCAGAGAGGGTTAGGCCTACAGTCATGTCAACCTCCACCAGAGAGGGTTAGGCCTACAGTCATGTCAACCTCCACCAGAGAGGGTTAGGCCTACAGTCATGTCAACCTCCACCAGAGAGGGTTAGGCCTACAGTCATGTCAACCTCCACCAGAGAGGGTTAGGCCTACAGTCATGTCAACCTCCACCAGAGAGGGTTAGGCCTACAGTCATGTCAACCTCCACCAGAGAGGGTTAGGGCTACAGTCATGTCAACCTCCACCAGAGAGGGTTAGGCCTACAGTCATGTCAACCTCCACCAGAGAGGGTTAGGCCTACAGTCATGTCAACCTCCACCAGAGAGGGTTAGGCCTACAGTCATGTCAACCTCCACCAGAGAGGGTTAGGCCTACAGTCATGTCAACCTCCACCAGAGAGGGTTAGGCCTACAGTCATGTCAACCTCCACCAGAGAGTTGCTTAGCAACCTTTTTCTCCAATGGGAATAAGCAACGATGCTTTTTGGATGCAAAGTTTATATTTTCAGCATATCTTTGGCAGTACAGTATGGTTATATAGGCAGGGGAATTGCTTAACATGTCTGTATATTTGCCAGAGTGTTTATTGACCCTGAACAGAATAATATGAGCTGCTTGAGTCATATTCACATCATGTCCATTTGAAAACGACTCATTGAATCACAATTTAAAGGGTGCAGTTTATAAGTCAATTTTTTGACTCTATGATACTTTTTTGAAAGTTATGCTTGACAGGGAAGCTCAATTTAATTCAAAGGTTCCTGCTCTGGATATTCTGCCATTTCATTAAGTGAGGTCTATATATGGAACCCGTAGTTTTAGTGTAATTACAATATTGACATTTTTTATACTCACCATACTCATAATTAATTAAATACCATGTAGCCAAAAATATTATGTCCAACCAAATGTCTTTAATCTAGTATGAAAATGATTTAATGGGGTTTAAACTAAGAAATTGAATTTAGCTCAAACATATATATATATATATAGTAATATGTAAACATTTGTGTATATATATATTTACTCCAAGCACAGGTTTGTCACAGCTTTTGAGAACATATTCTTCTTTTTTAAAATAAAAAATACATTTCACTCTTAGTCAATCATTGTTTTTCATTTAAACCTTAAATGTAGTACTTTAGATCAAATGTTGAACATAAATGCTGATACAGGGCAGTATAAAGTTTCCAGCACATATGAGACAAACTAACATGGCTCTATTACATGTGGTAAGTAAATTTAGTTATTTCTTTTGACACACAAATTGGCTAATGCTGTCTAATGCTACATTGTAAGGATTACATTTAAAGTATTGAATCATGAATAAAATCAGCTGCAGTCTTTGTGACTTTAAAATCCTTAATGTGTGTCTAATAAATCAAGTAATTCATACACAGTCATAACCATAAATACCTCCAAACTATGTTTTAATCATTTATTGCCCCAGTGCGTCCTATAAAATACTGAAATTGAGCATGTGTAATAATAATAATAAGAAATAATAGGTTATAATAATAAAAAGATTAAGAAATACACACCAGAATCAGTGTCACGAGTGGTGTGGTGGCGTTCCTACACGGTCCTATTTCGGTGTTGCACAGCCTTGTTTACATTTTGTCGTTCACAGCTGTGTCTATTTTGTAATTAGTGGGCTATAATGGGTTGCAGACAGGGCCAGCAAGAGCCCTGGAGCTATAGCCACAGGGTAATGACCCTTTCCAGCCACCAACCTCCAGAGCCTAGAGATCCCCGGAGGGTTTAGAGGTACGTGGCTGGAGCTGCCTGTCCCATTTCAGCAAGAGTGCCAGGACCAGCCCCCCCACCTCAGCGTGAGTGCCTAGAGCAGCCCCTCCCACTTCAGCATGAGTGCCAGGACCAGCCCCTCCCACCTCAGCCCCTCCCAGTGTCCCCCATTTCACCTGCCAGAGCTCCCAGTGTCCCCCCTTGCGGCCTACTCTCCAGCCTGCCTGCTCTCCAGCCTGCCTGCTCTCCAGCCGCTAGTTCCTGTTTCCTGTTTGCTCCAACTCGACGCGCCGCACGCGGCTGCTCCTGCCTACCTAGCCTTAGTTTTACCTAGCCTCAGTTTTCTCGTTCGTATTTATAAAACTACTTGCTTAATTTCTCAGATTTTGTTTTACAGTTTGTTTTACAGTTTACCGACAAACTTATCCGAACATTCACCGGGACCTTCCTGTGTTTCCATCTGGATAAGTTGTACTACTCATCTGCGCACTAGAAAGTTAAGTACTCGTTTGTGTTTTGCCTTTTCACTGTAGTCGCTGTACTTTTAACCTGAAGGAGAACTACGGCCTTCAAGAGAAGATAGCGAAGTTAGAGTCTCGGTTACAGGTGCATGTGTCAGGGAAGGCTTATGGTAGAGTAGACAGGCAAGCTATTGCGCCTGTGCCACTAGGAACACAGCATAGAGCTAGCCCCTCGGCACAGCCCTGGCAGCCGGGCAACTCCTTCAAGTCTTTCTCGGCTACTGGAAAGAATTGCTACTGACCGGCGAAAATGATGTGTCAGCATCGAGTAATAGTCTCTGGCCCCCTGCCAGCTAGGGGCAGTGATGAGATCTACAGCAGACTCCCACAGCTCAATCGCTGGCTGAAGACAGAGTTTTGTTCGTCGCAATCGATAGGTTACGTGGATAATTGGCCAGGTTTTTGGGACTCGCCCAGGTACAGGGTCAAGCCTGATCTGCTGAAGAGCGACGGACTCCATCCTAGCTGGAGAGGTGCTCTTCTTTTGTCTAGGAATATAGCTAGGAGACTCACTCCTATAGTGTTAACATGAGATAGGGTGCAGGTCAGGCAGCAGGCTGTTAGCCAGCCTGCTAGTCTAGTGGGATCTGCTGATAGCATAGCCAGAGCAGTCAGCAAACCCTGCACCATCGACACCGTCATAAAAACTCGCCAGCGACATTAAAACTAACCACCTCTGTTATGGAATTATTTCTAATACCACGTAATTAATGTTACTATACCTATGTCTCTAGAATAACATTAAGCAAATACACACTGAACTCAGACTCGAAATAAGAACAGACAAGAGTATCTCTCAAGTTAACTCTAACAGTTTAATTGATAGATGAGGAAAACCTTAACACACGCGCTCACGGTAACAATGCGGTGGCAGGTTATTTCCTACCAAGGCATACAATACACTCAGTTTATATAGGCCATAGAGCAGGAAAGCATACATGGGGTAAACCTATTTCTAGCATTGGGCCCCTCTTAAGACATACAGATGTCATCCCTGTTCCTCCCCAGGCCTCACTAATATACACATCTTCTATCACATGTTTATCTACACTATTTTCTGAACTTCACAGCTGACATGTAGAATAATCCACAACACCTCCCCGAGTGGTCATGGTCGTTTGGTGTCCCTGGGTTGATGCTCGGCAAAGTGGGTGGGTGTTTTCCAGCCTATTGGGCCCTGTTTCGGAGTTTACCCTGTTCAGGGCCACGGCTTCACTGGACCCCCTTGTCTCATTCTAAGATTTATGCTGCTATACTATGGTGCCGGGGACGTAGAGAATCAGGGTGTCTAATCTTTCCTGTGTCTTGTCTCTACTTACATCTGTCTGGCCATGTACTGGGTTTACCCATTCATGGCCA
Organism: Dallia pectoralis; assembly: GCA_029465975.1. Classification (NCBI taxonomy): domain Eukaryota; kingdom Metazoa; phylum Chordata; class Actinopteri; order Esociformes; family Umbridae; genus Dallia; species Dallia pectoralis. The sequence continues at coordinate 19,682,477 of CM055741.1, read as the reverse complement.
TAGTTTCACTAACCCCCCTGTCTCCTTTAAGAACTGTACTGGTATACTGTTGTGCTGGAAACTAGTGTCCAACCTCCCCCTGTGTTTGTGTCCACTTCTGTTAAGGGGGACCCGTGCCTGCTGGCCACGCTGTGGGACCAATTAGCTATGGACACAGATCGATCATACCCATCAACCCTCCCGGTCGTCCTGGACTATTTTGATTTTTAAGATGCTCGCACATTGCCTGCTTGCACTGTATAATATTAACTGTCATAAACTCGGCCAGCACCGCCAGAGGACTGGTTGATCCCTCAGAGCCTGGTTCCTCTCTAGGTTTCTTCCTAAATCTGACCTTCAGGGAGTTTTTCCTAGCCGTCGTGTATCAACTTGTTTTTCTGTTCAACTTGTTGATGTGTGCTCTGTTGGATTCAGGCTGGGTGATTGTAAAAGCACTTTGTGACAACTTTGTTGTAAAAAGGGCTGTATAAATACATTTTATTGATTGATTGATTGAAGTATTACTCATGAGAACAAACCAGGGTTATACCTCGTTTTGATAGCTACTATTTACAGGCCTCCTGGGCCATACACATTGTTCCTAAGTGAGTTTCCAGAATTCTTGTCCAACATTGTAGTCATGGCAGATTCTATTTTAATCTCTGGTGATTTTAACATCCATATGGAAAATACCAATGACCCTCTTCAAAAGGCATTTAGTGCCGTAATTGACTCGGTAGGTTTTGTCCAGCATGTCTCAGGACCTACGTACGCACTGTCACAATCATACTTTAGATTTAGTGTTTTAGAGGGAATAAATGTAAGTGATCTAACTATTGGACAAGAATTCTTTGACAATTTCAATCTTTTTTGGAACTGTAAAGACCGTTTTAGACCTGATGGGGTTCATCCAAACATCATGGGATGCCGGCTGCTTGGTGCCAACCTACGTCACGCTCTTGGAATGCCATCTCTAAACAAGATAAGCATGAAGGACAGTGTGCATAGAGAGAGGATCCACCCCCCCCCTCACTGCGTTGTGTTGTTATTTCCACGTCGTGTTGGTTTAAAGCAAATGTATTTACATAACATACATTTATCACCATGTGTGCGTCACATTAATCAAATACAGTGAAAACGCTCACAGGCTTGATCATGTGGGATAATGGCTTCATATGATATAGTTAGTGTTATCTGGGCCAAAATGAGATAATCACCTTATTTAGGTGATTACTTCAGTGTTTTTATAATGTATAAGTGATATTTCTGTCAATATTTTTGATTTTTTCATTTGGTTTAATTTAAAATAACTAGAGTGGTAATGCGGTACCATAAAAGCCTAAATCTATGTGCACTTATTAAATAATTGTGGACACTTTTAGGTAATCTATATTCATTATAAATTTTGGTTTCACTTCATTCGCCACGGTGATTTTACAACAGCCAGCCTGGTCCTTCTGACGCAAAGATAAACAAGATGCGCCATCTGCTGGTTATTGTATGTCATTGTGTGTCAGCAACATTCTCTCATTCAAACCAACGCATTGGGTATTTTGACCCAAATCGCGAAAGGGGTGGGTATCTGAGCCTCCGCGCTTCTAGTGTTAATGATGCATGCAAGTCCAGCATTATAGAATAGTTGTGTTTGATTAGCAGGAAATCATGACTGAGACAGTGATTGTAGCCATGGAACATTTAAAAAGGTTCAGCATCAATCTGCTCTAAAACACATAGTCAACTAAGAGTTTAATGAATCAAGTGTTTTCTATAGCACAGCTATATATGGTCACACATTAAATATTTGTCTTAAACAGATTCATGTTTTAAATTCTTTGTGACCAGCCAAATTACAGCTTTTGTATCTCCTGATAAGGGTTGAGTACAGTTGTCATTTCAAATGGAACCTTTTTTGCTAGTTGTGTAATTTAGGTCAAAACTTCACATTTTCAAAATGAATATTAGTTATATAGAAAATTGTTAAATCAATTGAATGCAAAGGGGTCACTAAGGAGTGAAGTTATTGAAAACATGTGTTCTTGTATATGTATCGTCTAATGGTCTAGTTACACATCAGCCATTCAGTGGACCCTGCATCATCCTATTCATTGCAACCCAATGACATGAAGAGTTAAGTGTAGCCTGGTGTAAAGTACCACTACAGCACACACACTCATTTGGTGGTAATTTATTCTGGTAAATCTTATTTAGGTGATTCTCAGTAACCTTGTAAAAAATGCAAGGAAACTAATGTACAACAAAAACGGTAGTGGCTGTATTGTGAAATAAAAACAAGAAAACAAGTACACCACAATTAATATAAACTCAAAGTTACAATATGCTGTGCTAAAGCTTAAGGCTCAATCCCAATTCACCCCTTGGCCCTACCCCTCCATTTTGCACGTTCACGACGAGGGGTAGGGCGTCCCAATTCTTGTTGCGATCGAGGGGTAGGGCGAAGGGGTAGGGCTACATATCCCTCGAAACTGAGATTTTTCAGAGGCACACTCCGAACCGAGGGCTAGGAGAAAAATTCCCAGAATGCATCGCAAATCACCGGCGAGATGGCTTCACCAACTTACAAATGTAAGTATTTTCTTCGTACAATTTACGATAACCATGGTTGTAATGCTATTATTAGTGTGTCATATATTATATTAGATATGTGCTATTGTCATTGTAGCCGAAGGTCTCCACATTCATAGGCTAATATGGTTATTTTCTTCAAAACAATCATAAAAAAAGATATCGCAATTCAGCCGTTAGCATGTTGTCTCGGTAGCCAGGCAGTCAGGGTTGCTTGTTTCGTTACTAACGTTAATGAAGCTGTGTTTTAACTTTTGATTGGTGACTTGTTAGATAGATGATGTGTGATATAACGTTACCATCAGGGGTAAAGTGGGCCGGAACTGTGACTTATTACATGATTCATAAAACATATTATCAGTTGAGCCTATGTTTGACACCGAAGAAACAGAAACAGCTTGTAGTGGAATTAAGTGAAATGTGAAGTAGGCTAATGTCAAATTTCCATAATTGTGGTTGTGATTTATTTCTGTTGTAGTTGTCTTCAGCAATTTTTATGTTAGCATTTACATTATGAAAAACAAGGTTGTGTTCCATATTGTGGTGTTCAGTAATTCTAACATGGTATCGTCATATCAGTGTAGATGTAGATAAAACCAAAATAAAACCTTCAAAATATCAAGTAAATAAGTATTGTGATAGTGACACTCTTGTCCCAAAAAGTATTGCTATACCCCAATACTCAATATGTTGTCCCACAGTGATTCATATTTCCCTGTTGCACCTACACAACATTTGCGGGTTCCCCCACCTGCCATATCCCACTTTTACCACTGATTACCATTATTGTCACAGTATGGACAAAAGGCACTGGCAACCGTTTTTCTCAAACATGTCTCATCATTCCAGGGACTCCACAGGAAACCATGCAGATCATCCGTTTCCGGGCCGAAAATGAAATTCGGTTTCAGAAGTCAAAAAGTTCTGCGAAAAACCTTTGGGGGTAAGTCATTTGATCAGTATGCTTGACTGTATAATTTCTTTTTAAATAGTTTTATTATGTTAAAATGACTCATTCAGATCATCTTCTGCTACAGTATTACACACACCAGGTCCCACCGTCTGCTACATTGTAACAGACGGTGTTTGTGTGTTGCAGTGTGTTTTTAATATTTTATTCATTTCTATTTTGTCTAGTGATTCCAGGAAAGCGCTATTTCTTTTTACCTGTACTAATGTGGTATGTCTGGTAAATGACAACAATCTTATTTGTTATGATACAGGACATTGATCAAAGAACTTGGCCTGGAGGGACACGTCACTTCCCAACAGATCTCCAAGAAGTGGGAAAATCTTAAAAAAAAATATAAGGTAAGCAGAGACCATTGTGGTACTAGCTTGGTTTATATGGAGGGATTCCAAACGGTCAAGGAAATCCATAAATGTTCAATGCAATCTTGTAAATGTTATGTAGACATTGTTTGTTTGTATTCACTTCAGGACCTGAAAACCCCGAAAACAGGATCTGGAACCAATGCTGGCGAGGTAACAGCTTCAACATGGCAGTTTCATGAGGACATGCACAAGGTGTTGGGTGCCAGGCCTTCAATGGACCCTCCTGTTCTGGTTGCATCTTTTCATCCTGATGCTGATCCGATACCACTTCTTATGGTAAGGTGTATAGGGTTAGCTGCAATTGCATTTGTAATTATGTGTGCTTGACTATGGTCAAGGACACATATTGTAATCTCACATATATATTATTATTATATCAAATTTTGACCACCCCTACTCCTCCCACAGTTTTTGCACTAGATAGACAAAAAAGGTGTCAAAATGTGCGTCCCAAACTCTATTTTGTTGCTATTGTTTTGTAGAAAGTTTCGTTATGTAGTTTACGAAATATAAACAATATTTTCGCTAATTAATCCTCATTGAAATACATTGACGGAATCTTCATAACTAGAGTGAGAAAGCCCGTTCAGCAGCCTGCTGGCTGAGATTCAACTTTTAACACACAAATGGCATATCAAAACGTTCAGATATTTGTGCTGTCACTCAAAATGTTCAAATATAAGCTGTAACATTAATATTGATTTCGTTATGTCCTTTTGTTTCCAACTTGCGCCTCCCCATAGAAAGCCATTAAAACGGTGATTTTCTCCACTCTAACCTGAAAGCGATTTTTGGTGTTTTTTTTGTTGTTTGGAAATTGTGATAGCGCCTACATTTCTGGGGTTACATATACATGTTATACATCAAAATGTCCGCCTGGTTCTTAGGATTCTCATGATGTAATTGTTTAAACTCTGGTTAGTAGAGCTAAAAGTATACGACCATGTCTGAATCTTTTGAAATGATAAACAGAGAAGCTGCATTTTCTGGTTGTTGATTGGCTAAATAGTAGGAACATTCTGGAAGGGGCGGGGGGGAGGAGGCAGCGATATAGATGAGAACAGCTGTTCCTCCTGACAAAGGCATAGTTGCCTGGCTACAGCCAGAGACACTGCATGCAACAGCCACAGACATATGCTGCTCCTGTATGACCGGGTAAGTTCTTTCTCTGGGTCTCTGTTTACACGTAAGCATGTTAGCTAGCGTTAGCTACTCCTGTAAGTGTATGCATACATTCAAACAGCTAACAGCTGCTTAATAGGCAGGTTACACACTGTTTAATAGGCCTGTTAACATGTTAGCATGTTAGCTAGCGTTAGCGCGCTAGCTAGCGTTAGCTACTCCTGTAGGTGTATGCATACATTCAAACAGACAACAGCTGCTTAATAGGCAGGTTACAAACTGTTTAATAGGCCTGTTAACATGTTAGCTAGCGCTAGCTAGCGTTAGCGCGCTAGCTAGCTAGCATTAGCTACTCGTGTAAGTGTATGCATACATTCAGACAGCTAACGTTAGCATGTTAGCTAGCGTTAGCCACTCCTGTAAGTGTATGCATACATTCAGACAGCTAACGTTAGCATGTTAGCTAGCGTTAGCGCGCTAGCTAGCGTTAGCTACTACTGTAAGTGTATGCATACATCAAACAACAACGTTAGCATGCTAGCTAGCGTTAGCGCTGCTAGCTAGCTAGTTACTCTTGTATGTGTATGCTCCATCACTGGGTAGATTGTATTCAAACGACTTTTGTTAGTGTGCAAACTAACTAGCTAGCCAGTACTGTTTGTGTAGGCTCACTAAAACAACTGGGCAGGTTGCAATGGTGTTTAATAGGTTACTAGGTTGGTTAAAAGGCTGCTTACAATGCTGCTTAATAGGCAGATTGCTATGTTTGTTAATAGGCAGGTTACATGCTGTTGAATAGGCAGGTTTGCATTATAATGAATAAGCAGGTTACATGCTGTACTATTGTCAGGTTACATGCTGTTTAATAGGCAGGTTGTTATGCTGTTTAATAGGCAGGTTACATGCTGTATATTAGGCAGGTTGCATGCTGTTTAATAGCCAGTTCATAATGCTGTTTCATATGCTACTATGGTGCATGCAGCAGTAGTGTGTATTCATGAGTAATGACTGATAGGTTTAACACATTGCATACTATGGTGCATGTAGCAGCAGTGTGTATTCATGAGTAATGACTGATAGGTTTAACACATTATATACTATTGTGCATGCAGCAGCAGTGTGTATTCATGAGTATTGACTGATAGGTTTAACACATTACATACTATGGTGCATGTAGCAGTAGTGTGTATTCATGAGTAATGACTGATAGGTTTAACACATTGTATACTATGGTGCATGTAGCAGCAGTGTCACCTCAGTTTGGCAGTTGATATCAGTACACAGTCGACTACGGGTGGCCGCAAGCACACATCATCACAATTTCTGCAGAAATTGTACCTTATCTAGTTATTTTAACAATGCTATGTAGCCTGAAGTGTTATTGATCACTTGTTATGAGAATTGTAATGTACATAGTAATGTGATGTTGGTATTAATGATACACCATTATCTTATGTCTTTGGTAGCACTTTATAATATGGGTAATGCTGAACTAATGTTATTCATTGCAGGAATTATTATAAAGTTTTTCCTATAAGTTTGTCTCTCTTTTTTTTGTTCTCTTAGGAGATTGTCGAGCCTAGCAGTCCAGACACCGCCTCAGACCTGGCCAATACATCTGCAGCCTCTCCTGTTGCAACCCCACACACCTCACCAAAAAAGAAGAGGGGGAAGTCCAACCCTATTGTGGAGTTTCTGACAGAGGAAAGTGCTAAGGAGCAAAAGCTGCATGAAGAGAGTGAGGCAAAAATGGATAGGTTCTTAGGCCTGTTTGAAAAACTTATAGATAAAATATAATTATAAATTAAAATGTAATATAATTCTGTGCTGGTTTTGAAAATGTTTTGTTCGCAATGTTATTGCACTTTCCTCAAATGTTTTTTTTAAATGTTTTGTTTACAATGTTATTGCACTATCAAATGTTGTTTTGAAATTCTTTTCTGTTCTTTAACTAAAGACAAATTGAAATGCAGTTATATATATTTTTATTTTTATTACATACATTTTTATTATAAGAAATTGCAATATTGTTCATAAAAAGATTTTGTAAACTATCTGTGCTATTAGTATAACAATAATTTGTAAAGACATTGTAAAATAACACAGACATTGTAAAATTTACATCCATGTGATGCTACAGGCAGCATCAGCAACAAAAAATACAAAGCCAAATAACCATATTTCACATAGCTAACAAACTATATACACAGCACAGACTTCCTTAAGGGTCTTGTACATGGCCTGAGACTAGGGCAGCCAGTCTGTCCCTTGTAGCATTCCCAGAGCTCTCGTTAACCGCTAAGGGCTCACTGGGTGGTTGGGGTTCAAGGATGTCCAAATCTGCATCTTCATCTGGCACCAGCAAGTCCTCATTATCTAAACACACATTGTGTAGAAATGCACAGGACGCAATAACCAGAGGTGCAAATGTGGGTTTAACCTCTAAGGCTCTGAAAAGGGTAGACCTTCATCTGGTTTTCATCATCCCAAAAGCTCTTTCGATTATGCTGCGGGCCCTGGCATGATAATAATTGAGGCGCCCTTGTATTTGCCCATTAACTGGCTCCTTGTATGGTGTGATTAAGCAGACAGGTGTGTCCAAACAGGGATAGCCACCATCACCCAGAAGGATGTAACCTGTGGGAGGATACTGTCTAGCCCTGAAAAAGCTGCTGTTCTTCATGATGCGCGTGTAATGAACTGATCCTGGGTAACCAACAAAGATATCTAGGAACCTTCCATTAGAATCACAAATTGCTTGCATGTTAAAGGGCCACTTCACCGATTTTGCATTTAGCTTTGTATCAGTAGACATATGGTCGTATTTTCCAATGACCTTACTCCCACCTCTCAACTCCATCTGATAAGAGAGATATCTTGATTTTATGTCAGGGGAAAAATCCTCCAATGACGTAAAATGACGATTTTTACGTCATTGGAGGATCTTTTAAAAGAGGCTATAAACTACAGACAGAAGTAGATGCTACTTCCGCATTATTTTCAACCCGCCCATATGGGGTGGGGCCTCGTCACAGATTCTCAAAACAGTGTCAGCCACCTTGTAGTTAAGCTAACCCGATCTTGCTTGTTGTGGAGAAATGCGAGTTTTAAATACGATGGCAGAATGTAATTTTGAAGAAGAAATGGAAGAAAGGGATTTTGAAGATCTGTTGCGCGAATCCGATGTTCGTGGCTGCCTGTACGAGCCGCAATACAGCGAAAATCAGTTGCGGTTGACGGAGGAACAAGAGGCTGCTGCTGCAGAGGAGCGAAGCTTGCCTGGCGGTCATGAGGAAGAGCCCGTACAGAGTCGAGCTGGGGCGGACTGGTGGTGCCAGTGCTCTCGCTGTGCGCCTATAGACACAGATAGAGTCCCGCTGCTGTTGCGAATTTCAGCGATGCCATTTTCTTCTTGAAGAAATAACTGAATCTGCAATAGAGACGAGACCGCCAGCATGTGTAATAGAGCACCCCAGCTTTGATGCACACATGAGTTTTGGAAACGTATTTCAGGATTCCGAAGGTCAATTGGAAACGCCAGCCAAAGCCTGCAGGGACAAACGGACGTTTCAGTATAAGTGAGTATTTATTTGTTGTTCACGTCATTTAGCTGAGCTATCGGTTATATTTACATATATGCTAGCTAGCCTATTGTAGGTGCAAATAGCTTGCGTTGCTAACGTTGTGCTTATTGTTTTAAGACAATATTGCCTAACAGCCTACCGTCATTTCGTGGAATGGGTCCTGCAAGGAGAGAGACCGGGGAAAGGCTATATCGTCTTGTTTTGCCTGCCTGTGTTGTTCAGGACATCAGACAGAGATTTCCAGCTCCTGACGAACAATACTGTGGCTATCAAGAAACTGCTGAAGCTCTGGAAGAGCTATGAGTGTGAAATTGTTTATATTATGTTTAAAAACAATAAAAGTTCAAACTCATCTTGGTTGTGGTTAGTGTTGTAGTCCTTTTAGTGTTGCTCTATTAAATTATATATCTGCCTAGAGTAATAATGACTGCAATTGGAGGAAAGCATTTCATATAAGGAGCTACTCTGTTTCCATGGTCCTGTCTTGCATTGTCTTTTTAATTCCAGTCTAAATTGTGTAATATACATAAGATTTCCCTTTTTAATACAAATGAATTCAAGGGAAATAATCCAGTTAGTGTGTACAGTAAGCAGTTACAGCTAAATCACATTGAGAGTAACCAGCCTCCACAAGTCTATAATGTATTACTTTGATTTACAAAAGAGTACAGGGAAATATGAACAAATGTATATACTTTTATTAATTACAAATATTCTCGGAACTTGGGGTGGTTGATAGCCCGCAGCCACTGTTTGCACCGCTCTAAATGTTCAACGGGAAAACGATGGAAACTAACTACATGTCCTTTCCTTGTGTTGGATGTACATCCCGGTACAACGCAAGGCTAGTATTTAAATTACTTTATCAAGAAACCCGTCACGAAGACTCATGTTTACCGGTGTCTTCTGTTTTCCAGTCAATTAGTAGCTAGCCTTCCCTTCTGCCTGCCCTCTCAAGCCGGTAGGCGTGGCTTGGGAGTGGACTCGTAGAGCAGCGAAACAAGTGCATTCTGGGATTTGGTGTATTTCATCCACATGAGTCAAAAACACATTTTAATCTTTTTCTCTGCCTAAAAGGCACCAATTTCAAAAATTCTTTCACATTTCTACTACATAAGTGACCACGATAAGTGAGAAAAAATATTTTTTTTCGTTGAAGTGTCCCTTTAAGAAGCTTGTCCTCAATCAACTCAGCAAATTTGTGAACTCAAACGGTCTCTTAGACAAATTCCAATCAGGCTTCCGATCTCACCATAGTACTGAAACGTCTCTGATAAAAGTTTTAAATGATATACGACTGAACACTGACTCGGGTAAAATTACAGTTTCTATTAGATCTCAGTGCTGCATTTGACACAGTAGATCATATAACACTTCTGGACAGGCTGGAAAATTGGGTAGGACTCTCCTGGACAGTCCTTAATTGGTTCTGGTCTTATTTAGATGGGCGGAGTTACTTTGTCACCATAGGCAATCATGAATCTAATAAGGTGGCTATGACATGTGGAATTCCCCAGGGATCAATTCTCCGACCACTTCTGTTCAATCAATATGCTACCTCTGGGCAAAATTTTACAGAACAACAACATTAACTACCATAGTTATGCAGATGATACACAAATATATATGGCTCTCGAACCATCTGACTGCAGCTCTATTGACTCACTGTATCAATGTATAGAGCACATCAATGACTGGATGAACCAAAATTGTCTACAATTAAACCAAAATGAAACAGAGATTATTGTGTTTGGCAACAAAAATAAATAACTAATATTAGGAAAGAACTTGATTCTCGAGCCCTAAAGACCAGGGACCAAGTGTGTAATCTAGGTGTAATGACTCAGATCAGACTTTCACAAGTCATATCAAAACGGTCACCAAAACAGCGTTCTATCATCTTAAAAATATAGCCAGAATCAAGGACCTGGTGTCGAAAAAAGACCAAGAGAGGCTTATACATGCATGCATTTATCTCCAGTAGGGTTGACTACTGTAATGGGCTCTTAACTGGACTTCCCAAAAAGACTGTAAAACAGCTGCAGCTCATTCAGAATGCTGCTGCTAGAATGTGAACAAAAACTAAGAGAACAGAACACATCACGCCGGTTCTTAAATCTTTGCACTGGCTTCCAGTTAGTTACAGAATAGATTTAAAATTTTTGCTAGTAGTCTATAAAGTAGTCTGCATGAAACTGGAATAAATTACCAGAAGATCTTAGACGTGCCCAATTTTTAAAGCCACGCTAAAACATTTATCTTTTCACAAGCATATGACTGAGCGCTTAAATTTTATCTCAAAGCCCTGGAAGTTTAGAAACATTTTCCACGTCTTTAGAACCTGTGCCAAAATTCCCCGGTCAGTAGGTCTCTAGAACCTTTTTTCAGTAGGTCTTTAGAACCTTTTCAGGTCTCTAGAACCTGGCCAGGAAGTTCTCAACACCTCCTACATTGGTGTGGGATTGGCAGCGAGGGCCATTGGAGAGGCGTGTTTCCGTGAGGGACTTTGTACAAGTGAAGCGTGAGGACACGCTCTCCCGTTTGGTGGGGGTAATGTAGCAACCCTGGTGGTAAACAGGTTTTTTTTCGTAGATGGCTCTGCCCAGCGTTCTCCCACACGGGAGCCCTAGGTGTCATCAATTGACCGGCGTAATGTGGTGAAAGCCATTTTGCAGAGTCGTAATCCGTTTCAAAGACAGGTTTATTGAACTGACCAAAGTAAAACAAACCGTAAACGGCGAAAAAACACGAACTCGGTTGAATGTAAATGAAACTGCGCATATAGCGACTTTAAACGAACATAGACAAACAACAACTATAATGGAGATACCTAACACACTCACCTCTCCTACAACTGTGACATGAAACAACAATGCTAAGCAACGAGTGACTTGCTAGCGACCCCTTTATATCCCCACATAAAGTGACAGATTACTAACAGCTGTGACCACGTGAAAGAGGAAGTAATCACAGCTAGTGAGAACAAAAACACGGAAGTGGATCACCGAAATGGAAGTGTAGCAACGCCACCACACCAATCGTGACAGTATCCCCCACTAAAAGGCTAGCTCCCCAGATAGCCGAACGAACCAACAAAAACCACAAGGGAGCAACAAGACAGGACCCACAGTTAAACCCAATGGGTTAGTCCATCAGGACGGGTCCAGTCCTGAATAGGCCACGGTAGCCGACCGCCATCTCGAGCGGCTGAGAGGCCGCCAGTTTGAGCGGCTCAGGGTGCGTCGTGGCGGCGGCCATCGTGGGCGACGTGGCGGAGGCCATCGTGAGCGTAGTCGTGGCGGCGGCCATCGTGAGCGTAGTCGTGGCGGCGGCCATCGTGGGCGGCGATGCGGCAGCCATGGTGGGCGGCGATGCGGCAGCCATTGTGGGCGGCGATGCGGCAGCCATTGTGGGCGGCGATGCGGCAGCCATTGTGGGCGGCGATGCGGCAGCCATTGTGGGCGGCGATGCGGCAGCCATTGTGGGCGGCGATGCGGCAGCCATTGTGGGCGGCGATGCGGCAGCCATTGTGGGCGGCGATGCGGCAGCCATTGTGGGCGGCGATGCGGCAGCCATTGTGGGCGGTGGCGTGACGGCGGCAGCAATCTTGGGCGCGGGCGTGACGGCGGGAGCCATCGTGGACGCTGGCGAGACGGCGGCAGCCATCTTGGGCGCTGGCGTGACGACAACAGCCATCTTGGGCGCTGGCGTGACGGCGGGGGCCATCGTGGACGCTGGCGAGACGGCGGCAGCCATCTTGGGCGCTGGCAGGACGACAACAGCCATCTTGGGCGCTGGCGTGACGGCGGGGGCCATCGTGGACGCTGGCGTGACGGCGGCAGCCATCTTGGGCGCTGGCGTGGCGACGGCAGCCATCTTGAGCGCTGGCGTGACCACAACAGCCACCTTGGGCGCTGGCGTGACGGCAACAGTCATCTTGAGCGCTGGCGGGACGGCGGGAGCCATCGTGGACGCTGGCGAGACGGCGGCAGCCATCTTGGGCGCTGGCGGGACGACGGCAGCCATCTTGAGCGCTGGCGGGACGATGGCAGCCATCTTGGGCGCTGGCGTGACGGCAACAGCCATCTTGAGCGCTGGCGGGACGGCGGGAGCCATCGTGGACGCTGGCGAGACGGCGGCAGCCATCTTGGGCGCTGGCGAAACGACGGCAGCCATCTTGAGCGCTGGCGTGACGGCAACAGCCATCTTGAGCGCTGGCGTGACGGCGGGAGCCATCGTGGACGCTGGCGAGACGGCGGCAGCCATCTTGGGCGCTGGCGGAACGACGGCAGCCATCTTGAGCGCTGGCGGGACGACGGCAGCCATCTTGAGCGCTGGCGTGACGGCAACAGCCATCTTGAGCGCTGGCGGGACGGCGGCAGCCATCTTGAGCGCTGGCGGGACGGCGGCAGCCATCTTGAGCGCTGGCGGGACGACAGGAGCCATCGTGGACGCTGGCGTGACGGCGGCAGCCATCTTGGGCGCTGGCGGGACGACGGCAGCCATCTTGAGCGCTGGCGGGACGACAGGAGCCATCGTGGACGCTGGCGTGACGGCGGCAGCCATCTTGGGCGCTGGCGGGACGACAGGAGCCATCGTGGACGCTGGCGTGACGGCGACCATCTCAGGCGCAAGCGTGGTGGCGACCATCTCAGGCGCTGGCTCCTGTAAGTCCAGCCATGTCCTCCACCACGTCCTAATAATGGCAGTGGGCTGGTCATCCAACCCCTCCGGGGTTTTTCTGTCCCTGACGTCGGCGGCAGAAAAGGGTCTTCCCACGGCGGGGGTAGTGGCTGTAGCTCCAGGGGTTTCCTCCCCCTGTCTGCAGCCCCGGAACAGTGGGCGGTGTCTTCTGCCCGCCCCAGCCGACGTCCGATGTTGCGGGGACTAGTCGACTGAGGACGGGATCCCATAGCAGGGCGTCTTCCAGGGAGTCCTCCTCCACTCGCTCGTAGACCGCCTCCTCATCATCCGAGGAGAGGGAGTCGGACCCCCAATCACCCTGCCAGGTGTAGCGCTGCTCCTGCTGCTCCGTGGGTTGACGGTGAGCTTCATACCTCGGAGCGCTATAGCTTGCCCCTCCGAGGAATCCACTCACCGTCCGGCTCTGCGGGCTTCTTGGGTGGCTTAGCATTCTGTCATCAATTGACCGGCGTAATGTGGTGAAAGCCATTTTGCAGAGTCGTAATCCGTTTCAAAGACAGGTTTATTGAACTGACCAAAGTAAAACAAACCGTAAACGGCGAAAAAAACACGAACTCGGTTGAATGTAAATGAAACTGCGCATATAGCGACTTTAAACGAACATAGACAAACAACAACTATAATGGAGATACCTAACACACTCACCTCTCCTACAACTGTGACATGAAACAACAATGCTAAGCAACGAGTGACTTGCTAGCGACCCCTTTATATCCCCACATAAAGTGACAGATTACTAACAGCTGTGACCACGTGAAAGAGGAAGTAATCACAGCTAGTGAGAACAAAAACACGGAAGTGGATCACCGAAATGGAAGTGTAGCAACGCCACCACACCAATCGTGACAGTATCCCCCACTAAAAGGCTAGCTCCCCAGATAGCCGAACGAACCAACAAAAACCACAAGGGAGCAACAAGACAGGACCCACAGTTAAACCCAATGGGTTAGTCCATCAGGACGGGTCAGTCCTGAATAGGCCACGGTAGCCGACCGCCATCTCGAGCGGCTGAGAGGCCGCCAGTTTGAGCGGCTCAGGGTGCGTCGTGGCGGCGGCCATCGTGGGCGACGTGGCGGAGGCCATCGTGAGCGTAGTCGTGGCGGCGGCCATCGTGAGCGTAGTCGTGGCGGCGGCCATCGTGGGCGGCGATGCGGCAGCCATGGTGGGCGGCGATGCGGCAGCCATTGTGGGCGGCGATGCGGCAGCCATTGTGGGCGGCGATGCGGCAGCCATTGTGGGCGGCGATGCGGCAGCCATTGTGGGCGGCGATGCGGCAGCCATTGTGGGCGGCGATGCGGCAGCCATTGTGGGCGGCGATGCGGCAGCCATTGTGGGCGGCGATGCGGCAGCCATTGTGGGCGGCGATGCGGCAGCCATTGTGGGCGGTGGCGTGACGGCGGCAGCAATCTTGGGCGCGGGCGTGACGGCGGGAGCCATCGTGGACGCTGGCGAGACGGCAGCCATCTTGGGCGCTGGCGTGACGACAACAGCCATCTTGGGCGCTGGCGTGACGGCGGGGGCCATCGTGGACGCTGGCGAGACGGCGGCAGCCATCTTGGGCGCTGGCAGGACGACAACAGCCATCTTGGGCGCTGGCGTGACGGCGGGGGCCATCGTGGACGCTGGCGTGACGGCGGCAGCCATCTTGGGCGCTGGCGTGGCGACGGCAGCCATCTTGAGCGCTGGCGTGACCACAACAGCCACCTTGGGCGCTGGCGTGACGGCAACAGTCATCTTGAGCGCTGGCGGGACGGCGGGAGCCATCGTGGACGCTGGCGAGACGGCGGCAGCCATCTTGGGCGCTGGCGGGACGACGGCAGCCATCTTGAGCGCTGGCGGGACGATGGCAGCCATCTTGAGCGCTGGCGTGACGGCAACAGCCATCTTGAGCGCTGGCGGGACGGCGGGAGCCATCGTGGACGCTGGCGAGACGGCGGCAGCCATCTTGGGCGCTGGCGAAACGACGGCAGCCATCTTGAGCGCTGGCGTGACGGCAACAGCCATCTTGAGCGCTGGCGTGACGGCGGGAGCCATCGTGGACGCTGGCGAGACGGCGGCAGCCATCTTGGGCGCTGGCGGAACGACGGCAGCCATCTTGAGCGCTGGCGGGACGACGGCAGCCATCTTGAGCGCTGGCGTGACGGCAACAGCCATCTTGAGCGCTGGCGGGACGGCGGCAGCCATCTTGAGCGCTGGCGGGACGGCGGCAGCCATCTTGAGCGCTGGCGGGACGACAGGAGCCATCGTGGACGCTGGCGTGACGGCGGCAGCCATCTTGGGCGCTGGCGGGACGACGGCAGCCATCTTGAGCGCTGGCGGGACGACAGGAGCCATCGTGGACGCTGGCGTGACGGCGGCAGCCATCTTGGGCGCTGGCGGGACGACAGGAGCCATCGTGGACGCTGGCGTGACGGCGACCATCTCAGGCGCAAGCGTGGTGGCGACCATCTCAGGCGCTGGCTCCTGTAAGTCCAGCCATGTCCTCCACCACGTCCTAATAATGGCAGTGGGCTGGTCATCCAACCCCTCCGGGGGTTTTTCTGTCCCTGACGTCGGCGGCAGAAAAGGGTCTTCCCACGGCGGGGGTAGTGGCTGTAGCTCCAGGGGTTTCCTCCCCTGTCTGCAGCCCCGGAACAGTGGGCGGTGTCTTCTGCCCGCCCCAGCCGACGTCCGATGTTGCGGGGACTAGTCGACTGAGGACGGGATCCCATAGCAGGGCGTCTTCCAGGGAGTCCTCCTCCACTCGCTCGTAGACCGCCTCCTCATCATCCGAGGAGAGGGAGTCGGACCCCCAATCACCCTGCCAGGTGTAGCGCTGCTCCTGCTGCTCCGTGGGTTGACGGTGAGCTTCATACCTCGGAGCGCTATAGCTTGCCCCTCCGAGGAATCCACTCACCGTCCGGCTCTGCGGGCTTCTTGGGTGGCTTAGCATTCTGTCATCAATTGACCGGCGTAATGTGGTGAAAGCCATTTTGCAGAGTCGTAATCCGTTTCAAAGACAGGTTTATTGAACTGACCAAAGTAAAACAAACCGTAAACGGCGAAAAAACACGAACTCGGTTGAATGTAAATGAAACTGCGCATATAGCGACTTTAAACGAACATAGACAAACAACAACTATAATGGAGATACCTAACACACTCACCTCTCCTACAACTGTGACATGAAACAACAATGCTAAGCAACGAGTGACTTGCTAGCGACCCCTTTATATCCCCACATAAATTGACAGATTACTAACAGCTGTGACCACGTGAAAGAGGAAGTAATCACAGCTAGTGAGAACAAAAACACGGAAGTGGATCACCGAAATGGAAGTGTAGCAACGCCACCACACCAATCGTGACACTAGGTTGCATATGCCGTCACTTCAGCATTACAGATTGTTATAAAATGCATGTATTTTCTGTTAAGTCAATTTTAATTTTATTTTCCTCATTTAATTGACCATTTGATGTTTTTAATTTGATTTTGATATGATTTGTTTTTATTTTGATAAAAATGCATGTATTTTATAATTGTATTATTATTTTCCTCTGTAAAGCACAATGAATTGCTTTTATGTATGAATTGTGCTATATAAATAAACTTGCTTTTTTGCTAGCGGGTAGTACAGCGTTCTGTATGATGTTCTGTATAACAGTCACCATGCTCTATATGACAGCAGGTAGTACAGGGTTCTGTATTATGTTCTGTATAACAGTCACCATGCTCTATATGACAGCAGGTAGTACAGGGTTCTGTATTATGTTCTGTATAACAGTCACCATGCTATATATGACAGCAGGTAGTACAGCGTTCTGTATGATGTTCTGTATAACAGTCACCATGCTCTATATGACAGCAGGTAGTACAGGGTTCTGTATTATGTTCTGTATAACAGTCACCATGCTCTATATGACAGCAGGTAGTACAGCGTTCTGTATGATGTTCTGTATAACAGTCACCATGCTCTATATGACAGCAGGTAGTACAGCGTTCTGTATGATGTTCTGTATAACAGTCACCATGCTCTATATGACAGCAGGTAGTACAGGGTTCTGTATTATGTTCTGTATAACAGTCACCATGCTCTATATGACAGCAGGTAGTACAGGGTTCTGTATGATGTTCTGTATAACAGTCACCATGCTCTATATGACAGCAGGTAGTACAGGGTTCTGTATTATGTTCTATATAACAGTCACCATGCTCTATATGACAGCAGGTAGTACAGGGTTCTGTATTATGTTCTGTATAACAGTCACCATGCTCTATATGACAGCAGGTAGTACAGGATTCTGTATTATGTTCTGTATAACAGTCACCATGCTCTATATGACAGCAGGTAGTACAGGGTTCTGTATTATGTTCTGTATAACAGTCACCATGCTCTATATGACAGCAGGTAGTACAGGGTTCTGTATTATGTTCTGTATAACAGTCACCATGCTCTATATGACAGCAGGTAGTACAGCGTTCTGTATGATGTTCTGTATAACAGTCACCATGCTCTATATGACAGCAGGTAGTACAGCGTTCTGTATTATGTTCTGTATAACAGTCACCATGCTCTATATGACAGCAGGTAGTACAGGGTTCTGTATGATGTTCTGTATAACAGTCACCATGCTCTATATGACAGCAGGTAGTACAGCGTTCTGTATGATGTTCTGTATAACAGTCACCATGCTCTATATGACAGCAGGTAGTACAGGGTTCTGTATTATGTTCTGTATAACAGTCACCATGCTCTATATGACAGCAGGTAGTACAGGGTTCTGTATGATGTTCTGTATAACAGTCACCATGCTCTATATGACAGCAGGTAGTACAGGGTTCTGTATTATGTTCTGTATAACAGTCACCATGCTCTATATGACAGCAGGTAGTACAGGGTTCTGTATGATGTTCTGTATAACAGTCACCATGCTCTATATGACAGCAGGTAGTACAGGGTTATGTATTATGTTCTGTATAACAGTCACCATGCTCTATATGACAGCAGGTAGTACAGCGTTCTGTATGATGTTCTGTATAACAGTCACCATGCTCTATATGACAGCAGGTAGTACAGGGTTCTGTATTATGTTCTGTATAACAGTCACCATGCTCTATATGACAGCAGGTAGTACAGGGTTCTGTATTATGTTCTGTATAACAGTCACCATGCTCTATATGACAGCAGGTAGTACAGGGTTCTGTATGATGTTCTGTATAACAGTCACCATGCTCTATATGACAGCAGGTAGTACAGCGTTCTGTATGATGTTCTGTATAACAGTCACCATGCTCTATATGACAGCAGGTAGTACAGGGTTATGTATTATGTTCTGTATAACAGTAACCATGCTCTATATGACAGCAGGTAGTACAGCGTTCTGTATGATGTTCTGTATAACAGTCACCATGCTCTATATGACAGCAGGTAGTACAGAGTTATGTATTATGTTCTGTATAACAGTCACCATGCTCTATATGACAGCAGGTAGTACAGGGTTCTGTATTATGTTCTGTATAACAGTCACCATGCTCTATATGACAGCAGGTAGTACAGGGTTCTGTATTATGTTCTGTATAACTGTCACCATGCTCTTTTAAACAACAAGTCTACTGTACATTCCTTGTGCTCGAGGAAGTGTCTAACATAAATCTGAACGAAGTGGAAGAGTTATCAAGTGTCAAACTCAACTCTCCAAAACCCCAAAGCCATTTCCACACTGTTTATCTATTCCAACCTTCTAATTAACATTATTCAGACCGTGGACACTAGGTGGGTGCAATTAAAGATGAGGTGGAACAGAAAACCAGCGAGCTCCGGACCTCGTAGGGTCAGAGTTTATAGCCCTGCATTACAATATGTTTTAGACTATGTGGGAAACATGGACAGACGTTGCCACCTTGTGGCTACAACATGGTCTGCCTTGATTCTTTAGGTAACCAGTATTTGTTTATCTCATCAGCCAAAGCATAAAGAAAATGTAAAAAGATCTCATTATAGTAAGCACAGAACATGTTTATTCTGAGTATTTAAATCAGAAAAGAGACATCTCTGTTAATGCCTTGAAAACCCCTCCGTGAGGCCTGGCAAACAGGGTCCCTGAGCGAGCCATCTCATTGGCTATTTCTTTCAACCTGTGAAGATCAAGAGGGTGTGACTAGCAGGAAGAGACTGAACAATGCGGATGTCTTGCATTGTATTTAATCTCTAATGTAGTTTTATTATTACAATATAGTATAGTTGTGTTCATTTAAAATCTTCTGAATGTGTTGTTTCCAAGTTGGGCAGTGTGCTTTTTTTGCAATAATAAATTGGATGTTAACAGCAACAAGCATTCGTATCAAAAAAATACATAAATTGCAAATTCAAAATGAATATTCTTCAATATAAAGGATATATAATCTTCAAAATAAAGAATATACTTAGATACTTTGTTTGTTTTGGACCACTTGATATTTATTGTTTTTGTCTAATGACAACCGATATTTTTTTGTAATAATGTTATTAATGACATAAAATAACACAGTAAACAATAATGACAACCGATATTTTTATTGTAATAATGTTAATAATTAATGACATATAATAACACAGTAAACAATAATGACAACCGATATTTTTATTGTAATATTGTTAATAATTAATGACATATAATAACACAGTAAACAATAATGACAACCGATATTTTTATTGTAATAATTTTAATAATTAATGACATATAATAACACAGTAAACAATAATGACAACCGATGTTTTTATTGTAATAATGTTAATAATTAATGACATATAATAACACAGTAAACAATAATGACAACCGATATTTTTATTGTAATAATGTTAATAATTAATGACATATAATAACACAGTAAACAATAATGACAACCGATATTTTTATTGTAATAATGTTAATAATTAATGACATATAATAACACAGTAAACAATAATGACAACCGATATTTTTATTGTAATAATGTTAATAATTAATGACATATAATAACACAGTAAACAATAATGACAACCGATATTTTTATTGTAATAATGTTAATAATTAATGACATATAATAACACAGTAAACAATAATGACAACCGATATTTTTATTGTAATAATGTTAATAATTAATGACATATAATAACACAGTAAACAATAATGACAACCAATGTTTTTATTTTAATAATTATAGAGTTTCCATCCTGGTAGCCTTAGTTTGACGATCAACCATTCCACAGGACACTTCGATAAAGTTATTTCAGTTTTTATTTCGACTTCGTTACGAATAACAACTTGCACAAAGTATCATTTCAAAACAACACCGAAGTGGGAAAAAATGACTTAAAAGTAAACAAGAGAGATCGTTAGACGTCTAAAAACTGTATGGCTTCATTCCTATCCAAGTCCAACTCCCACTAACACAAAAAGCCCTTTCCAATTATTCCCCGTGAATATCAAACTCCCCAAAACCATTTAAAGGTGCACACAGGAATTAGAAACAACGCCACCTCGTCACAATTATTATGTGGCATTCAGCCAAATATATTTATATATTTCGATAAATCAATTAAACTGCATTTAGGCTCCTACAATAATATTAATAATTAATGACATATAATAACACAATGAACAATAATGACAACTAATTTGACATCATTCTACGTATTGGAGCTATGACTCACCAAATAAGGAGTGCCAACTCCATATAAGGACATGAATCTCTTTATGTGGTGGGAGCAGGACCGTTTCTAGGGATAGGTAACCTAGGCTGTCGCCAAGGGCGCCATCTGCTGAGGGGCGCCGATAGGGCGCCAACTTTCCACCTCCTCACACGTAAAAAACAAAAATGTGTAATTAGAAAATAAATCTTTATGTATTTTATTTTAATTATTATAAAAATAGAGCTCCAGACCTATTTTTTGTTATAGAGATATGCTGCAGCTTCCTGTCTGCCATCTGGTCCAGATCCAACAACCCTTTCTGTACAGGCGTTGCCTGTAGATCCTGCACATTGGCCAGCAATTTCCGACAGAGCAAGGACTGAGTTAGTTATTAGGGGACCATTTCAGATCACACCAGACTGAGTTGGTTAGTAGGGGACCACTTCAGATCACACCAGACTGAGTTGGTTAGTAGGGGACCATTTCAGATCACACCAGACTGAGTTGGTTAGTAGGGGACCATTTCAGATCACACCAGACTGAGTTGGTTAGTAGGGGACCATTTCAGATCAAACCAGACTGAGTTGGTTAGTAGGGGACCATTTCAGATCACACCAGGCTGAGTTGGTTTGTAGGGGACCATTTCAGATCACACCAGACTGAGTTGGTTAGTAGGGGACCACTTCAGATCACACCAGACTGAGTTGGTTAGTAGGGGACCATTTCAGATCACACCAGACTGAGTTGGTTAGTAGGGGACCATTTCAGATCAAACCAGACTGAGTTGGTTAGTAGGGGACCATTTCAGATCACACCAGGCTGAGTTGGTTTGTAGGGGACCATTTCAGATCACACCAGACTGAGTTGGTTAGTAGGGGACCACTTCAGATCACACCAGACTGAGTTGGTTAGTAGGGGACCATTTCAGATCAAACCAGACTGAGTTGGTTAGTAGGGGACCATTTCAGATCACACTAAGAAGGGAGGATGGGCGAGGTTGCCACCATCACCACTTTCAAAGACAATTACAGAATGGAGAGAAATTGAAGAGAAGCTGGTTGGTTTATTCAATTCAAAATGATAGTTTATACTGTTTTTGTATAAACTGCTTGTTGTAACTAAGGGTGTAAATGATTGGAAGAATAGTTGTACTATACTAAAGTCTCATGAGTCTAGTTTAGAACATAAAAAAACACATGAACTCATGGAAAGAACTTGAGAGTCTTCTTTAAAAGGGGCAAACAATCGATCAAATCAAATTGATGCAAATAGAGACGGAAAGAAATGGGTGGCGTGAAGTACTGACCCGGTTGGTAGTCATTATTCAGTCCCTCGCAGAGAGAAACCTTGCTGAGAGGAAACAGATGCACTTTATGAGCCAAATAATGAAAACTTCCTCCAAGAAGTTGAGCTTGTGGCCAAATTTGACCCTGTTCTTAAACAGCACTTAAATATGGTGCAAAGTGGAGCCAGTTATGCTTCATACCTGGGAAATGTAATTCAAAACCAACTGATTGACTGCATTGGTGACAGGATCACAAAGACAATTGTGAGTGAAATAAAACGCTCCAAATACTATTCACTGATGGGAAAGTCGGGTGGAAAGTGTTAAAGCTGTGCGGTATAAATCTCCAAAAATCAGGGATGCACTGCTTGAAGTGAGGGAGAAAGCCACCGACCCCATTGTTAGGGTGGAGGCTCAGTCCCTGGCAGAAGAGGTGGGTTCCTATCGGTTCTCAATCTGCATTGTTGTCTGGAACGATATCCTCAACAAAATTCACCATGTAAGCAAGTTGTGGCAGTCTGAATCCATGCAAACGGATGTTGCACTTAGTCTGCTGCAAAAAGCTGAAGCCTCCCTGATCAGCTATAGGAGAGATGGATTTGCGTCTGCTCAAGCCACAGCTAAAGATATATGCCATGAAATGAATATGGATGCTACTCTTAAGCAGAAGAGACTCCGAAAAATGAAGCAGCACTTTTCATATGAGTGTCCTGATGAACCTCACAATGATTCAATGAAGCAAATGGAGGTTTGTTTTTTCAACAGAGTTGTGGATGTGTGCATTGAGTCACTGCAAGAGCGCTTTCAAACCCTTAGTAAGGTTGAGAGTATGTTTGGTGTACTCACCAATTTTCCCAAACTTACCCCAGCTGAACTTGAAGAACAGTGTGCAAACCTCAGCAACTCTCTCAGTGCTAATGGCCAGTCAGACCTCGATGGAAAGGAATTGGCTTCAGAAATGCAAAGTTTCCCAGACTTTCCAAAGGCTCCCTTCACCATCATTGAACTTTTATCCTACTTGGAGGAAAATAAGCTGAAGGAAATATTCCCAAACTTGTGGGTGGCCCTCAGAATTGCTGCAACTGCTCCTGTTACAGTAGCTTCTGCAGAGAGGAGCTTCTCAAAATTGAAGCTCATGAAGAATTACCTGAGGTCCACAATGACACAAGACCGGCTCAATGGCCTTGCAATTGTTAAAGTATAACTACTTTCCCGAGTTGGTTGATGTGAGAAAGAGTCAAGAAGTCCGTTCACCAAGTTTTAATCAAAGATATCTTCGGAGATCACACAGTACACAGTCAAAGTCTGCCCCAGTGAGATCTGACTCTCAACTGATTCACAGAGTTTTTATATCTTTACCAAGCACAGGGTGTACTCGTGGTGATTTTCCGTGGGCCCTCTTGTGACACATGACCTTTTCGCTGAGCTCCTCTTTTCCTGGAACATGTCTGGTTTCTATTGCTCAATATAACCTGCTGTTCTCTGCCGCTACTATCACTTCTTTGTTCTAGGCCGTCTTTCTATATGTGCCCTAGTTTTCACCCTTTAGGTCATACACTACTTCATACACTACTTCATACACTACTTCATACACTACTTCACCTTGTTGTTCTTTCCGCTCTCAACTCTCACTTCCCCTTTCTAGGCCGTTATTCTCCACGTGCCCTAGACTTCACCCTTTAGGTCATATGCCATTTCACCCCATCCTCGGCTTAAAGCACACACACACACACACACAAACACACACACATATGAGACCTTTGTCCTTATACGCAACTAAACAAGCCCATGCCAACTACTTTTAGATAAAGAATAGACTTTTCTTAAGACCTGACCGTAAATGTCACATTTGCACACCATTACGAGCATCAACAGAGGGCTGTCCAGGAAGCTGTCCTATGATGATATCATAGATAAATTTGCAGCAGGAAAATCGAGGTGTGTCCAGTTTTAAGACTGATAGAAACAGCCCTTTATTCAGCCCAATATCACAAGAATTACGTTCCTTGGGAACTATTGTAGGAACAATATTACGTTACTAGTGAACCTAGTGAAAGTAGCTACCATGCATTTATGTTAAAAAATAGCGTGTGGAATTGAACCACTGCATACGGCTCGGCTGCCAAGCACCCAACCCACTGCTCCACCAGGGTCGCTGTTTTACGACAATTCGTTATGCAATGTAATCGCGGTTCTTACAGTTGTTCACAGGATATTAACCCTAACATTACGAAACTAGCCCTAACCTTAACCCTAACATTACGAAACTAGCCCTAAAATTAACCCTAACATGGGTTGAGCCCTCGTCTTCTGGCCCGTCGGCTATGGAGCTAGATTTGTGTCTTTATTACATGGGAGAAAGTAAATGATCTGAGAGAAAAAAAAATGTTTGAGAGAAAAATGTATCACACTGATAGCAAAAAAGCATTTTATGAGAGAAAAAAATATATTTGAGAGAAAAAGTTTTCATACCAATAGCAAAAAATAATAAGATTTGAGACTAAAAAAAGTTTTGAGAGAAAGTATAAATTATTTCTGAGAAAAAAAAATCTCTCTCAAAATACTTTTTTTAACTCTCACATATATATTTTTTGCTATCAGTGTGAAAACATTTTCTCTCAAACATTTTTTTTTTCTCTCAAAACTTTTTTCTTCTCGCTCTCAAAACCTAAGTCTTTGCTCTCGATGCAGTTTCTTTCTCTCGTGTCAGGATTTTGCTGTCACTGTGAAAATAATGTCATGGGCGGGGCCACGTTCCTATTGGCCAGCCAGGTGAGCATCCTCTTGTCTTGGGAGTCGAACTGAATCATTACACCATTGTCGATTCACCCACCGGCCATAATGCGCTTGCCTTAGTTGAGCGTGGTGACTCCAATGTTCGGGTAAGATGGTGACACACACAACTCAATGGGTAGCTGGCTGAGCAAGTTCAGCATCACTGAAGATTTAACGTTAAATAGGCTCAGGATAACCAATTTGGTTTTAAGGGCAATATGATACATTTCCTGTTTTAACGTATAATTTAACTTTAACCTAAAATGATTGTTATTAATGTGTTTAGCATCTGTATCTCTCACTATAGGTAGGTTATATAGCAATGAGTCGGAAGACCACCGTGCGTTTTGACGGCGCACC
The DNA here is from genome assembly GCA_029465975.1 of Dallia pectoralis. Lineage (NCBI taxonomy): Eukaryota > Metazoa > Chordata > Actinopteri > Esociformes > Umbridae > Dallia > Dallia pectoralis. The sequence continues at coordinate 19,657,119 of CM055741.1, read as the reverse complement.
GTCGGGAGCAATCCGTCGGCCGCTATACAGGTCGCGGAAGCTCCGCCTTCTATATAACAGCGGCTGCTGCCGACGGTGCGCCGTCAAACCGTCGGCATCATGCAGATGTATAATGCTGATATTTATATCATGCAGTTTATCTAGAATAATAATTGATCAAACCCCAAAAAATTATATTTGATGTTTTAATTCCACATTTCAAAGTACAAAAACATGTCAGATCACTGAAATATAAATAACAGAAAAAATAAATATATATACACACACTAAAGAACGTGCAGGTTTCTAATTGAATTTTGGTTAATGTTACCAGTAGATATTATAACAAGTAATGAGGGTATTTGATACCAAAGTATGTGCAGGATACCAAATAAATCGATGTAAAACATCACATTTTCAAGCCATTTCTAACAATATGATAATTGGTTATAATTTAGAGTTAAGCTCTGGAGTAGAATATACCACTATAATGGCATTGGTGACCTGGGGAACAAGATTTCACTGTGCTGCAATAAGATCTGTGTCTCTTGTATCTGTGAAAAACAACTTGAAATATGTATATAAAAAATAGAGGTAAAAACAGTAGGACAGACCATTATAACTGCAATGCTGACCTGTGGCGCAAGGATTACAAGCTATATTTAACAATAGAATAACAGTTAAGCACTGTGATGGAATGTAAAAAGCAAATGTTAAAAACAGTAAGTAGAATATTTGCTACCAGGTTAATGTGCAGTATCAGAGGTATTCACAGGGAATAAAAATAGAGTCATTTCCACAGTGAACAGTGTGGATTGGGTGAGTGTCGTCTGACACTTCTGGCTTCTTTAGGAGTCTTGATGTTACTGACTGCAGGATAAAGAAAGGGTTCCAGTTGTCAGTGATGCTGGGGTGTCAGTAGTCAGCCTATAGGTTTAAGGGGTTGGCTGTGGGTCCCTCAGCTGTGCGGCGCCTTTTTCCGCCTTCACGGTCAGATGCTCCTTTCAGGTAACGCGTAAAGTTAACCTGGACCGCTTCATCAGTGGCATCCTGGGGCGCCGGCTTCTTCCGGATGGCTCCTGTAGAAAATACATATGTGTCATTCCATTTGAATGGCATAATGCCATACACATCTACTTAAATATGTGGGGGAAAAAATCCAACGTACTTTGAACAATGGTCTTCAGGAACGTGTCTATAAAACATGCTTAATCCCCTACTTCAGTCCAGGTTGTATTGATGGAAAGCATTCGCCAAACAGTTGTCTTTTGGTCCCTCCCACATTTGATTGCCAAAAACCGAAGCTGAAAATAAAAAAAACTGTTACAAATTACATATCTCTGAAGCTTATCATACATATTACTTTTTTGTGCATGTTCTCACCGCCTCGTGCATTGCTTTCCCTCAGGGCTTGGTTCTCCTCCCTAAGGGCTTGGTTCTCATCCATCACAGCTTGGTTCTCACCCATCACGGCTTGGTTCTCATCCATTACAGCTTGTTTTTCATTCTGGAGTCTCTGGAAATCTACATAAAAAAAACACCTAAAGGCACTATTTTTTAATTAACCAATAGTTACAACAACAAGTAAGTTCCGCCCCTCAGTCAGTACATAGAAACGTGAACATATTAATAGCCATTCTCTATTTAAAACATTTGCTCCCTTGTAGTTCTGAAAGGTAAACGAGCATGTGACTTAAAGCCAATACTTTTTTCAACTGACAATGAGGTATGTATTATTGAATGTGTTATTCTTAATGGATTATTTCATACCATCATTAGTCTATTTGAAATAACTTCAGTTATATTTTTCAGTGTACAAATGCTATATTTCTCATCAGGAATTAAATGTATATTAATAACACTAAGGTGTGTAAGTGTATTGATTTTTATTGTACTTATTCCTATGTAGTTGTGCTCAAATGAAATGTTAATACCATTCAGTGTACTGATGGGCATAGTTAAATAGTAAATGAAAGTATGTTTTCAGGCAGGGGGTCATTCTGATACGAACTGTTAGAGAAAGTCAGCATGTGAGAATGAACCACTGAAGATACTGTTCAATATGGCAATCCAAGTTAGATTCGAGGCCATTAGTCCAGCATTAAAATACCCCATGGTAGCTGTATTGTATACTATGCATGTTAGAAAGGCATCTCTGTTCACTAATCTAACTTGCAATACACATTTCTGTGATGAAAACAAATGTTCTTATATAGGGTATCCAGCCAGGTCGCAGTGAATGAAAGGTGCTCTTGGGGTCAGCCACGTCATCCTATTTAACACCTCCTTTAACCACAGGGAGGGAGGACAGCAGTGCCAGGGCAGTATGGCCTTTAACGACAATCCCTAAACTTTCCACACTGCTACAAAAAAACACTGGAAACAGCAACTGGATTCTAACCTAGTGTATATAGAAATGGGTTACCTACTGGTGTATGTAAACCCCCGGGTATCCTACTTAGCCCTACTCTACAGAAGTGTAGGATAAGGGTTGCAAAACACAGCAGGTCTCACAAAACATTCTTAAAACAAGTACTCTCAACAAAAATCATCCTAACCTAAACAAACACAATCTGTACATTTATGATGTTAAAATGGTATGCCATTTTCTGGCCACTAATTTCCTTTTGAAAATGTGTTTTCTTCTCAGCTCAGGACAACGTGTCCCCCTTGCCATGAAGATATTTTCCATTAATATCTGAAGATGTGCCGCAGACAGAATTAGGACTCAGAATAAAGATGTTAACCGGTTATCCCGACATATTAACATCTGGAGACTGCTTCTACAGTGACCGTCATTCAGGAACAATGCATGGCGAGATTGACTCTAGTTCAGGAATATGTATTCTGCCGCAGTTTTATTGACCACATGAATAATTGTATCAACATCTTTACATTAAATACAATAACAACAAGACACTTTCTGGACTACTTACATCAGACACGCATGCCACAGTTGACTAATTTATAAAGTTCCAATGCCCAAGTTCAATTATACGTTAAAACAGGAAATGTATCATATTGCCCTTAAAACCAAATATGTTATTCTGAATCCATGCATGGAGTAAAACTGTACCGGAGGTTGGGTATGATGGACAAGCAGTTACTCTGATGGGGCTTTGAGGCTAGCAAGTGCAAAGGTAGAAACTAGCTAGCTCACTACTCATTAAATAGTGAAACTATCTAAATCAACATATTCAATTGGCATTTGATTTCAAATTAGTATAAACCTGGTGAGTTTGCAAGTTTACTTAGCATGATAGCGATTAGCTGTACTAGCGATTAGCATGCTAATAATATAATACACATTCATGAATATGAGTGCTATTCTTTGTCCATGTCAATCTGACAAGCACATCAGTATTGGCAAACTAGCTTACATTTAGGATAGCCTATTTAACGTTTAATCTTCAGTGATGCTGAACTTGCTCAGCCAGCTACCCATTGAGTTGTGTGTGTCATCATCTTACCCAAACATTGGAGCCACCACGCTCAACTAAGGCAAGCGCATTATGGCCGGTGGGTGAATCGACAATGGTGTAATGATTCAGTTCGACTCCCAAGACAAGAGGATGCTCACCTGGCTGGCCAATAGGAACGTGGCCCCGCCCATGACATTATTTTCACAGTGACAGCAAAATCCTGACACGAGAGAAAGAAACTGCATCGAGAGCAAAGACTTAGGTTTTGAGAGCGAGAAGAAAAAAGTTTTGAGAGAAAAAATAAATGTTTGAGAGAAAATGTTTTCACACTGATAGCAAAAAATATATATGTGAGAGTTAAAAAAAAGTATTTTGAGAGAGATTTTTTTTTCTCAGAAATAATTTATACTTTCTCTCAAAACTTTTTTTAGTCTCAAATTTTATTATTTTTTGCTATTGGTATGAAAACTTTTTCTCTCAAATATATTTTTTTCTCTCATAAAATGCTTTTTTGCTATCAGTGTGATACATTTTTCTCTCAAACATTTTTTTTTCTCTCAGATCATTTACTTTCTCTCATGTAATAAAGACACAAATCTAGCTCCATAGTCGGCAGTGGTTCGATTCCACCCGCATGATGTGATTTTTTGCTTTTTACGTCTGAATTACGTTTTACTAGTAACGTAATCTCGTGTTTCTACAATAGTTCCCAGGGAACTTAATTGTTCTGATATAGGGTTGCTTCTTCTGCTGCAATAGCACACAGAATGTGATTTTAAATATATTTTTGTTTACACACTTAATGCACCCTCAGTTAAATATTTTGTAACCACTATGTTTTTAACTTGTATTTATTCATTTAATAATTGAATATGTAAATTTTTTCAAATTTACCTGCTCATGCACTCTTTTTAGTGTTTATTATTTAAAATAAAGAGTTTTTTTCCCTGGCCCTGTCTTCATTTTTTGGGGGGCGCCATTTTGAAATTATGCCTAGGGTGTCAGATTGGCCAGAAACACCCCTGGGTGGGAGGTAGATCTCACAAGAATATACCCCGGAAATATTTAATGCGCGTTAAATGTGTTTATTTATGAATTCCATTTAAACCGAAAGCATGTTTCAGTTTGAAATTACCTGAACTGTCTTTTATAAAAAGAGAGACTGAGATATTCTAGCATTTTCCCTGGAACCTATTCCACATGGCGGAGTAATACCGGTGGGTGTAAATGGAAATATCCTCGGGCGGAGGGAGGCGTATTATTGATTAGTTGGAGGCGGTAATGTTGGTAACTTCTGGCTACAACTTAGCACAGTTATCTGAAATAATATGCAATGGTCAATTTCCTTCGTATATTGACAATAATTAGCTTTTGTTATCCAATATCTGAAGCCCTATAAATGCTGCACTTTTATATAGCGCTTTTATCCAAAGCGCTTTACAGATCCTGCGTCACATTCACCCATTCATTCACTCATTCATACACTGACGACCGCGTCTATCATGCAAGGCGACTGCAGGCTCGCCAGGAGCAGCTTGGGTTAGGTGTCTTGCTCATGCACAATTTCCCAGGAAGAACCAGGGATCGAACCACCAACCTTCCGATTGCCGCCCCCAAGGGCGTAGGTTTGGTCTCATCTTTGGTGGGGACATCCCCCCCCCATAAGGCAAGTGGACTCTTACTGAGAATAATGTGATTATTTTTGCATTTAGTTGAGACAATAGCCTGTTGCTTTTATAGTACTCTAAAGTTAAACTAGCATCTCCACGTGGAGAGAAATATGTGCAAACAAAAATAATTATGTAGTACCTGCCGTTTGACTTTTAGATGGCAATGCTGTTTGTCAGATTCAGGCATATCTTTTTTTTGCCCTGATTAAATTGTGTAATATTTATATTACCGAGTATGGAAATGCACCGTAGTTTAGGAATAAATACATTTATAAGACTCTTAATTACATACTATTATTTTTGATTAATTCTTAACTGTATTTGAAACTATAGTTGAGCATCCCAAAATAAAACCGGAATGCTGAAGACTCCAAATTAATTGACAATTTGACATAGGCAAATTAGAACTTGACCTGAAGCCTTGATGCAGTTTCCTCTGTCTGCTCTACATCTGCAGTGGTTTGCTGCTGTCTTTCCTGCATACAAAATGGTTTAATAATTTTATAGCCTATCCTATGGCTAGCAAGTTTACCCTCCTACCATGTTGTTGTATACAGGGTTAAGATATTATTAATCATATAATGATTTATTATATTTGACTAACCAACACTGTCAAATTATTCACATTGCTAACACGTTTTTGTAGCACATGTGCCTAGCAATGCAAAGACAGTCCTTCATTAAACTGTTAATTCGGTTGTCACGCATTGTGTAGGATTCACTCAGACACTCACAAATAGGCCACATTATAAACAAAATATACATAGGAAAAATGTACACTGTTTATTGTGACTGCAAGATTCTACCTTAAGGTAGGCTAATTACAGACTTAAGGTAGGCTAATTACAGACTTTAGGTAGGCTAATTACAGACTTTAGGTAGGCTAATTACAGACTTTAGGTAGGCAAATTACCATTCAGTGACTTGGTAACGTAGCATTCTATCATGATAGTCAATCAATCAATCAAATTTATTTATAAAGCCCTTTTTACAACAAAGTTGTCACAAAGTGCTTTTACAATCACCCAGCCTGAATCTGACAGAGCACACATCAACAAGTCGAACAAGAAACAAGTTGAACAAGTTGATACACGGCGGCTAGGAAAAACTCCCTGAAAGTCAGATTTAGGAAGAAACCTAGAGAGGAACCAGGATCTGAGGGATCACCAGTCCACATCTGGCTGGGCTGGGTCAGTTTATGACAGTACAACAAGCGAAGTGTGAATATCTAAGAACAAACTAGTCCGAGATGACCGGGAGGGATGATGGGTATGATAGGCTTGGAGGAAGAAGCTCCAGTTGCATCAGCTGTTCCGTCAGCCGCACAGTCAGGGGCCCCAGGGAGGATCCAGCATATGCTCCAAGCTGGAGCGGTCCCCCTGACAGAAGTGGAAACAAACACATGGAAAGGTTGGACACTAGTTCCCGGCACAACAGTATACCAAACATAATACTTTAAAAGGAGACAGGGGGGTTAGTGAGACTATGGCCATGAACGGGTAAACCCAGGACAAGGCCAGACAAATGTTAGTAGAGATAAGACACAGGAAAGGTTATTATATATAATAGAGGAGCTCTATAACAATATCCTGAGTAACACATACTATAGATTACAGAAGCTATAGACCAATTATTTGTTTGTATACATTCGGGTTGCGAGCGCATCTCGGTTGCAGAAAACACAGCAGAGAGCATTTAGCTATATTGAAAGAAGAATCGTAAAAGCTAACTATCTTTTCAATATGTACTCTGCTTACTATAACAACCTGTCACCCAGCGATAAGCACTGTTATTTAACTAAATTGACGTTAATGAGTGGAATACGTCTTACAGATCCTTATGCCATAGCGCCCTCTAAATGGTTAAACGACTAAACGAAATTGCCTAGCATTCAGTGGCAAGAAATATATAATTACCTGATTGACACTCCAAGCGTTTATACCTGGGAGAAGTTAAAAGCGTACAAATCTCTTGATGTGTACAACTTTGTTCTGTGTGGTCATGTCCAAGACATACAACTAGAGAGAAACACATGTTGTTTCTATGAATTATTTATTTTAGTAGGTTAAAAAATAGTTTAAAACAAGGTGGCTTATTAGTCGCTGAGAGTGCATGGTCTATGAAAAAGGACTGCCTTGAAATAAATACATGGGGAATTGTGTAATACAAGTCCCTCAAAATAAATACATGTTGTCTTATGGAACACATCATTTTGAAATAAAAGCTATTTCTTTACATATGAAGTGATTTATACATTTATATTTACACGTATTTATGTAATTATTGCATAATTTCATAGATATATCTATTATTTCATAGCAGTATTTATCTATTTAATATTGATGCAAATGGCGTTCCATACTGACACCACAAACAAAATAAGAAAAAATATATCAGGAAATGTGATGGGAGGTAATAAGGCGTCAGGGTCGAGGATCCACTGGTCTTTTGGGACTTCATAAGGATCGACATTTCCAATAAAGTTGATTCTTTCCACATAGCGTTTTGAATGTTTCTGGTCGTCTTTTGCAACCGACATGCTCGGTTGAACATGCGTGACGTCGATGTGATGTAGGGTGATAATTGGTCAATAGGTTTAGCTGTAACAATATCCTGAGCAACACATACTATAGATTACAGAAGCTAGGTTTAGCTGTAACAATATCCTGAGTAACACATACTATCACCAGTTAATACTAGTTTCCACAGTAGAATATGCATTTGAAAAGCCTGGTCACTACCACTGCTAGTTATTTGGCCTGACGTACTATGCTTCATGAACAAGATCCGTATGTCCCCTTTTTTGGGTGGCATAGCTGACCTACAAAGCACAAAAAGGGGCAAACATGTATATGCTGAAGGGTTAAAGGGAATGTTAAAAAGTTTCACTCTTTTATGGGGTATGTATTAAAAGAAAGCACTGGTTACTTTAACATTGTCTTGAACACAGTCACTAGCTAGCACACACCTGCTTGATTCTCCTATGGACTTATAGCGGGTCAGATAACTCCTCCCCCCTAGGTTTTTTTTAGCCAATCAAATTATGGCGTTTCTAGTAACGTCCTCCTGGCGCTGGCGGTCGGGATCCAAATAGCAGCACACACTCATAACGGAGTTCGCTAAAATATTGGTGGGGACAATTTGGTCATGTTAAATTATTGGTGGGGACATGTCCCCAGCGTCCCCCCCTAGACCTACGCCCTTGGCCGCCCCTATACAGATATATACAGTACAATTGGTTATAGTTGTTGCTACACACACTAGCTAGCTAGTTAATGAAGCAGTTTGACCAGCTAGCTAGTTAATTAAGCAGTTTGACCAGCTAGCTAGTTGATTAAGCAGTTTGACCAGCTGGCTAGTTGATTAAGCAGTTTGATCAGCTAGCTAGTTAATTAAGCAGTTTGACCAGCTAGATAGTTAATTAAGCAGTTTGACCAGCTAGCTAGTTAATTAAGCAGTTTGACCAGCTAGCTAGTTAATTAAGCAGTTTGACCCGCTAGCTAGTTAATTAAGCAGTTTGACCAGCTAGCTAGTTAATTAAGCAGTTTGACCAGCTAGCTAGTTAATTAAGCAGTTTGACCAGCTAGCTAGTTAATTAAGCAGTTTGACCAGCTAGCTAGTGAATTAAACTGTTTGACCAGCTAGCTAGTTAATTAAGCAGTTTGACCAGCTAGCTAGTTACAGTTTTTGCATATTGCTTACACACTTCTTGCAGAATTTGGCTCATTATTCCAAAAATTCCTCTACACACAAGCTAATCAGACATTACACGTGGAGATTAACAACTCACATATATGGCAAAATGAAACACTGCGATCAAAACTCAACACTCTTTTCTAAAAATCTAATTCTTGCAACAAAACTACACACACAAGCACCATTTGAATTACTGTTCCATATCACCAGCAACACACATATGGGCTTTATTTAAAACACAGCAGTCTTTGTGTTTCTATTTTTATTGTCATTTTGTCAGAGTCAATCTTCAGTAAATCTCAAAAGTAGAATCTATGCAGTAATCAAATAAAAGTTTTTACAAAAACAATCTTACAGAATCTTATAGAAATAAAGATAAATAGAAACAAAACAAAAGTAAAAAAGACAATTACTGGATAAATTGCTATTGGTAGACTACTGTAAACATATACTTGTTTTGTGTGTGTGTGGTGGGGGGCTGGGGGGGACTTATGGATCCTGCCTTCTGTTCGGATCTGGCCACAAGACCTCATCAACATTACAGGCGATGTCCTCGCGGACATCAGGGAAAATATCACCTTGTTTGCCGAATCCACCCAATGGATTGATCCCACCTCAATATCTCCGCATGTCTTCCATTGCTTGCAGAAGAGGCATGTGTGTGTGGTTGCCGATCATATACGATCATATATAAGTCTGACGGAATTAAAAATAAATGAATAAATAAATGCATCAGTACAAGTATTTTACATCAAAATATACGTAAAGAAAAATATTATAGATTTTTTTTATCTGTCGTTTTCTCCTATTTATTTATTTCCACAATCATTTATTTCTGTAATTATTTATTTCTGTAAGTATGATGTCATCAGATACACGTCTCTCCACTGGTCCTCGTCTTTATCCTCGTCTTCATCCTCTTCCACATCCGACTCCTCTCTCTCTTTGTCCTTCTCTTACTCTGACTCTCATTGCCTCCATGTTTGCAAAGTTCTCAAAATGGCCTATTCGTAGTGCTAAGGCTCAGACCGATTGGTGTTCTGTTTTCTGTGCCTGTGTTTTCAGGTGTGTATTTGGGTGCCTACAATTGCCATATGTGTTTTGCATTTTGAACAGACTGTTTTCCCAATGATAACAGGAGATTTTAGGAGATTTTTGAACAAAGTGTTTAATGTAAGAAAACGTGTTTAGTGTTTTGCAATAAGTGTGTTACAGAATTGCAAACAAAGTGCAAAGTTGAGAATGTGTTTAAGCTATGGCTACACTGTGTTTAAAGGTATGCTACTAGAATTTTAGGTATTGAGGCTTACCTGTGTGAAGTTGGCCCCCCACCCAACGCAAAAAGTCAGGAAATTAGTCTCAATCGTTTGTGCTCCATTTGTGCAGCAAATATTTTCGTTTGTGCTGCTTTAATTTTTTTTGATATTAAAGAATACTTTATAGGTCATTCAGAGGTCACTCAGCCCCCCACAATCTCAGATTTAAGCCAAAATAATCTCAATCGTTTGTGCTGGTTTGTGCAGTTAAAATTCGGGTTTGTGATGTTGCGGTATTTTTTCTATTCTAGTTTTTAATAATGGTTGATGATGTCACCACCTCCCCCCCCACTTGCTCCAAATCTAGTGAAATTAGTCTCAATCGTTTGTGCTTCTTATGTATTGCTTCGGTATTTGTATATTTGACATTACCAGCCGCCCAAAGGCTCCAAATCGTTTGTGCTGGTAAAGATTTTGTCTATGCGACCGTAATATTTACTAATACAGTTGCACAAGTAACAAGTAAGAGCCAAACGGTAAACTAAGTTACTAAACCAAAACCGACACAGCGAGGATCACATGTTTTTTATTTAACACGAACTCCAAAGTAAATGTTTTTACTTGTGATGCTGTCATGCGAGTATTTTTCCCTGGAGAAAAACAGCAGTATTTTCAACAGTATGCGATAAACACAGTGTTTATACATATACCTGAAGCCTACAATATATGTTGAAACGGATGACTCAAGAAACTAACCCAAAATGTGTTTAATTGAATAACTGTGTACAATCAAATCCATTTACTCGAACAATGGACATGTAAAGAGAAATTGAAAAATAACAACATCTTTATCAACCAAACAATCACTATTTTGTGTAAAAAATTGCATGTGGGCATATTTTTTGTTTATCTGGTGGCTCCTGTCACTCCACTTCTAAGGTCGTCGTACATCTCCCAGAAACAAGGAGACCTCCTGCAGTACGCCACATAATGTCCAAGAGCATCCTGCGTTAAGCCTCCTTGGAAACCAATGGCTGCCCTTAAGGTAAATATCTCTCCTTGGAGCACCAGGCTGGAGGGAAATTCACACAATGGAAATTCTCTTGGGCAGGAGTTCCTTTGTGTTGGAGTTGCTGTGACTGTTCCAAGGTCAGTATCAATCCACAGAAGTTCACCTACAGTGTAGCTGTGAGAGACTTTCCCTGTACAGAGCACTTTTCCTGAAGCAGATTCTGTCTTAAATGCAGAGGGACACTGAGACGTACTTGGATTGGCCTGAGGCAGGGGGACTCTGGAAGGTTAAGTCCTTGTTCAACAGCGGTCTGCAGATGAGCCATGCCAAAATCCTGCAGTACAGCAACAGAGATTGAAACAAATGGAATTTCACTTGTGACCTGTGTGTTGAAGCTGCAATACTGTGAGGTGCACTGTTTTCAAAGTTAACACTTGCAAGTTTTGTCATTGCCTTTGTAATGATTGCAGAGATGTGGCACTGTGCATCGATTTGGAGAGCACCAGACCTCAATCGGACAGCGGTGAACATTCCACTTAGCAACTCTGCCTTCTGAATGTAGGCCTGTGGGGTAAGACCCTTTGTAGCTATGAATTCCTCTTCTTTGGTGGATCAGCTAGCCCTCTCCAGTTTTCAACAGCATCTTCATCTGTCGAATGGATGTTTGTGACGGCATAAGACTCTACAGAACAGGAAGCATCCATTTTTTTGCGCAGTGGGTAATGGATTGGGTCCTGTGACCATCACAGTTTCAACATCTGAATTTTCTTGAACTTTTTGTTTTGCAGAACAAATGCGCATGTTGCCTTCAATGAAGGAAAGATGTCGAGCAATGAATCGATCCACCCGAATAGGCAAGCTTTCATGCTTGAAAAGGCCGTGTTTGAGGTTTTTGAACTCTGCTTCCACATTGGCCGAACTTGCAGTGATGTTGGTGCTATGGAACTGAGGGATCATTAGCCCTGTCCAGAGGGGTAAGTATCTCGCAAGTCTGATGATATTGGGAACAATCTCTGGCAGGAAATGCATGTTATCTCGATCACCGTTAGACACGGCAAGTGACCTGCTCTCATCACAAATCTCTGTCACCCAGTGCCGTAAGTCAGTGTGTATTTCTTCACATGGATCCACACCTTCCATGTCCTGACTATCTTCATCTGGAACGTTGACACACTCTTCTGAAATTTGGGCTTTTAGGTAGTTCTTGCAACATTCTGATATGAGGGGAGCCCCTGAGCTGTCATTGCCCTCTGCTTCGCTGAGAGCCACAATGGTAAGACTGCGTAGTGGCTCTCTTGCATTTGTTATGGAATTTTATGATCACTCAAGAAGTTTATTAACATGTAAGTCCTATAGATGTTGTTTAGGCCAAAAGGCACAGAGGAAAGGAATGTTTAGGATAAGTTTTTTGTAGGACAGGAATATAAGTTTCATGATAGGAGACATCTGTCTATTGACCTATTGACCTCTAGAAAGGTCCTGGGGAGGAAATAGATGTCACTAAGTAACTTTGCGGCTTGGCTTGGCTTGGAATTGTATGGGTCTTTGTTCACCGCATATGTTGTCATCACAAATCGAATTGTAACTGACCTCCCTTGACTTGACTGGGGAGTGACCCTCGGGTTTTCCTGACAGCTCCATATGTCATGTTTATTATCCTATAGTTTGGTGAGATCTTCTAAGGACCTCGTCTGTTCTCCATCATCTCTGTTTAGGTTGGTGTGTCAATGAGTGTGCGTAACTTCATTCCTTTAAATACCCCTGCAGAAGTTCTTCTCATGAGGTCAGTCTGATCCAGCACAGGTTATTGTCCTGTTGTCTGATGAAGACTTTCCCCAAAACCTATTCTTTAAGCTTGCTATAGGGATTGATCTGATCAATGCAAAAGCTTAAACCTGTATTTGAGAAATGGTTTCTTACTTGCAATTAAACCTGTTAAAAGTGTCAAACTGTAACATACTCTCGTGCGTCTTACTTTAAGTTCAAATTCAGCGATTAAAGTCTAAAATTTCCACGACATTTGGGGGCATCGTCCGAGATTCTTAACAAAGTAATCCGTATTTTTTCCAAAACAGGCTACATATCCTAAAGAGCGATATAATTTTTAATTTTTTTTGAAAAAAATAACAGGCCAGGACTGTCTTTGGAGATATGTGATTCTATACAGAATTTTGAAACTCAAGGACCTAAAAATGCTGAATTGGGACAATGTTGGACGACAGTTTGACAACGGTTTTGATAAATTAACAAAATAGGCTCGTTAATTTTGACTTAATTCGTAAGGTTATTGTAAGATTTTAAACTTGGCTTAAAAATGGAAAACAGTACTTCTAATCGGGTATTTGTTGATTTTGGTCTGGTAAAACGTGCACGTCAGGAATTATTAATTTCTGCAGCTCCAATCCTCCTCAACAAATGGGTGAGTGGAGAGCGCCAGACTGGAGCAATATTTACCTGTATGAAGTGTTAATACCTGTGTACAGTAGGAATAAAATGCTGTTCAATATAGGTTATCTGGGTGCGGTGAGACAGATCGGTTATTCAGGATATCTCACTTAAAAGAACTGACGAGTTCATTAACACATATAGGACACTTCATTGTATGCTAAAATTAGATTTGCGTCTTAAATATCGATAACAACATGGGGAATTACATGTGTATTGGTAAACCTTCGGTGGATACTGAACGTTACGTTGTTGGACCGGCTAAAATAATGACAGACAAATACGGAGACTGGACATGCGAACAATTAGACCTGTGGGAGTTATTGGGATTTCCTGTTAATGGCAGTTTTAGTCAGAGACAGATACTGTTGTTGAAAGACAAGTTGGAGGATTTTGAACAGGGTAAAATTAAGGTTTCACGGGGTAATCGGCAGAAAGTAGATTGGAAGGCATATAATAAGTGGAGAGAGCAGACTGATATACGGGCTAAGCGGTGTAGCACGGGGCTTGTTAATCGTGTTCTAGCTTGTCCCAACCAGGTTGATGCTGCCTGTCCTCCTGCTGACCGACCCCCACCCTATCGCGGCGTTACCACAACAGCCCCAGCGGTACCAACTATGCCAACAGCATCGGACCTGATGGAAAACATTCGCGGAGGAGGACTCTACCCATCCGTATTCGGCCTCGACAGAGTTTCACCCGCCGCTGAGAGGACCCAGAGTACCACTGCGGCCTGTCCCAGAGAACAACACAGCATTGATGCCGGGCAATTCCCTATGGTGGAGGTAGCCAACCCAGCTGGTGGAGGAGACACGGATAACCCAGCGACTATACTAGTCTACAGACCGTGGTCACCCGCCGACCTGAGAGACGTGGCTTCTACACTACCTGACCCAGAAACAGAAGGTGGAGAGGAATTTGTCCGTGTGTTTCTACAGATCGTGAATCAATATAGACCGACCTCTGTGGAGATTGAAACGATTTTGATGAAGGCCTTGCAACTAAAATGGGGGAGAGTGAAAAGAAACTGGCCTAGCGAGAGAAACATTATGTTCAATTGGGATGCGCACTCTGACTACCGGAGTGCTGTGGAACAGCTGAGCACTGGACTTATCGCTGCTTTTCCTAAGCGAATGAACTGGGAAAAGATCTCTGATTGTAAACAGACACTGGGCGAGAAAGTTTCAGACTACAGGAATAGACTCGAAAAAGCTTTTGAATTACACAGCGGAATGGGAAAGAGACCGGACGGTGATGAAGAGTCGGCCTGGGAGCAACAGTGTAAAATGAGGTTAGTTGCAGGCCTTCTACCGGACATTAGGAAGCACATTCAAAACCACTGTGTAGACCTGGATGAGGGTCGCATGGAAACCGTCTGGCCGTATTTTAAGCACGCTGAAAGAGTCTACGAGGACCAGTTGTACAAACAGACCGAAGAAAGACGGGAGCGTGAAACGCAAATTCAGATGGCCCAACTGGACTTCTACAGCAGAGGCTACTCAGGAGGGAGACAGCGACGGAGACGGAGAGCAAGCAGGAGAGGACAATACAGACACCAGGGTGATAATAACTCCAGCCAAAGTCCCAACTCTGATAGCTGTTTCAACTGTGGTGCTTTTGGACACTGGGCTCGTGACTGCACTGTGCCGGACACTAGAGACTATTACCATGGGAACAGAGACAGTATGGGAGACGGTGATGTCACAACAGCAGACAACGAAATGGAGCGTCACAGGACCCATGGCTGCCACGGACGGGGGTACTGACGGTCAGAGGGGACGGGCAGGAAAACATCAACCCGGTGAGATCAAACCATTATGTGATTCCTGTAATTAATCAATTATGATAGTATTTACAGTAAAAGTAATTTTGTTCGGATGTTTAGTGAAGACTTGTTTATTCTGAGTGTTGAGTTGATATGCAGACGTATGGTTGTGTGAGATTTTCGTTCCACTGGGGAGGAGTACCGGTGTCTTGGCACTATGCTTACGCTTAAAGTTAGGTGTTTAGCGTAGTGTAGCGTACATTGCGTATCGCCTGATAAACGGGGTTTGTCAGGTCCGTGCAGCTCGGGGAGCGTGACTGGACCCATGATGGTTGATATCTCATTGTCCCTAGTTTACCGGTTACAACTAGGGGACTGCATATATAGCTACTGTCAGGGTAAATTCTCAGTAGAAATCAGCTCATTGTTAGTGAGAGGTCTTATTTTTCGCTGTCCAGGGTTCGTTCGTACGCGTACGCAAATATCATATTAAAATGACCTAGGTGTGATTCATGCATGATCTGGGGTAAAGCTTCATGAAGTTGGGACAGGGGTCCCAGGCCAAAGTTTTGTCGACACATTTATTTTCAGGTTTTCCTGTGCACGAGGAATTCCTATTTTATTGTATTATTTGTCTTAGGCATTATGTAACATCTGCGCTAATGACATAATTAAGAGTATTTCCGATTATAACTCTGCATGTTTTTACCTGGAATACTATATGTTCCATTTTGTTTGTTTTGTAGGAGGACTACATTCTAGGTTATAGGGAGATTATATTCTAGTTATATGCTATGGTTATTCGTTTTGTAAAGTTAACTGAAGGACATTTGGATTTGTTCCTATAAATGTTGGCATGATGATATAATGAATGACCATGTGGGTTAAGTGTATTTCTGAAACACACTTTTATTTTTATTATTGGCTTTTGGCTATTTTGAGTAACATGTTTAAGACATTCTGAGTTCTTGATTGTTAAAAGGGCAGAAAGTTAACTGTAACTCTGTGTCTGCCTGTCTAGAGATGGTTTCTGTTAATTTAGGGGTGTTTATGAACTTTTCTTTGACCCTCCCTGGGGTGCTTCTCTGGCTCAAAAAGAGGGGGCACACCCAAGTTGCTTATTTAGAAGGGGGGCTGGTTTACTGTGTGATTGTGAGGTGGCTCAGCCCAGAGCTACCAGATGGCTGGTCGTAAACCATATTTTAGTCATGTGTTTTATCTTAGATAAATTTAACAAGTTTGTCTATGACAGTTGGTTGTTTTCTCCATTGTTGATGAACTGAAGGAGAAAACAAGAGGGGAAGTGACGTAATAAACATATTCAAGAATATAGCATTTGTTAAATTTGGATTTCAGCCAATTGAAGTGTTTAATTTGATAGAATGTCTAAACATTTGAATGATTGAGGGGAATAGCTATTACAAATGTATTTGGCCTAGCAAAATTAAATCTGAGCAGTAAACACAATGTCATTCTATTGTAAGAGATGGTAACTGACATATGGAATGCAATAACTGTTTGCAGGTTGTGTCGCATTAAAAATCAACAGGTTGGACCATGAACAACTGGAGCAGAGCATCTGAGCCCTACCCCCACGCACACACACACACACACACACATATATCAGAAGCTAACTGAATGACTTTAGGTACAGACCACAGAAAAGGTCAAACCAGAACCAAGGAAAAACGTGTCATCCAGACCACAATGAAGGCAATTACTAAATTGTGTGAATGTTATTGTACACTTTTCAAGGAAGTTATGGACTGTAAAGAGAAAAAGGTGAACATGTTGCAGATTTCAAAAATTATCTTGAACGTCGGTTTGAGTTGTACAAAGGAAAAACAAGAACATTGAACACACACATATTGCATCTCTGGACTATTAAAGAAAGACGTTGAAGGAGCCTACCAGAGCTGAGAAGATGAAAAAGGAACATTTATACACTCACACCATGATTAAAATCTTCATTTCTGATGATCAAAGAGTGCCAACATATTTACTGATGTTTTCTTAATGATTAGTTCCTCACACACTAGATGGAGGACTAGAAATCCAGAATATGAAAATGACACTGTTGAATGTTGCTAAGTACTGTACTGACATTGGATTATTTCAATTGATTGTGTACTATGTTTGGTAAAAGTATTTTTCTTAACAGGTTACAGTTTTAGACATATGACAGTGGTGGATCCATATATTCCTGATTGGTTATGAGTAATTAGTAAGCTTGAGTGAACTAAAATTTAGAGTTCACACTCTTAAATTGTTTAACATGATTAAGGGTTTATAATGTTAAAAAGGGCAGATTGTTATGGAATTTTATGATCACTCAAGAAGTTTATTAACATGTAAGTCCTATAGATGTTGTTTAGGCCAAAAGGCACAGAGGAAAGGAATGTTTAGGATAAGTTTTTTGTAGGACAGGAATATAAGTTTCATGATAGGAGACATCTGTCTATTGACCTATTGACCTCTAGAAAGGTCCTGGGGAGGAAATAGATGTCACTAAGTAACTTTGCGGCTTGGCTTGGCTTGGAATTGTATGGGTCTTTGTTCACCGCATATGTTGTCATCACAAATCGAATTGTAACTGACCTCCCTTGACTTGACTGGGGAGTGACCCTCGGGTTTTCCTGACAGCTCCATATGTCATGTTTATTATCCTATAGTTTGGTGAGATCTTCTAAGGACCTCGTCTGTTCTCCATCATCTCTGTTTAGGTTGGTGTGTCAATGAGTGTGCGTAACTTCATTCCTTTAAATACCCCTGCAGAAGTTCTTCTCATGAGGTCAGTCTGATCCAGCACAGGTTATTGTCCTGTTGTCTGATGAAGACTTTCCCCAAAACCTATTCTTTAAGCTTGCTATAGGGATTGATCTGATCAATGCAAAAGCTTAAACCTGTATTTGAGAAATGGTTTCTTACTTGCAATTAAACCTGTTAAAAGTGTCAAACTGTAACATACTCTCGTGCGTCTTACTTTAAGTTCAAATTCAGCGATTAAAGTCTAAAATTTCCACGACACATTGTTCAGAGATTGTGACTTGAGCAGCTGTGCCATTGACCTCACAAAGAAATCTTTAATTCGATGTTTTCTTTTCAAGCAGTCCCACTGGCAGATCATCTTGATGCAGTGTGCAACATCAACCCGGACTAAACATGGTGGCAGCTGTGCAGACTGGTTACCAAGTAAGACTCTAAAACACTGGTTGATGTATGTCTTCGGATCAGGGTGAGGAGTAAAAGCCTTAACCAGAGCTCCAAGCAGAGCCAGAGAGAAGTCACTAACGACCTCTTTTGGAATGGGTGCACCTGCGCAAATCCATTCTGTCAACCAATGTTTTATTGCATTAACATCATGTCTCTCTGACAGCATTTGCACCACTGGGACACTTGCGCACGCATCCCCTGCCAGAACGTCCTGGTATAATAATTTAAAATCCTTACTTTTTAACAGATAACATTTTAATGCGATATCAGATGTTCTTAATCAGATTGCAAATTTAATAGTGGCAAAAGTAGTTATAGATGAACATCTATACAAATGCCACAATTATAAAAACAAAAAATGAAATGATAAATTTTCAGTTTTAAAGAATTGTCAAAGAAATAGATTAGCACTTCTAGAATGTCTAACGGAGTGTCTTAATCTCTAAGAATAATTAGTAGCTCTCAAAATATGCATCATTAACAGTAGAACAAATACACTTGCAACCACCATCCCTCTCAAGGCTAATCATTGAGATACCATCGGCTTCCAAAGATTGGAAGAACTGCTTTTGACTGTAATAACTAGGGGTGGGAATCGCCAGAGGCACCACGATACGATATTATCATGATACTTAGGTCACAATACAATATTATTGCGATTTTAAACATATTGCCATATTCTGCGATATATTGCAATTTATTACCTTTTTCCAACTTCATTATTATGTCCCCGAAGGAAAACTAACCCTAACCCAAATAATGGACCAATTGCGTGACCGCACAGAGGTTATCCACCAATCACAGCACAGCGGTTATCCACCAATCGCAAACATTGAAAGCCGGTCTCCATTATAACGGGGCGGGTTCAGTTGAAGTGTATCAGCGAGCACGGAGCACCTCCTCCTCTAGTGAGGAAGAAATCACCCAGAGAAAGCGAAGCAATGTTTCTGATGTAATTTGGAAGTTGTTCGGCTTTAAAAAGTCCGATATTGAGCACATTAACGGTGTGTAAAATTTGTCGAAAGGCCATTCCTACTAAATACAGCAGTACAATCGATCTCTACCGTCACCTAAAACCGAAACACACGGTAGATGAATGCGTGAAACTATGAGACACTGATTGTGTCCCGAATCAACATGTCTGTTAAAAGACACATTAGGCCTACTATTAAACACTGATAGTGTCCCGAATCCAAACATGTCGGTTAAAAGACACATAACCATAGACGTATCCTTTACAATGGTCATCCCTTGTGACAAGAAAAGTTTGAGTTGGAAGGAGATAACGCGATGCATTGACATATTACATTGTGAAGGATATGCTGCCAGTCTTAGGTAGAAAAAGACCGGCTTTAAAAAGGTGCAGTTGACCGTAAATATCAGCTGCCGAGTCGCAAGTATTTCACGGTAAAAGCCCTACCGCAAATATACACTGATGCGAGCGAAAGAGTATTAGAAAAGCTGGCGAATATATTTTTTGACAACGCCATTTTTTCACGGATACAGCCGTATCGTCAGTGGATTCCTGTATCTGCATCCTCATGCATGCTGACCGTCATGTCACCCGGTGGACTGAATACGCAATTTATTTTATTATTCTACTACCAAAAAGTTAAATTCTCATGTTCAATTTAAATAGTAAAATATCAATACTTGGCATCTGTGTATCGATAAAGTATTGCCACGGGAAATATTGCGATTTTATGCTGTATCGATTTTTTCCCCCACCCCTAGTAATAACACACTTAGTAATTCAATAAACTTACTAACCTCTGGGCTACACATAATGTTTGAGCTTCTGGGAAATATTAATGGTGCCACATCTACCCTCTCTGTAAGGTCTGGCCAAACATTTGTTTCTTTTATTCCACGCCGCAATTGCTTGACCTGGCGCAGGGTCCTTCCGAGGACCTGTCAAATAAATAATGTGGAAAGAATACTTGCGTTATCTAAAATATAGATCCACACAAATAAAATGTATTATTTGTTTCAAATGATATAGAGGGAAATTACAGCATGTTGCAAGAGCCGGTAGAAGTGCCATTTTCGGTTTGTGTCGGTAACCCCTGGAAGGTCCCATGAGAGAGCTAATGTAATATCGTAGAAAATCGAGTGGAAGAATGCTTCAGAGTCGAACGAAATAACTTTTAGGTTTAATCAAAACAGAAAGAATTTAACACAACTTTATAAATTCTAGCACCCCTCAAGTTTCTACCAGCGCTAGCAGGAAAATGACAAGCCCTGAATTCAGTGTGCTCTCAGTCTTTATAGAAACAGCTGAGACTCCACCTGGACAGGATAAATGACCTATGATCCTCTCTTCTGTCACATGTCTAATCACCTCCCACTCCCTCAGGTTAGAACACATGTGACATAGTGATTACATCAGTGATCATCTATGAGTACCTCAGTGGAGAGTCTCTGTTCATCAGCACATCCTGTTGTCAAACAATCCCATTGTTCCAATCAGTTAATCTTGATTCTTAACACAGAGTGATTGAAAATCTATCACAACATGCCTACTCATTCATTAGTTACATGCCCAAGCCATTTGCTGCTTGAAACACACAGACATGAAGTTAAATAACCTATACTTAGAATTTGAAATTACAGGTAATATAGAATGTGAACAAATGATGCAAACAAACTGAAATTCCACCACAGTAACAGTGGTCAGATATTAGGAGACCGGAGGCGAAATGTTGAAACTCTTCTTCTTTTTATTTCTTTGGGAAAATAAATCAAGAAACTTCTTTCAGAATTTGGCGTTAACATTTACAGCATCTGCACGTATAAGAAAACATTGCATTACATAAGTTACATGTACAACGTAAATATCCCATAGACACTATCAGTGCTTGCTAGTAAGTGAGACATACAACCAGAATGTTAACACACGAACAACAACTAATTAACATTTGGGAATACTCGCTTAACATACACTTTTGTCTCATAAATATATAGGAACTGTGCTGGGATTAACACGAACATACAACGTACATCAAAATAATCGATCTAAATGGTCAGAGCATTTGTACACCGAACCTACCCGATCAAAAGTACACAACTTCTCTGATCGTGTAGGGAAGTAACGCGAGACTAATGCAACAGATGTGTAATACACCAAATGGCCAAAGGGGGCTCCATTTACAATTATTAAATAAGGCTGTTCAGTTGTTTTGGCGAAAATCATAATAACAATTGCACTACATATCGAACTCTGTTAAACTAACTCTGTTATGACGTCCTTTTCTCTTTCTGTTAGCTCATTATTTCCCTCCACCTTTAGTAAAAAGAAAATTGATTATTTTTTTATAACTATTTGTAGATTAAGATTTACAGACAGGTTGATTGATTGATTTTGTTTATTTAAGTGTCAAACACCCTGTTATGGTGCCCAGCCCTCATGGGCTTATTAGACACTACAGTCATCATTTCACAAATATCTCCAAGTAGCCACGTGACATAACACAGAACCCAACATAGCATAACTAAACCACAAAAAATAAGTACACATACAAATAGAGATAGCTTATCATATAGGATACAAAATACTTTGCCGCAGATACCAGGCATTTTCTATAAAATTTGCCAAAGCAAACACATTATGTTCAAACATCCAGCACAAAATCTCCCCTTTATATTTCCAAAATATATCAGGATTTTTTAATTGAATTAATCCAAAAAGAGAGTTCCTTAAATCACTATATAAAGGACAAAAAAAACAAAATGAAATTCATCTTCCACAACCTGGAGATCACAGAATTCACACAAACGTAAATGTTCAGGTGTACCTTTAAATCGGCCCACTTCCACTGCCAGAGGTAAGGTACTAGTTCTCAATTGAGCACAGAGGGACCTCTGCCTTCTCTTTAGATTAAGAGAAATATAAGGTTCTGTAACATAATCATTTTTAAACTGAACATAATTTCTAAGTTTTGGCTTCTTCCATATATCCATGTTTCCATTGATCTTCATATTGACTTAACAATCTTTGTCTGACAACCTTTATATTACATTGGAGATTATTGTGGTCCATTATATGCAAGTCAGACACCGACAATATTATTGAAACTTCTCCCGACCAGGGGTGATGCTTTGCTCTGTCCCAATTAAACATTTTCCTAGTTAGCCTTTCATCTGGCAGACTAACAAGACGGTTCCACAGTCGCACCATTTCATACCTTTGTTTCACAATACATGGATCCCATCCTGCATCACCATTAACAGCTACCTTTGCTGCATATTTATGCACACCAAGAAAACACATTAAAGCACGGTTTTGAACAGAGTTACAGTCAAAAACCTCTTCAAAACCCCAAACTCCTGCAGCATAAAACAAAACGGGGTCAACCATAGATTTATACAGTTGTGTAAATGTAGAAAAACCAAGATCTGTACATAGTTTCATTTTGCTCAACACATAACCTAATGCTCTTCCGGCAGACTCTGCTAGTATTTTCCTTCCCTCTGTAAACTTCATATTTTCATCGAAAAAAACCCCAAGATATTTATAATAGCGAGTATACTGTAAGGGCACAGGGCCAAACTGAAATGTATGAAAACTCTGTAATTCACTTTTTTCCCTAAAACTAACAACTTGTGTTTTTTCGCTATTAATAGTAAGACGCCATTTACTACACCATGAACTCATAATATTCAGCATATTTTGTAAATTAACTTCATTTTCAGCTATCAAAACAATGTCATCTGCATAAAGCAGAATACTTAGATTCATGTCCTCAATTGGCACACCTAAATTTACCTGTTTAATTTCTTGAGCTAAATCATTTATATAAAAAGCAAACAAGGAAGGGGAGAGTAAGTCTCCCTGCTTCACCCCAAAAGGTAAACATTAAAGGAAAAAATGAATAATTGAGAAACATTTGGTATGGCCTTTTTGCAGTTGCCTGATCTCAACATTAATTTGTCACCGGTCTGTATCTTCACTGTCCCATCATCAATCCTGCCATTAGAAAAAGATCACTCTCGACAAGAATTTGAGAGGTAGAGGGGTTAAACAAATATGCAATCAAACTTTCAGTTATTACTTAATAGTTACTTGAATAATAAATATTTAACCTATATATACATTTTTAACTTCCATGACTTGAATGGGATACTAACAGAACGTTTTTACGTGAACCATAGAAGCAACTAAAAGATCGAATTTTACTCTAGTGGCCTGCACAGTACACAAACCTAAGATAAGATAGAATGGGCTGGGTGCCAACAATATAAATACCAGTTGTACAGTGATTACTGAAAATGTATGTTATGACATTGACATGCCTTATATTAACAGGGAAGTGCCTTGTAAAAACATACCAAAGTTAATTTTGAATCCATTTTGCAGCTTGTGTATAGTTGTGCTGAAGAAGTGACGATTGACCCCTCCTCCTACCGCTGCCTCCTACCGCTGCCTCCTACCCCTCCTCCTACCGCTGCCTCCTACCCATCCTCCTACCCCTCCTCCTACCGCTGCCTCCTACCCCTCCTACCGCTGCCCCCTACCGCTGCCTCCTACCCCTCCTCCTACCGCTGCCTCCTACCCCTCCTCCTACCCCTCCTCCTACCCCTCCTCCTACCGCTGCCTCCTACCGCTGCCTCCTACCCCTCCTCCTACCGCTGCCTCCTACCGCTGCCTCCTACCCCTCCTCCTACCGCTGCCTTCTACCGCTGCCTCCTAATGCTGCCTCCTACCCTCCTCCTACCGCTGCCTCCTACCGCTGCCTCCTACCCCCCTCCTCCTACCCCTCCTCCTACCGCTGCCTCCTACCCCTCCTCCTACCGCTGCCTCCTACCCCTCCTCCTACCGCTGCCTCCTACCCCTCCTCCTACCGCTGCCTCCTACCCCTCCTCCTACCGCTGCCTCCTACCCCTCCTCCTACCGCTGCCTCCTACCGCTCCTCCCCTATAAATTCCATCAAATCGTTTTTTGTGACTGATTGATTCTCAGTGTACACAATCTTTCGAGCTGACCAAAAGAAAAAACAAAAGGGTTATGTACAGTGCCGTAACCAAGATTATTCAAATACCGAGGTCAAAAATACCCCCCCCCCCCTTTAATCAAAAGAAAAGTCAGAGTTCGAATGTTGGCGAAATGCTGCTAGCCTGTAATATAGGTAGTAGCAGGGCAGACTGGCCATCTGTGTGATCTGGAGAATCCATCACTCGCAGTCATCACCTGGTTTTTCCCCCCACTAGGAGGGAATGTTTAGTTCAAATGTACCACAGTTGATTAGAAAGAAATTCCATTGTGTATTACTTTACCATTCATACGTTTTCATTAGCTTTCACCACATGAACTGGCATGAGATTCAATTTGATCATCAGAAAAATCTTGTTTGCATACTGGGCAGGTTGCCTATATTGAAAAGCTTTTTTCAGTTTATTGTAAGTGAAATGCAAATATTAGTAGTAATAAGTAAACATTTTAAATACCAACCATGGTCATGTCCTCATCTTCTTCTAAACAAATTAAGTCAGGTTCAGAGCTTTGTACCTATTAAAAATCAATATTCAAGTGGATGTTACTATGAAGTGTTTAAACCCTACATGCATTTGCTTGTATATTTAAAAAACATCACTGTTAAATGACAGAAACATAATTTTTGTATTGTTTCAAAGTGAATGTTGTTTCTTTAATAACTACATAATCTAAAGAATCAACAATTTGCTGGACAGGTGTGTTTTTGCTATAGTTACACTATATCAAGGGTCTCCAACCCTGCTCCTGGAGAGCTACCATCCAGACTGATTTTATTTCAACATATTTAGCACAACTGATTCTACTTTCTAGGTGGGTGATGAGCTGAATGAGGCTAGATTATTTTACAGTTGAAGTGAATCTACAGGATGGTAGCCCTCCAGGACCAGATTTAGAGACACCTGCACCATATTAATTAAAAGCTACTTACTGCGTTATCATCCAACACACAAGTCTCGATGTGTAAGGCAAGAAGCTGCAGTGACATTGAGACATTGCAACTCTTAGTAAAATTTAGGCATTTTAGCAAACTCAGAGGGGGAAAGGGGAGACGTATCAATTCTGTCTTGTAAGGGAACGTTTAGAGGGTGTGCTTTCCATTGCTTGAGGCAGTTTTCAGTAATTTAGAGTACCCTTTAGACTCTGGAGATACAACTTCCGTTGTCCACCGCCCGCTTGTATGAAATTACATGAAGTGTGTTTACATTGTCAGTTTTACATTTCTAAAGTGTGCAAACATATGCACACATATACAAGAGCAAAATAGTAGTGAAGTTTAATAATCAATAATTGCAAATACATATAAAATAAATAACAATAGTAATAATATTTAAATTTGACTACCAGTTGCTTTGTAACAAAGCCAGCCACCTGACAACTCTGACATCTTCGGGTACACCTCCTCAAGGAGATTATTAATCTGACGAAGAATTGTGGTTCAAATTATTTTTTAATTGTATCTTAAAATATTCTTTCAAATATACAATGACCTGTAAAAGTTGAATCTCAACAATATCAGAGAAAATACCAACCTCACTGTGGAATGCATCTTCTGCCATTAAAATGACCCTCCTACCAAGCCCTGCTTGCAGGAGGCTTAGCTCCTCTGAGGCTTTGGGTGTTCTACCTGTATTTTCTGGCATCAGATAGAACCGAAGGGTCACTTGCTTGCCCACAATGTTAAGAGAACCTCCTTTTTCCCACATTGGCGATCTCTGCGAAACATAGCTGGAAATGATCTGTGTAACAAAATACCAAATAACATTTGATAGGTTTTAAAGTAGGGTTCATCGACTCCAGACGTGGAGGGCCGAAACACTTCCAATGTTTGTTCTCTCTTTCTAATATTGGACTGCAGGACTGGAGTTGATGAACCCTGGTGTAGGCCATTACCTTATATCCACATTTTAAATATTAGTGACATCATTAAATTGAAACAAACAAAATAAGGCAACCTTTGAATTTCTTGGTGGACAGTTGGCTGTCCATTTGGACCTTTAGGTAGGCCACTTGCCGCAGGTGGCCGACTGACCCCTGGTAGGCCACTCGGACCAGGGGAACCACTTTGTATTTGGGTGATGCTATCAACAAGATTGTGGACAGCACTCTCAATTGCTGCCCGCTGCTGGTCCTGTTAAGTAATTTAATATAAAAAATACATTGTACCTACAATTACAATGAAGTAATCTATGTAAACAGGGCAAACTGTGAGCTAACAGTGCTAATACCTATCCATCTAGTTACTTTACATGTTGGTAATTTATCTAGTAAATAGTATAACCAAATTTCAATATCACGTAGAAGGCAAGAAGTGAACTAGCCGTGGCTAGCTACTAGATTACATTTTTGTAATGATCTATCTTAAAACCTGTTTTTAGCATTGTCCTACAGTAGCTAGGTGGAAACATCCCCATATAACATGAGCTAGCAAGTTACAATGTCGCTACTTGTAGCTTGCACCAGAAGCTACTATTTGTTTTCCCCAAAACATTTACACTGCCTTTATTAAAATATTATTTTATTTAATACTGCATGGACATGAAAATAAGTTTTACATCGAAAACTTACTTGAGGTAACAGATGCTGACCATGCCGAGCCATGGCTTTTCTTCTACCCTTTGCAAGGAGTAACGATTGGTTGAAGTTCAAGGGCCACGCTAAGATAGCTATCCGTTCATTGGTCAGAATACGTTTGGGGTTTCTGTTTGGAAACGCAGTGAAACGTTTGGGCACAGACTGATTTACAAGAAAGAAAAACTTTTGTCACAGTTTCTAGTGGAATTTTTTTGTACAAAACTAGTTTCAAAAGGAAAAAAATAATTACTAGAAAGAAAAACTTTTGTCGCTGTTTTACCTTCATAGTCTGGGTCTGTTGAAGGAGGTTTAAATATAAGCCATGCTCTCTGTTGGTGGAACTATGTATTGACCCATTCTTGATGAGTGAACTAATTAATGTAAAAAATTAAATGAATCAGCATGTACATTTGCATTGCAAGTGTCAAAGATAGAGGTTTAGTGACTTTTTGAGATTGAAAGAGCCGAGGCATAAGCATTTTGGTTGGGGTTTTATTATCTGCTTAAAATCTGCTTAAAATAATCAACAGTAACATCTGCTGGTTAGAAATAAAACTTATGTGAATATGATGTAATATTGTTCGAAGCAATGGGCCATATTCTTCAATGTTTTCCTAAGTTATTTCTTAATAATAATAATAATACGTACAGTTTATATAGCGCCTTTCTCAAACCCAAGGTCGCTTTACATGGGAAGGGGAATCTCCTCAACCACCACCAATGTGCAGCACCCACCTGGATGACGCGACGGCAGCCAATTTGCGCCAGAACGCACACCAGCTTACTGGGGGAGAGGAGAGAGTGATGATTAAGCCAATTAGTATATATCTATGGGGGTGATTAGGTGGACATGATGGACAGAGGACAAGGGGCAGATTTGGCCAGAATGTCGGGGTTACACCCCTACTCTTACGAAGGACAACTTGGGGTTTTTAATGACCACAAAGAGTCAAGGCCTCGGTTTAACGTCTCATCCGAAGGACGGTGCTTTTTGTCAGTATAGTGTCCCCGTCACTATACTCGGGCGTTAGGACCCACACAGACCAGAGTGCAGCCCACTCTGGCCTCACTAACACCTCTTCCAGCAGCAACCAGGTTAAATTTGTTTGTAAGAAAGATCCTAAAAAAAGTCTTACCCAAATTCACGAACGTGTTTTTAAATGGCATAATTGTTCGCACCTACGTTCCTATAATAATGAATACCACGTCTTCGTAAATTGAAAGCGCGTGTCCGTTGTTCCTAATTAGCATAGGTAAACGCCCCGGTATTTCCCATAAAAGGGCATAAAACTGCAGGGCGGAGTGGAAACTCATCGTAAAAACGTGGAGAGTGCAAAAATGCTTAAACCAACATGTATAGACAGTATATGATCAGACGGCAAAATAACAAGTTACTTCTGTAGTTCAGAAGTGGAAATACTTCTGCAATAAGTGAACAGGCAAAAACATGTAATATTTAGCAGCGTCAGTAGTGGTTGCAAAATCAAATACAAAAAGAATGCATGGGATGTAATTACTCGTTCTGTGAACGCTGTGTCAGGGGAAGGGCGCACCACTGATGACATAAAAAGGAATGGTTTGACATGAAGTTTGAGGCAAAAAAAGTATTGCCAAACACAAACAAGAGATGCTGACCACAGGAGGGGGAAAGGCTTGCACTGTCCTTACTGAGCTGGACCGGGGCATCGGGGACATAATCGGAATTAGAGCTGCAGATCTTTGCCCGAACCCGACCGAACCCGACGCCCGACGGGTCGGGTTCGGTCTTAATGTCTATCATTACACTCGGGTCGGGTTCGGTCTTAATGTCTATCATTACACTCGGGTTCAGTCTTAATGTCTATCATTACAGTCGGGTTCAGTCTTAATGTCTATCATTACACTCGGGTTCAGTCTTAATGTCTATCATTACACTCGGGTTCAGTCTTAATGTCTATCATTACACTCGGGTTCGGTCTTAATGTCTATCATTACACTCGGGTTCAGTCTTAATGTCTATCATTACACTCGGGTCGGGTTCGGTCTTAATGTCTAACATTACACTCGGGGTCGGGTCGGGTTCGGTCTTAATGTCTATCATTACACTCGGGGTCGGGTCGGGTTCGGTCTTAATGTCTATCATTACACTCGGGTTCAGTCTTAATGTCTATCATTACACTCGGGTCGGGTTCGGTCTTAATGTCTAACATTACACTCGGGTCGGGTCGGGTTCGGTCTTAATGTCTATCATTACACTCGGGTCGGGTCGGGTTCAGTCTTAATGTCTATCATTACACTCGGGGTCGGGTCGGGTTCAGTCTTAATGTCTATCATTACACTCGGGGTCGGGTCGGGTTCAGTCTTAATGTCTATCATTACACTCGGGGTCGGGTCGGGTTCAGTCTTAATGTCTATCATTACACTCGGGGTCGGGTTCGGTCTTAATGTCTATCATTACACTCGGGTTCAGTCTTAATGTCTATCATTACACTCGGGGTCGGGTTCAGTCTTAATGTCTATCATTACACTCGGGGTCGGGTCGGGTTCAGTCTTAATGTCTATCATTACACTCGGGATCGGGTCGGGTTCGGTCTTAATGTCTATCATTACACTCGGGGTCGGATCGGGTTCGGTCTTAATGTCTATCATTACACTCGGGTCGGGTCGGGTTCAGTCTTAATGTCTATCATTACACTCGGGTCGGGTTCGGTCTTAATGTCTATCATTACACTCGGGATCGGGTCGGGTTCGGTCTTAATGTCTATCATTACACTCGGGTCGGGTCGGGTTCAGTCTTAATGTCTATCATTACACTCGGGTCGGGTTCAGTCTTAATGTCTATCATTACACTCGGGGTCGGGTCGGGTTCAGTCTTAATGTCTATCATTACACTCGGGGTCGGGTCGGGTTCAGTCTTAATGTCTATCCTTACACTCGGGGTCGGGTCGGGTTCGGTCTTAATGTCTATCATTACACTCGGGGTCGGGTCGGGTTCGGTCTTAATGTCTATCATTACACTCGGGGTCGGGTCGGGTTCAGTCTTAATGTCTATCATTACACTCGGGGTCGGGTTCAGTCTTAATGTCTATCATTACACTCGGGGTCGGGTCGGGTTCGGTCTTAATGTCTATCATTACACTCGGGTCGGGTCGGGTTCAGTCTTAATGTCTATCATTACACTCGGGGTCGGGTCGGGTTCGGTCTTAATGTCTCTCATTACACTCGGGTTCAGTCTTAATGTCTATCATTACACTCGGGTTCAGTCTTAATGTCTATCATTACACTCGGGGTCGGGTTCAGTCTTAATGTCTATCATTACACTCGGGGTCGGGTCGGGTTCGGTCTTAATGTCTATCATTACACTAGGGTTCGGGTTCGGTCTCTTGCGCTCCGGATTGTGCGGTGAATGAGTGGTCAGGTGATGTGTTTCATTTAGCGAATGGATGCTGAGGAAGTGAAACGCAGGCAGGACTGTGGCGATTACATTTGGTTCCACCGGCAAAAAGATTAAGATCTCACTTTTAATGAAAATAGTAAGCCGCTGGGTTTTGCCAAATGCAAAAAAATTGACATTCTCTTAAAATATGACAGCAAAATGACAGGGAATCCGTGGCTGTAAAGGCATGTTGATCTAAGCTGTTCAACACCTGCCAGTGGCCAATCAGTGCTGCTGGACGCACCATTAGAGCGCAGCACTGGCAGAACCCATATACTGGGGATTACATGCTTATCCCACACTAAAACATGTAGCCTAATCTTGGTGAGTAAAGGTTTTCAAATAAATATTATTTGAATCTTAAATGCAAATTGGAGACAGAGTACATAGGCTAATGTTGCCATTATTATGTGTGCTTGACTATGATCAAGGACACATATTGTAATCTCACATATATATTATTATTATGTGTGCTTGACTATGGTCAAGGACACATATTGTAATCTCACATATATATTATTATTATGTGTGCTTGACTATGGTCAAGGACACATATTGTAATCTCACATATATATTATTATTATGTGTGCTTGACTATTTCGGGGTTACAGATACATGTTATACATCAAAATGTCCGCCTGGGTCTTATGATTCTCATGGTGTAATTGTTTAAACTGTGTGATTAAAACTCTGGTTAGTAGAGCTAAAAGTATACGACCATGCCTGATTCCTATTCATTTTGACACACACTAATTACTAGGAACATTCTGGAAGGGGCGGGGGAGGAGGCAGCGCGCTCTGATATCGATGAGAACAGGTGTTCCTCCTGACAAAGGCATAGTTGCCTGGTTACAGACAAAGACTCTGCCTGCACCAATGAACGAATGAATGAATGGGTAAGTTCTTTCTCTGGGTCTCTGTTTACATGTTAGCATGTTAGCTAGCGTTA
>CM055741.1:19601599-19625234 GCA_029465975.1 Dallia pectoralis | reverse complement strand
ACCTGATCATATCATTATGTTAGTCATAAATTACATGGAGTGCTGTATGTAGCACAGGTTTGGACCTGATCATATCATTATGTTAGTCATAAATTACATGGAGTGCTGTAGGTAGCACAGGTTTGGACCTGATCATATCATTATGTTAGTCATAAATTACATGGAGTGCTGTAGGTAGCACAGGTTTGGACCTGATCATATCATTATGTTAGTCATAATATTACTTTACTTTTACTTTTGATATTTGATGTACACTTGAAGGAAAATATTCTTCCTCTTGTAAGGTGGAGCAACATTTTATATGTGTAGTAGCCCATCTTTACATTCACTAAAGTACATGACTTGCTTGATTTTTTTGTCCATCACTGTTAACATGGTACAAGACATCAGCTTCCTGCAATTCAAAACACCTTAATTATGACTTACCTGGTATAAATTCGGATGTCCTCGTCCGATCCTGCAAAGCGCTTCAGTCCAAAAAACAGACTGAATTTGTAGTTCGAGCTCCTTTACTTTCTGGCGAAGTGTATCGTTTTTCCAGCGACCTGATCTGCGACCATTGCTGTTGTAAGAGTAATACAGTAATCATGATCTGGTGCCAGGGTAGCCACCTTCATCTCTTCTTCCGAGTCGATGTCCCAGGAGGAGGGCTGTCTGCTCTGGGTCTTCGCTCCCACACGCTCGCCCTCAGTGCTGGTATTTGAAAATTATTCCAGGAAAAAAGAGCAGGAATGGCCCCTTTCTTCAACTTTCCTAATTTCCCCGGGTTGCTAACAAAATCGTTCTTTGGAAATGCCTGCTGCAAACACGACTCGTCTTGCTTGGAGTGAAGTCGTCCCACCGTACTCTTACCATCCATATTCGGCTCTCACCGACACATCCACTGGAAAACTATGAAAGCTTATAGTACTGTTGTACCTGGACGTATTCGCACACAGGGCTACACAACAATGGAGTGCGGTCTTTTTCACACGTTGATACGCCAACCCCCTCTCTTTTACCCAAAATCCGCTCGTATTGAAACTTTGTTTATGTCTACTCAAAACTAGCGACTCCGGAAAATCTCCACTACAACATGACCAACAGGAAGTAGTCAACCTCACACTCGACACACGGAAGTTAACCGGAAGTTCTATTGTGTACGTAGCGTATTATCGCCTTCAATACAGTATATCGGTATCATGCTCCAGATATGGTCATCAATAGTCCTTAGTCCTGCTGCATGTTCTTAGTTTTTCTACGACCTTTCCAACAGAACGCAATCTATTGTGTTGGATGGAGTTAGGTCTGTTAGTCTTAACGTAAAAAGGTGTTCCTCAGGGATCCATTCTAGGACCTGCTTTTTACTATATACATTTACTCCGTTGGTCAGTGAAACCGAAATATTAAAATGAATATAGATGGCCTAAAAGTGTCCACTATTATTGAATACATGCACATATATTTAGGCCTTTATGGTACCATATTACCACACTCATTATTTTAAATTTAACCAAATTTATCTCGAAAATATTTTCAGAAATATTGACAGGAAATATAATTGTACATTATAAAAACACTGAAGTAATGGATTTTATAATAAACTGTCAAAATAATTGTAGCCCCACTGTCAACTCCAACTGTCTGATTTATTGTGCTTAATGCATTCTGGCTAAAGTATTTACATTCATGTGAGGCACACATGGTGAGAAATAGCCTATATGTTATCTGTACACACACAGGATAAGTAAATACATTTGGTTTCATTTAAAGTAACTAGTGTGCTTTTGAGGGAAACAATTTTCAATGGCCTTACAGAATCGAATTGTAATGGCTGTTTGAGCTATCATTAGTTTTTTCACATTGGGTGGGGAAGGGAAGTAATGCATCAGCAGTTTGTCACTGAGGGCTGATCAGCACACAAATATAAGGTTAATAAAAAAGTATTTTTTCCAGACTTTTATTTATCATCTCCCTTTCTTGAAGGCAGTTCTGGTCAATGGCTGGCCAGTTCCATCGATCGCCCATTCACATTTACATTATAAATACACCGCCCGCACATAAAATAGCCTAAAGTTAGGACCCGGCTTTTGCTCATAACGATGATCGTATTATACTGTGAGACTTTGGAACTGACGGAGGAGTTCGGAGGACACTTGAAGTCATATCTATTTGGTTTTGTGCATATTGGTCTAGTTTTTCTCATGGTTGAACAATATTGCAGACCCAGTGTTAAGAACTGGGAGACTATGGTAGATTTAGTGAAAACAATTATTATAATAATAATCAGTATACAAATATACATATATTGTTTGAACAAGCAGGGACAACATGTTTTTGTTTGATTTCTACATTGTATGTTGACAAATTTCACAAATCAATATCAAGTCCTGTGAGCAGTTTCCTGTGTTTGATCGACACAGACATGTTGGAAAAAATTTGGACCCACACTCTAGCTGAAGCAGAACTGATTTGAACTGGTTTAAACTGACAAATGAGGATTTAAAAGTGTTCATCGACTTGTTTAATGTAAGAAGAATTACTGGAGTCAAAATCCTGCATCTTGAAGACTATTGGTCTGCTGATTTGGGCAACTTGATTTTTAAAGAAACAATGTCTAGACCAGTGGCAAAACCACCGGGGTGGCAATAAGTGCCAGCTGCCTCCCTAAAACAATATCTGCCGCCCCAGTCGTCAAAACAGTCTTATATAATATATTCATATTTCATTTTATGCAATGGTAATATTTTTCTTCTATTTACGTTGTTAATCTCTATGGTAACAAGTTCTATTATATTAGAGTCCCCCAACAGATACGTACATGACATCACAATAATGAACGACAAAGTGGGAATGTATCCCAGTAAATTAAATACCATGCTGATCACCCTGCTTACCACTAATTATGCCCAGCTGTGCTCATTAACTAACACCCTAATCACCAACCAGGAACTACAATACTGTCCCAAGTGAAACAAAAACCCTCACCACTTGTTACAAAATCCTGCCAGATGATCTCACCAGACATACAGCTTCAGGCATTGGATGGTTCTGTAATTGAGCGGGTCCCTTCATACAACTACCTCAGAATTTTGATTGACAGTGACCTTTCATTTAAGAAATATATACAATAAAGGATACTACTAATAAATTGATATTAAAACACAGAAATGCAAACTTCATGTAATGTATTTTCACTCTCTCTCAGATTCACAGTGCAGGTGTTCATCAGACTGCTGTTCAATCTCAACACACCTGTCCCCAATGAGGATGTAGTCCTTGTGATTGTCAACAAGCAGCTATTTAATCAATTAAGGGCTGTACCTGATCTAACTCAAGCCTCCTTAGTTAATGTAACTTATTTCAGTGAGTAAAACTAATTAATCTACTGAATGTGCACCTTCCTAAATGTTTTCAGTATGGTTTGTTTTTCAGTATGTCATTTTATTGTGACTATTTTGTTGTGCTTCCAGAACTAAATAATACAGCATTTGCCATTGACTTTGGTTTCCAAATAACCAATTTCACCTTGATGGCATTAAGTGAATCATCTCCGTTCACCAATGAGACCTATAGCCAGATACAAGTTATAATTAACAGTCTAGTAAGTAAACAGTTTACAGTTTCACATTAATTAATTAAATGTTAATAATTTCTAAAAATGTCCACGTAATCACACTACTTGATATTATCTCTTATCTCATCTAGTTACTTCAAATTGTCAGTAAACTCAATGTTAAAGTGTTAACATTTTCAAGCGCCGACTTCACGTGAGTACACTACAATTTTTTTTTAAATCTAACATTTTTAATTTGATAAAAATGTACAATGCAGATAACCCACTATATGTTTTAGAAGTCACCGGAAGGTTAGGATTACCATACATCAAGTTTTCTTGTTAATTTATTTGTCGTTAGTCAAAGTTTCTGAATAAACAACAATATTTTCCCATCGGTTCCGAAGGAATACAAATTATAAATGCATAACGAGCATATGTGTAATACTTTCTTACACACCAGTGTATATTATAAATGCATAACGAGCATATGTGTAATACCTTCTTACACACCAGTGTATATTATAAATGCATAACGAGCATATGTGTAGTACCTTCTTACACACCAGTATATATTATAAATGCATAACGAGCATATGTGTAGTACCTTCTTACACACCAGTATATATTATAAATGCATAACGAGCATATGGGTAGTACCTTCTTACACACCAGTATATATTATAAATGCATAACGAGCATATGTGTAGTACCTTCTTTTACACCAGTGTTTATTATAAATGCATAACGAGCACATGTGTAGTACCTTCTTACACACCAGTATATATTATAAATGCATAACGAGCATATATGTAGTACCTTCTTACACACCAGTGTATATTATAAATGCATAACGAGCATATATGTAGTACCTTCTTACACACCAGTATATATTATAAATGCATAACTAGCATATATGTAGTACCTTCTTACACACCAGTGTATATTATAAATGCATAACGAGCATATATGTAGTACCTTCTTATACACCAGTATATATTATAAATGCATAACTAGCATATATGTAGTACCTTCTTACACACCAGTGTATATTATAAATGCATAACGAGCATATGTGCAGTACCTTCTTACACACCAGTGTATATTATAAATGCATAACGAGCATATATGTAGTACCTTCTTACACACCAGTGTATATTATAAATGCATAACGAGCACATGTGTAGTACCTTCTTACACACCAGTGTATATTATAAATGCATAACGAGCATATATGTAGTACCTTCTTATACACCAGTATATATTATAAATGCATAACGAGCATATGGGTAGTACCTTCTTACACACCAGTGTATATTATAAATGCATAACGAGCATATGTGTAGTACCTTCTTATACACCGGTATATATTATAAATGCATAACGAGCATATGTGCAGTACCTTCTTACACACCAGTATATATTATAAATGCGTAACGAGCATATGTGTAGTACCTTCTTATACACCGGTATATATTATAAATGTATAACGAGCATATGTGTAGTACCTTCTTACACACCAGTATATATTATAAATGCATAACGAGCATATGTGTAGTACCTTCTTACACACCAGTGTATATTATAAATGCATAACGAGCATATATGTAGTACCTTCTTACACACCAGTATATATTATAAATGCATAACGAGCATATGTGCAGTACCTTCTTACACACCAGTATATATTATAAATGCATAACGAGCATATGTGTAGCACCTTCTTACACACCAGTGTATATTATAAATGCATAACGAGCATATGTGTAGCACCTTCTTACACACCAGTGTATATTATAAATGTATAACGAGCATATGTGCAGTACCTTCTTACACACCAGTATATATTATAAATGCATAACGAGCATATGTGTAGTACCTTCTTACACACCAGTGTATATTATAAATGCATAACGAGCATATGTGTAGCACCTTCTTACACACCAGTGTATATTATAAATGTATAACGAGCATATGTGCAGTACCTTCTTACACACCAGTATATATTATAAATGCATAACGAGCATATGTGTAGTACCTTCTTACACACCAGTGTATATTATAAATGCATAACGAGCATATGCGTAGTACCTTCTTACACACCAGTGTATATAATATATTTTCTTTAAACAGACTGTAACAGTTTCATTTTCACACTAACCCATTTATACCTTCACAGTGTGGTTGGCAATCTACTTAAGGCACAAGTGACTTATGGATACAAAGATGGAGACAAAGACTTTCCTACTGACTTTATACAAGATATTTTAAAACTCGCAGGTATGTTGTAATTTAAGAATAGGTATATATTTTGGACAGTAAGACCCTAAGACGTATGATATAAAAAGTAAAAATGGCCTCACATAGCCAGACTTTTGCACTGGCACATGCAACATTGTATTGCATGGGTCAGGAGATGAATGTGAGGCCATGAACAATTTCTGCAATTCTCAATATTAAAAACATATTAATTTATCATATGTTTATGATCTGTAAATATCCCATGCCTGACCATATATTTGTATTCTAGGTCTTCTGACAACCACAGCTGCTCCAACCACCACAACCAGCACTACTCTACTTCCTTCCCTTCTGCTGAGCACTTTTTACAGTACCACCAGTGGAGGAGGTTTTCCTGGTTGGGCTCTGGCCATTATCATTCCTTGTGGCATTGCTATAATTCTCATACCACTATGGATCCTGCTAGCAGTACGTATAGCCATGGTTTCTAATGTGTACTACTTTATATAATGTATATTATATATATGCCAGATTTTATATATGGGGGTTTATATATATATATATACACACTGGATATAATAAGTCTACACATCTGTGTTATAATGCCAGAATTACACCAGTTAAACCTCTTAACCCTAACCCTCTTGTTTTGCAGTGCCTGATATGTGGTTGTTGTGCTGGCATTAGGAGACGCTGGCACAGACGGAGATCTTACAATGTACAGTACACATCCAGAAACGGACTCTTCTGAGAAGACAAGAGTCTCAAAACAACAGCCAATCATCTTATTATCCCTTTAATTACTAATTATCTTACGAGACAAATGCACTGGCTAATATTTTAATATTTACTATGTGGTTTCAATGCAGTTTTATACTAATAACCAGATTTTAATCTGCTGGATAAATATTTATTTATTTATTAATTGATCTTACAAGCTGTTCTGTCCACTGATTAAAATGTTCTATATTTCAATTAAATATTATTTACTTCAGTAATTTTTGCAGTTTATTTAAAATATAATAAATTAATCAATTTAAAATTTGCAATACAGATTTGATAAAAGCTTTGGATGGATATAATACAAGTAAATTCAGCGAAATGCAGTAGAGTTAAACAGATGCTAAACGCTACAATAACTGTAGGTTTGGGCATGTATGGTATATAGTACGGGTGGGGGCAAACATCGATACAGCATAACATTGCGATATTTCCCGATACACAGACGCCAAGTATCAATCTTTTACTATTTAAATTGCACATCAGATTTTAACTTTTTGCTAGTAGAATAATAAAATAAATTGCTTATTCAGTCCACCGGGTGACGTGACGGTCAGCGTGCATGAAGATGCAGATACAGGATGTAAATAAAATAAACATGGCAGCATCAGAGAAAGTAATCAGGAATGCACCGTCTGCGTTTAAATCAAGTGTTCGGACTTTTTTCGGATTTTTTAACACGGAGGGGACAACTGAGATGGATATGAGACAGACGATTTGCAAGGAGTGTCGTATGTAAATAAAATACTCTGGGAATACCACAAACATGAGGGCTCATCTCACATGCCACCATCCAGAGTTAGCGTTCGCGGAGGATGGTAAAGCTAATGCTAAACCAGCTCCCCCGAAAAACCAACCAACATTGGACACACTTCCCAATGCACTTCCCTCCCAATTCTGAAAAAGCGAAGAAAATAACTCAAGCCATCGCCTACTTCATGTGCAAAGACTTGCGTCCATACAGTGAAAATTAGGGATTTTGTCAATTGCTAAAAACAGTGGAACCAAGGTACGTGACTCCGTTGCGCAACAAGTTGCATTGTAAAAAAAATACCTGTAGTAGCACAGCAGTGGTTAACTGTTTGTCCACCTTAATTAAGTTCAAACTGTTCAGTTTGCCAGTTGTATACAACATTTATAGCATTTTAATGAAAGTGTTAGTTTGTTAATCAGCTTGACAGTCACATTTTACAGCAATAAAATTAATCTGAGATGAACCAACAGATGTTGACCAAGTTTTCCTTCGAGGACATAATAATGAAGTTGGAAAAAGGTAATAAATTGCAATATATGGCAGAATATGGCAATATGTTTAAAATCGCAATAATATTGTATCGTGACCTAAGTATCGTGATAATATCGTATCGTGGTGCCTCTGGTGATTCCCACCCCTAGTATATAGTGGATAAATAAATTCTACACACCTGTTAACACTAGAAGCGCCAGAGCTGTTTTCACTCCTTTAATCGCCAGAGCCCCGCGCCCGCCAGCCTCATTAACATACGAATCATCCCAATTAGCACCAACATTCTCATCGGCAGCTTCACCAGCCATCCACTGTGTAACCTGCCATCCATCAGATCATCTACTGTGTTATCATCCTGAATTAAATTAATTATGATGAATTATGAAGTAAAACATTTTACTAATATAGTATGTATTTATTGTTTTGTAACCATAAAATACTAAAATAAAACCATGATTTTAAAATGCACAGGCTATAGCGTTTCAATTTCTAAAAATCTAATAAATTAAAATCCATCAAACTGTATGTCCTATTTTGATGTAGTGCTAAAACA
Organism: Dallia pectoralis; assembly: GCA_029465975.1. Lineage (NCBI taxonomy): Eukaryota > Metazoa > Chordata > Actinopteri > Esociformes > Umbridae > Dallia > Dallia pectoralis. The sequence goes on along the minus strand of CM055741.1, from coordinate 19,616,879 downwards.
TTTTAGATCACAAGCGACGTGCACAATCAAATGATTTGCACGTGATTGGCCGATAAACGAATGTATTTATATTTATCTCTCCGGTCCGCAGTCGGCACACCGTTGTTTGTGTCCTGAGCAGGACACGCAAACTACACCGATTACACTGCGCACAGTGTTCAAATAGATCGGACAAAAACGGGTCCAGTTTCATATAGAAAGGACCAAAACCAGTCCAGTTCCATGCTCTTTCTGCCGTATGTGCCCCGGACATACAAAAGCGCAATGAAGGCATTCATCAACAGACATGTCCCACGTCCTTCTCTGTGTGCCTATTATAAAATTATATTAGTTTATAGTCGTTTAATTTCGATACAAAACAATATTTTGTTGAAGTCTCTTGTAGGCTAAATCAAAACACTGATGAATATTCGTTATTAATTATTGAGTGCAATAGGCGCATGACACACAGAACTAATAAATAATTAAAAATTAAATGAATGGGCTGTAGCCTATACATTGATGTAATTGGATGAATTTGTTCTGTTTATTTAGTGAAACATTTTTATTTATAAACTTACCTTACCTTTTTTCTAGTTCATTCAAATTCAACCAAGCCAATCAATCAATTTTTTCTCTATGTGTATCTCTCAGTCTATTGTCTGCGTATCGCCCATTCAACCATTGACATCATAAGCCCAGTGAGGTGTGATCGGTGTCTGGAAAAATAAAAACCTTACAATAACCTTATTGCATAAATGTGCACACCCTCTTATAACTGGAGATGTGTTCAGAATAAACCAATCACATTCATACTCTAACACTTGAAGCGCGGAGGCTCAGATACGGTTGCCTTTCACGGTTTTGGGTCACATGACCCATGCGTTGGTTTGAAAGGGAGAATGTTGCAGACACACAATGACCAGCAGATGGCGCATCTTGTTTATCTTTGCGTCAGAAGGACCGGGCTGTTGTAAAATAATAATAATTAATAATTTCAAAAATATTGACAGGAAATACAATTGTACATTATAAAAACAATAAATAATAGATTTTATAATATACTGTAAAAATTATTGTAATCATAGAAGACCAGCATTCCAAGTGATTATTGTTGCGCGACTGTTAACTCCAACTGTCTGATTTATTGTGCTCAATGCATTCAGGCTCAATTATTTCATTCATGTGATGCACACAGTCAAAAATATCCTATTACTTTAAATTATACCAAATTAATTGATAACTAGTGTGCTTTTTAGGGAAACAATTTTTTACTGGCCACAGTAAAATTGTAATCGCTGTTTGATTGTGATGACAGTTCATCCGATTCACTCCATTCAAAGTACGCGTAATTCTGTGGGATTCCCCCTATCCTTCTGTGAGAGGCGTGGTTCTGTGGGAATCCCCATATCGTTCTGTGAGAGGCGTGGTTCTGTAGGAATCCCCCTATCCTTCTGTGAGAGGCGTGGTTCTGTGGGATTCCCCATATCCTTCTGTGAGAGGCGTGGTTCTGTGGGAATCCCCATATCCTTCTGTGAGAGGCGTGGTTCTGTGGGAATCCCCCTATCGTTCTGTGAGAGGCGTGGTTCTGTAGGAATCCCCCTATCCTTCTGTGAGAGGCGTGGTTCTGTGGGATTCCCCCTATCGTTCTGTGAGAGGCGTGGTTCTGTGGGATTCCCCCTATCCTTCTGTGAGAGGCGTGGTTCTGTGGGAATCCCCCTATCGTTCTGTGAGAGGCGTGGTTCTGTGGGATTCCCCATATCCTTCTGTGAGAGGCGTGGTTCTGTGGGAATCCCCATATCCTTCTGTGAGAGGCGTGGTTCTGTGGGAATCCCCCTATCGTTCTGTGAGAGGCGTGGTTCTGTGGGAATCCCCCTATCCTTCTGTGAGAGGCGTGGTTCTGTGGGATTCCCCCTATCGTTCTGTGAGAGGCGTGGTTCTGTGGGAATCCCCCTATCCTTCTGTGAGAGGCGTGGTTCTGTGGGAATCCCCCTATCCTTCTGTGAGAGGCGTGGTTCTGTGGGAATCCCCCTATCCTTCTGTGAGAGGCGTGGTTCTGTGGGAATCCCCCTATCCTTCTGTGAGAGGCGTGGTTCTGTGGGATTCCCCCTATCCTTCTGTGAGAGGCGTGGTTCTGTGGGATTCCCCCTATCCTTCTGTGAGAGGCGTGGTTCTGTGGGAATCCCCCTATCCTTCTGTGAGAGGCGTGGTTCTGTGGGATTCCCCATATCCTTCTGTGAGAGCCGTGGTTCTGTGGGATTCCCCCTATCCTTCTGTGAGAGGCGTGGTTCTGTGGGAATCCCCCTATCGTTCTGTGAGAGGCGTGGTTCTGTGGGAATCCCCCTATCGTTCTGTGAGAGGCGTGGTTCTGTGGGAATCCCCCTATCGTTCTGTGAGAGGCGTGGTTCTGTGGGAATCCCCCTATCGTTCTGTGAGAGGCGTGGTTCTGTGGGAATCCCCCTATCCTTCTGTGAGAGGCGTGGTTCTGTGGGAATCCCCCTATCCTTCCAACCATGCAGGGCCATGGAGCTATACGCTCCCGGGAAGGCGGAACACTCGGGGACTAACAAGTTAGTACCCGTCTTTTGCGTATATTATCGTATTATACTGTGAGACTTTGGAACTGACAGAGGAGTTCGGAGGATATTTGAGCAAATCGGTCTAGTTTTTCTCATGGTTGAGCGATTTCGCATACTCAGTTTTAAGATCTGGGTGGAGGGAATCTAAAGGGGCTGGAGATTGCATTGTTTGCATTTATCGCCTATTCACATGTAAATGCAGCCTAAAGACCGATGTCACAAGTAGAGCTGTAATCGGGCCTAAAAAGTTAGGCCCGACCCGGCCCGAGCCCAACAGAATTCGGCCCAAGGCCGACAGTTTTTAAAATCCCGAACCCGTTTACAGCCCGACAATTTTCAAATGTGCGCACGCACGCAGTTCTATTGCCTTTCGTCAATAATGAGTCATTTAGTCTATACATTTGTTTTAAAACATTTATAATAACAAAAATTAAATACACTGTTACAACATAATATCACTGGCTGAGGATAAATTCTAAATTAATTTTGGGAGGATAATAAGAGAAGGCTCCACTTGGTTTGCCAATACGGTGAACAGAAGCTGAAATTAAAAGAACTAGATAGCGTACAATTTCTGCTGAAATTGTGATGATGTGTGCTTGCGGCCACCCGCAGTCGACTGTGTACTGATATCAACTGCCAAACTGAGGTGACACTGCTGCTGCATGCACCATAGTATACAATGTGTTAAACCTATCAGTCATTACTCATGAATACACACTGCTGCTGCAAGGACCATAGTATACAATGTGTTAAACCTATCAGTCATTACTCATGAATACACACTGCTGCTATATGCACCATAGTATACAATGTGTTAAACCTATCAGTCATTACTCATAAATACACACTGCTGCTGCAAGCACCATAGTATACAATGTGTTAAACCACCATAGTATACAAATGTGTTAAACATATCAGTCATTACTCATGAATACACACTGCTGCTACATGCACCATAGTATACAATGTGTTAAACCTATCAGTCATTACTCATGAATACACACTACTGCTGCATGCACCATAGTAGCATATGAAACAGCATTAGAAACTGCTAACGCTAGCTAGCGCGCTAACGCTAGCTAACATGCTAACGTGTAAACAGAGACCCAGAGAAAGAAGTTACCCATCCATTCATTGCTGCAGGCTGTCTGAATGTATGCATAAACTTACAGTAGTAGCTAACGCTAGCTAGCGCGCTAACGCTAGCTAACATGCTAACGATAGCTAGCGCGCTAACGCTAGCTAACATGCTAACGTGTAAACAGAGACCCAGAGAAAGAAGTTACCCATCCATTCATTGCTGCAGGCTGTCTGAATGTATGCATAAACTTACAGTAGTAGCTAACGCTAGCTAGCGCGCTAACGCTAGCTAACATGCTAACGATAGCTAGCGCGCTAACGCTAGCTAACATGCTAACGTGTAAACAGAGACCCAGAGAAAGAACTTACCCATTCATTCGTTAATACATTCTTTCTTTGCTGCAGGATATGTCTGTGGCTGTTGATTGCAGTGTCTGTGGCTGTTGTCTAGCAGCTATGCCTTTGTCAGGAGGACCAGCTGTCCTCATCGATATCAGAGCGCGCTGCCTCCTTCCCCCGCCCCTTCCAGAATGTTCCTACTATTTAGCCAATCAACAACCAGAAAATGCTGCTTCACTGTCTATCATTTCAAAAGATTCAGACATGGTCGTATACTTTTAGCTCTACTAACCAGAGTTTTACTCACACAGTTTAAACAATTACATCATGAGAATCCTAAGAACCAGGCGGACATTTTGATGTATAACATGTATCTGTAACCCCAGAAATGTAGGCGCTATCACAATTTACAAACGAACAAAAAAACACCAAAAATCGCTTTCAAATTAGAGTGGAGAAAATCACCGTTTCTATGGATGTCTATGGGGAGGCGCAAGTTGGAAACAAAAGGACATAACGAAATAAATATATATGTTACAGCTTATATTTGAACATTTTGAGTGACAGCACAAATAGATGAACGTTTTGATATGCCATTTGTGTGTAAAGGGTTGAAACTCAGGCAGCAGTAGCAGTTTACAAATGTTCTCTACATTTTCTGCTGAATGGGCTCTCACACTCTAGTTTTGAAGATTCCGTCAATGTATTTCAATGGGAATTAATTAGCGACATTATCGTTAATATTTCGTAAACTACATAACGAAACCTTCTACAAAACAATGCCAACTAAATAGAGTTCGGGACGCACATTTTGACACCTTTTTTGTCCATCTAGTGCAAAAACTGTGGGAGGAGTAGGGGTGGACAAAAGTGATATAATAATAATAATAATAATAACTAGATAGCGTACAATTTCTGCTGAAATTGTGATGATGTGTGCTTGCGGCCACCCGTAGTCAACTGTGTACTGATATCAACTGCCAAACTGAGGTGACACTGCTGCTGCATGCACCATACTATGCAATGGGTTAAACCTATCAGTCATTACTCATGAATACACACTACTGCAACATGCACCATAGTATGCAATGGGTTAAACCTATCAGTCATTACTCATGAATACACACTGCTGCTGCAAGCACCATAGTATGCAATGGGGGGATGCCTAAAGGGAGGGAGAGCAAGCAGCAACAATTCACATGCTTTAGTATTGTATAAACGTACAGTTAGTGTTAACCTGGCAGTCAAGCTCAACAGGAAGTTACCATACAGGCCCCCTGTCTCATATCACTTTCCTGCCAGCCCTGACGCAGTGACTTTTGATTTGTTATAGAATAAACATGGACTCATCAGGTAGCCTTCTTTAAAGAAGGGAAACCCTCAACAGTTTACATTAAATTACCAGTACTAGTTCATTGGTGGGGGGGCAAGGTTTGCTTCACACCGGCTTCAAATGTTTTTCCTGGGCCTTTCCATCCTATCCTATCACCGTGACCTCTGTGAAAAAGAGAAGACAGTACAATGGACAGGAGTTTAGCACATGTTTAAATCTTCTCAGTTAATATGTACTTATTTTTATTGACTGGTTCATACCTCCCTGTCAAGTATACAATGTATAAAAACCTATCAGTCATTTCTCATGAATACACACTGCTGCTACATGCACCATAGTATACAATGTGTTAAACCACCATAGTATACAATGTGTTAAACCTATCAGTCATTACTCATGAATACACACAACTGCTGCAAGCACCATAGTATGCAATGTGTTAAACCTATCAGTCATTACTCATGAATACACACTACAGCTACATGCACCATAGTATGCAATGGGTTAAACCTATCAGTCATTACTCATGAATACACACTGCTGCTACATGCACCATAGTATACAATGTGTTAAACCTATCAGTCATTAATCATGAATACACACTGCTGCTACATGCACCATAGTATACAATGTGTTAAACATATCAGTCATTACTCATGAATACACACTACTGCTGCATGCACCATAGTAGCATATGAAACAGCATTATAAACTGCTAACGCTAGCTAGCGCGCTAACGCTAGGTAACATGCTAACGTGTAAACAGAGACCCAGAGAAAGAACTTACCAATTCATTCATGCTGCAGCTGTAGCTAACGCTAGCTAGCGCGCTAACGCTAGCTAACATGCTAACGTTAGCTAACATGCTAACGTTAGCTAGCGCGCTAACGCTAGCTAGCGCGCTAACGCTAGCTAACATGCTAACGTGTAAACAGAGACCCAGAGAAAGAAGTTACCCATCCATTCATTGCTGCAGGCTGTCTGAATGTATGCATAAACTTACAGTAGTAGCTAACGCTAGCTAGCGCGCTAACGCTAGCTAACATGCTAACGATAGCTAGCGCGCTAACGCTAGCTAACATGCTAACGTGTAAACAGAGACCCAGAGAAAGAAGTTACCCATCCATTCATTGCTGCAGGCTGTCTGAATGTATGCATAAACTTACAGTAGTAGCTAACGCTAGCTAGCGCGCTAACGCTAGCTAACATGCTAACGATAGCTAGCGCGCTAACGCTAGCTAACATGCTAACGTGTAAACAGAGACCCAGAGAAAGAACTTACCCATTCATTCATTCTTTCTTTGCTGCAGGATATGTCTGTGGCTGTTGATTGCAGTGTCTGTGGCTGTTGCCTGCCAGCCATGCCTTTGTCAGGAGGACCAGCTGTTCTCATCGATATCAGAGCGCGCTGCCTCCTTCCCCCCGCCCCTTCCAGAATGTTCCTACTATTTAGCCAATCAACAACCAGAAAATGCTGCTTCACTGTCTATCATTTCAAAAGATTCAGACATGGTCGTATACTTTTAGCTCTACTAACCAGAGTTTTACTCACACAGTTTAAACAATTACATCATGAGAATCCTAAGAACCAGGCGGACATTTTGATGTATAACATGTATCTGTAACCCCAGAAATGTAGGCGCTATGACAATTTACAAACGAACAAAAAAACACCAAAAATCGCAGCAGGATATGTCTGTGGCTGTTGATTGCAGTGTCTGTGGCTGGTGCCTGGCAGCTACCCAGCTAACACAATTACGTTGTCACGACGCTGTGAGACGGTAATTTTTCATCGCGCTTACGTAACTATCTGACGTTGCTACAACCAGAAAAGTGAAGTTCCTATTTTGGTTGCCACTACGTAACTTAGTTACGCAGTAGTGTCGTCGCAGGTACGTCGTGACAACGTTAGTTAATACTACGGATTCGTCATTTGCTGTTCACCATCAGCCTTAAGCCATTTGTTAAAACTTCAGTTAGATCAGTCACTGTGTCTTCCAGGAAAGCAAGGTCAGTTGGCTTCTTTGTCCCACATGTCAATGCAGTAGGAAAAATCGTGACAGGGCTAAGCATTACTGCACAGAGGATGGGCCACATGGACTTCCCAGAGCTTTTGAATAGAGGTAGTCCATCAACATTAAAGGACAACTCCAGAGTGTCAAGATCAGTCACAAGTTGAACCGGATAACGATCCAGGGTCTCAACTAACTTCTCCTTCAAAGGATAATGGAGATACTCCATGCCTGACTTCTCCACGGTTTTCACTTCTCTAGCCGTTCTCATGAGTGTACGGGCAGTAGATGGCAGTTGTGGATGGCCATGTTTTTTAGCAATTTCAGCCCGTCCACAGCATTGTGCTTCACCTGGAACTCACTAGTCCAAGCTGCCAGATCAGCGGCCAATGATGTGCCGGCAAAGATGAAGTCTAGGTCTGAGTCACTACTCATCTGGGTTAAATCCATCCCACTTTCGTAGCTGTCGAGTGACTCCTTAAAATTGTCTTCATGATAGCTCACATCACTCTCCCGATGACAGTTGTCCTCCATTTCACTTCCATCGCTTCCACATAACTCATGACAACTGTCTGACATGAAAGTGTCTAGATGAGGGCTATCTTTGCTCTGTAAAATTAAATTCTTTGCCTGACTTGCACGAAGTCTTTTGAGAGTGCTTGTGGCCGATCTCCAAGTTTTTAAGTAGAGTTTTTTTTTGCATTCATTCTAGGACAAATGAAATTAGGTTAAACTGAGATTAACCGTTGAAACTTTGAATATGCACCTGACAACCAATGTTATTTAGTTGCATTTTCTTGTAAAAATTAATAGTTTGTGAAATTGTGTTGTGCGAGATCAAAGCATGGCCCAATTGTAAAACATGACCTGAGGTGTTCCTGCTCAATTAAAACCCAATAATTTATTAAAAAAGAAATAACATGTACGGAATACTTATTTTAAATACACACTTACTTGAAATACAACCTGGGCCTTCTGTAAAAGCTGCAATGGAAAAATATAATGGATGTGAGTATCAGGCGCCACAAGAAAACATATTGTATTTTCACAAGATTTATTGTTATATTTTAAAAATAAGGACTTGTGTTGGTAGGGCTGATATTGGGACATACGGTCGTAACTGTGACCGGTCTTAACACTCCAGACTGGTAGGTGGTGGTGTTCAGCTCTGGTTGCGGTCTGCCAAAAAACAATCGAAGAAGTGACAGACGGACGCACACAGTCTCGTTTCAAAATGTTCAGTAACCTACATTTTATTCTGTGTGTATGAGCAAATTAACTTTCTAATCGACAAATAATTTTATCAGTGAAATTGGGAACAATGAGGTGGATTAACCCTAGTTGACGGTAAGGATAATACAATTAGCCAGTACATTACCTTGGTTTCGTAGTCCGGGAATGGTCGTTAGCTAAGTTGGTAGCCTGATGTTCTTATGCTAAACAGCTTATGCTAACAGCATAAACTAGCCAAACAGTGCTCCTTAGGAGCAGCTAATATTAGCTAACTTAGATAAAGCAATACAATACCACATTTACACAACAATACCATATGAACTAACAATATATAACGTACACATTTTATTTATAGATCCGTTTTGTGTTACTATAGCTATAATAATATATATACTTATATAGTTTAGTATTATAGTACTTACAGTCGACGTTGGTAGCTAGAAAAAGCTTTGTTATTAAATGTATTTAACGTATACCAAACTATCTATGTAACTAATAACTAACTAAAGCTAAAATCAGGTAATCTAATACTTATATTACTGCAAAACTAAAGGTGGTCCTATGCTGAGTAAAGATGTGGAATAACTGACAGGAAAATAGCGGGCCTCTCGAGCTAATACATAGTAGCTCGTGCATATAGCTCGTGCAAAAGCTTGATATAACTCGAGCTAGTTAATATTATCATCCACGACTATTTGGGTTGACACTGCATGTAGAAAGTAGTGCTGCTCGATTATTAAGTGTTGTCAGGAAGTGTTAGGGTTTTTAGGATTATATTAATTGGGAAATTGTATTAAAGTGAGGATGTATTGGTGAACATTCATTTAAAATCCCAGATACAGCCAAACTGTAAACAGAAGGGCACCCCTGGCTCAACTGCACCGAGGCCCTGAACACTGTCCTTCATAGGCTCAGATAATGATGGACAAGCTGGTCCTGTTGGAGGGAGCATTTAACCAAGGGGTGGCAGTGGCTTAGTGGGTTGAGTTGATTGTTTGTCAATCAGAAGGTTGGTCCAGAGTTGTCCATGAGCAAGACAGCTGCTCCTGGCGAGCCTGCTGTCACCTTGCATAATAGATGCGGTCGTCAGTGTGTGAATGAATGGGTGAATGTGAGGCAGTCTCTGTAATGTGCTTTGGATAAAAACGCTATCTAATTGCAGTTCATTTAACAACCCCCTTTTGTTGCAGGACACTGCAGATCAAACTTTTGTTGCAGTGGTTGCAGGGATTAAACTGGTCCATGCTGAGCAGCCAACCAACATGAGGATACAGTAACTCAATTCCATCATTTCCCCAATACTAAAGAGGAGTGTTATGGGGTGAACCATGCCAGGGATGGAGTATTGGATGGAGTATTGGATGGAGTATTGGCTCCATCAATAGCCAAGATCAGCTTGACTGACTGTTCATCATAACCATCAGACTCCATAACACTGCCTGTGGGGATGACCTCAGCATTGGTCGGCAGTGAGCCCCCTCTCTCTCTCAATCACCACCACCTGGAAGAGACCCCCTCTCTCTTTCTCCCTCCATCACCACCAACCGGAAGAATCCCCCTCTCTCTCTCTCCCTCCATCACCACCACACGGAAGAGTACCCCCCTTTTCCCCTCCACACTCTGGACTGCTCATAGACTCCTAACCTTATGCATTACATCACATTCTATTCTAATTTGCTATTTATTAATTGTACTGTCGATTTACTTAATTTGTTCTGCTGCTGTTACAGAAAAATTTTCCCTCGGGGATTAATAAAGTGTCATTCTATTCTACACTATGGTCTTAATGCTTCATTACAACTTTGTTAGTCCTCGCATTTTTCTTTTGCTTTTTCCACCACATCACAAAGAGTAAGCTGTTCAGCCTGCCTGTCTTTATGTCCAACTGCCTGCCTGTTTATCAGGCAACATAATCTATAATTTCAAAGCCACAATTCAGTTAAAGTAATATATATATAACCTCTAATAAAGGTAAGAAGACGTACAATTTGTGCATAGTGTATTTATTGTCATTATTTACATTGCTTTAAATGGTATACATTTTAAATGTCATACATCTTTCCACACTCACAATGTGTATGCCAAACAGTTATCAGTGTTGGAAGTTTTGGGTCAGAGTAAAAACAAGACTAGGGAGGTTACTAGTTAGCATTCAGATAGCACTCAACTTTATCCTTTACCTTTATGACAATGACACTATTCTTATCCGGTCACTTGTTGAACACTGCTTTAATGATGGACAACATTTTTCCCATCATTTCCAACTTCTCAATTCTAGCAAGAGTAAATGCACACTCTTACTGGAAGCTCCACATCACCGCCCACCTTCCTGATATGGTCACAGTAGACCGATCTGAATTGGAGTATGTTGACTATGGCCAGATTGCTAATTTATTTCAGAACCACATTAATCAGCTCCAATTTAAATCATATTTCTGTTCTGCAATAAATAATTTGTCATTCATGTTTGTGTATTTAAAAGAAAACATGTGTATAGTGTGTATATATGTGGCCCAAACATGCAGTAAGTGTGAACAGGGTTTGCTGTGGATCTTTCACCAACTATATAATACTAAACACATTTGTTTTTGGCTATACAAATAGATGAAATTATTTGGTGATGTAAGTAACATAGCTGGTCTATAGATTACGTTGCCACAATGTCGTAGGAAGGTTAGGAAATGACCAGATGCCATGGTCATTATATTACCTTCAGATTACGTTGCCACAACCTCTTGAGAAGGTTACGTCACGACATGACCAATCCATGACGTCACGGTTGGTCGTGGTTACGTAACGTGTTTGCTGGGTATGCCTTTGTCAGGAGGACCAGCTGTTCTCATCGATATCAGAGCGCGCTGCCTCCTTCCCCCCGCCCCTTCCAGAATGTTCCTACTATTTAGCCAATCAACAACCAGAAAATGCTGCTTCACTGTCTATCATTTCAAAAGATTCAGACATGGTCGTATACTTTTAGCTCTACTAACCAGAGTTTTACTCACACAGTTTAAACAATTACATCATGAGAATCCTAAGAACCAGGCGGACATTTTGATGTATAACATGTATCTGTAACCCCAGAAATGTAGGCGCTATGACAATTTACAAACGAACAAAAAAACACCAAAAATCGCTTTCAAATTAGAGTGGAGGAAATCACCGTTTCTATGGATGTCTATGGGGAGGCGCAAGTTGGAAACAAAAGGACATAACGAAATAAATATATATGTTACAGCTTATATTTGAACATTTTGAGTGACAGCACAAATAGATGAACGTTTTGATATGCCATTTGTGTGTAAAGGGTTGAAACTCAGGCAGCAGTAGCAGTTTACAAATGTTCTCTACATTTTCTGCTGAATGGGCTCTCACACTCTAGTTTTGAAGATTCCGTCAATGTATTTCAATGGGGATTAATTAGCGACATTATCGTTAATATTTCGTAAACTACATAACGAAACCTTCTACAAAACAATGCCAACTAAATAGAGTTCGGGACGCACATTTTGACACCTTTTTTGTCCATCTAGTGCAAAAACTGTGGGAGGAGTAGGCGGGGACAAAAGTGATATAATAATAATAATAATAACTAGATAGCGTACAATTTCTGCTGAAATTGTGATGATGTGTGCTTGCGGCCACCCGCAGTCGACTGTGTACTGATATCAACTGCCAAACTGAGGTGACACTGCTGCTGCATGCACCATAGTATACAATGTGTTAAACCTATCAGTCATTACTCATGAATACACACTGCTGCTGCAAGGACCATAGTATACAATGTGTTAAACCTATCAGTCATTACTCATGAATACACACTGCTGCTATATGCACCATAGTATACAATGTGTTAAACCTATCAGTCATTACTCATAAATACACACTGCTGCTGCAAGCACCATAGTATACAATGTGTTAAACCACCATAGTATACAAATGTGTTAAACATATCAGTCATTACTCATGAATACACACTGCTGCTACATGCACCATAGTATACAATGTGTTAAACCTATCAGTCATTACTCATGAATACACACTGCTGCTACATGTACCATAGTATACAATGTGTTAAACCTATCAGTCATTACTCATGAATACACACTACTGCTGCATGCACCATAGTAGCATATGAAACAGCATTATAAACTGCTAACGCTAGCTAGCGCGCTAACGCTAGCTAACATGCTAACGTGTAAACAGAGACCCAGAGAAAGAAGTTACCCATCCATTCATTGCTGCAGGCTGTCTGAATGTATGCATAAACTTACAGTAGTAGCTAACGCTAGCTAGCGCGCTAACGCTAGCTAACATGCTAACGATAGCTAGCGCGCTAACGCTAGCTAACATGCTAACGTGTAAACAGAGACCCAGAGAAAGAAGTTACCCATCCATTCATTGCTGCAGGCTGTCTGAATGTATGCATAAACTTACAGTAGTAGCTAACGCTAGCTAGCGCGCTAACGCTAGCTAACATGCTAACGTGTAAACAGAGACCCAGAGAAAGAACTTACCCATTCATTCGTTAATACATTCTTTCTTTGCTGCAGGATATGTCTGTGGCTGTTGATTGCAGTGTCTGTGGCTGTTGTCTAGCAGCTATGCCTTTGTCAGGAGGACCAGCTGTCCTCATCGATATCAGAGCGCGCTGCCTCCTTCCCCCCCGCCCCTTCCAGAATGTTCCTACTATTTAGCCAATCAACAACCAGAAAATGCTGCTTCACTGTCTATCATTTCAAAAGATTCAGACATGGTCGTATACTTTTAGCTCTACTAACCAGAGTTTTACTCACACAGTTTAAACAATTACATCATGAGAATCCTAAGAACCAGGCGGACATTTTGATGTATAACATGTATCTGTAACCCCAGAAATGTAGGCGCTATCACAATTTACAAACGAACAAAAAAACACCAAAAATCGCTTTCAAATTAGAGTGGAGAAAATCACCGTTTCTATGGATGTCTATGGGGAGGCGCAAGTTGGAAACAAAAGGACATAACGAAATAAATATATATGTTACAGCTTATATTTGAACATTTTGAGTGACAGCACAAATAGATGAACGTTTTGATATGCCATTTGTGTGTAAAGGGTTGAAACTCAGGCAGCAGTAGCAGTTTACAAATGTTCTCTACATTTTCTGCTGAATGGGCTCTCACACTCTAGTTTTGAAGATTCCGTCAATGTATTTCAATGGGAATTAATTAGCGACATTATCGTTAATATTTCGTAAACTACATAACGAAACCTTCTACAAAACAATGCCAACTAAATAGAGTTCGGGACGCACATTTTGACACCTTTTTTGTCCATCTAGTGCAAAAACTGTGGGAGGAGTAGGGGTGGACAAAAGTGATATAATAATAATAATAATAATAACTAGATAGCGTACAATTTCTGCTGAAATTGTGATGATGTGTGCTTGCGGCCACCCGTAGTCAACTGTGTACTGATATCAACTGCCAAACTGAGGTGACACTGCTGCTGCATGCACCATACTATGCAATGGGTTAAACCTATCAGTCATTACTCATGAATACACACTACTGCAACATGCACCATAGTATGCAATGGGTTAAACCTATCAGTCATTACTCATGAATACACACTGCTGCTGCAAGCACCATAGTATGCAATGGGGGGATGCCTAAAGGGAGGGAGAGCAAGCAGCAACAATTCACATGCTTTAGTATTGTATAAACGTACAGTTAGTGTTAACCTGGCAGTCAAGCTCAACAGGAAGTTACCATACAGGCCCCCTGTCTCATATCACTTTCCTGCCAGCCCTGACGCAGTGACTTTTGATTTGTTATAGAATAAACATGGACTCATCAGGTAGCCTTCTTTAAAGAAGGGAAACCCTCAACAGTTTACATTAAATTACCAGTACTAGTTCATTGGTGGGGGCAAGGTTTGCTTCACACCGGCTTCAAATGTTTTTCCTGGGCCTTTCCATCCTATCCTATCACCGTGACCTCTGTGAAAAAGAGAAGACAGTACAATGGACAGGAGTTTAGCACATGTTTAAATCTTCTCAGTTAATATGTACTTATTTTTATTGACTGGTTCATACCTCCCTGTCAAGTATACAATGTATAAAAACCTATCAGTCATTTCTCATGAATACACACTGCTGCTACATGCACCATAGTATACAATGTGTTAAACCACCATAGTATACAATGTGTTAAACCTATCAGTCATTACTCATGAATACACACAACTGCTGCAAGCACCATAGTATGCAATGTGTTAAACCTATCAGTCATTACTCATGAATACACACTACAGCTACATGCACCATAGTATGCAATGGGTTAAACCTATCAGTCATTACTCATGAATACACACTGCTGCTACATGCACCATAGTATACAATGTGTTAAACCTATCAGTCATTAATCATGAATACACACTGCTGCTACATGCACCATAGTATACAATGTGTTAAACATATCAGTCATTACTCATGAATACACACTACTGCTGCATGCACCATAGTAGCATATGAAACAGCATTATAAACTGCTAACGCTAGCTAGCGCGCTAACGCTAGGTAACATGCTAACGTGTAAACAGAGACCCAGAGAAAGAACTTACCAATTCATTCATGCTGCAGCTGTAGCTAACGCTAGCTAGCGCTAACGCTAGCTAACATGCTAACGTTAGCTAACATGCTAACGTTAGCTAGCGCGCTAACGCTAGCTAGCGCGCTAAC
>CM055741.1:19529653-19601099 GCA_029465975.1 Dallia pectoralis | reverse complement strand
TAAGCTGGTGCACCTTTGTGAGAGCAGGTGGTGAATTTTTGGGCCAAAGCATTAAATACACTAAATACATTCGGCTCATCGTTTGAGAACACTGGAGACGCGACCGGTGGGAAACTGGACTTTCGAATGTTTTGATGTTGAAGACCAATTTCCTTGTTTGAATGTTGTTTGGTACTCAGATTGTGTTGTAAATGTATTGTTTCAATTAGTATGTGAATGCTCTGTGCTCACTGATTTTGTTGGGAAGAGTTCTCCTTAAATGTAGTCAAATCATTGCTTTTGATAATGTGGTTGAAATGACTATGATGGAACTATCTTTAATCTAAGATGTATTATTCTTTCTTATAATAATGCATACATCCTTTTGTGTTTTTTTCTTTAAAGGTTATCAACCGAATACTTCCACTACTAGTAAAGACTATTAATACTTCTAAAACTACTTCTACTACTACCACTACTATCAGTTGTTCCAGTGTCGCAGACAAATGCATCTGGAACCAACAAACCCTTTAGTAAATAAAGAAGTCGGAACTAATTGAGTTGTCCCATGCATTCTTCAGTCCTTGAACAGGCCGTTTTTCAATCACACATTATATATAGGCCACACATTATACATCACACATTACAGAGTACATCACACATTATACATTACAGTACATCACACATTATAGATCAACATTACAATACATCACACATCTATATAGTACATATATAGTACATCACACATTACAGAGTACATCACACATTACAGAGTACATCACACATTACAGAGTACATTACAGAGTACATCACACATTACAGAGTACATCACACATTACAATATACATCACACATTACAGAGTACATCACACATTACATAGTACATCACACATTACAGAGTACATCACACATTACAGAGTACATCACACATTATAGAGTACATCACACATTACATAGTACATCACACATTATATAGTACATCACACATTATATAGTACATCACACATTATATAGTACATCACACATTATAGAGTACATCACACATTATAGAGTACATCACACATTATATAGTACATTCACATTATATAGTACATCACACATTATATAGTACATCACACATTATATAGTACATCACACATTATATAGTACATCACACATTATAGAGTACATCACACATTATAGAGTACATCACACATTATAGAGTACATCACACATTATATAGTACATCACACATTATATAGTACATCACACATTATATAGTACATCACACATTATATAGTACATCACACATTATATAGTACATCACACATTATATAGTACATCACACATTATATAGTACATCACACATTATATAGTACATCACACATTATATAGTACATCACACATTATATAGTACATCACACATTATATAGTACATCACACATTATATAGTACATCACACATTATATAGTACATCACACATTATATAGTACATCACATTATATAGTACATTATTATAGTACATCACACATTATATAGTACATCACACATTATATAGTACATCACACATTATATAGTACATTATATAGTACATTATATAGTACATCACACATTATATAGTACATCACATTATATAGTACATCACACATTATAAAGTACATCACACATTATATAGTACATCACACATTATATAGTACATCACACATTATAGTAGTACATCACACATTATATAGTACATTCCACATTATATAGTACATCACACATTATATAGTATATCACACATTATATAGTACATCACACATTATAAAGTACATTCCACATTATATAGTACATCACACATTATATAGTACATCACACATTATATAGTACATCACACATTATATAGTACATCACACATTATATAGTACATCACACATTATATAGTACATTCCACATCACACATTATATAGTACATCACACATTATATAGTACATCACACATTATATAGTACATCACACATTATATAGTACATCACACATTATATAGTACATTATATAGTACATCACATTATATGCAATGAATACATGCACACATTATATAGTACATCAATCCATTATATGGTACATGGTCCTGTGACACCCCCAGTGACATGGCTACATCTCTGGGTAAGATATCAGAGCTGTGAGGGAGACACACACATAAATGACCCCCATTGACATCACCTCAGGGACCAGAACACAACCATTGATGAAAGAAACAAATAAAGCCACAATAATAGCAGGCATATACATAGACTAAAAACTATAGTAGCAGGTGTACAAATGGGGAACATTGACATAGTAAAAAATGATACAACTTAAAGAGTGTGTGTGTGTGCGTGCTTGTGTGCGTGCTTGTGTATGTGTTTGGGTTTGTTTGGGAGTCAGGGAGTAATATTGCTTACCATACTCTTTGATGTGCAGCTGTGGTTTACTTTGAATATCTGTGAGATAAGTTGTGGGACGTTTGGTCCCACAACTTAAGTAAGTGGCAGGGTTCCGAGGTGCCTCTGTGACATCACAGACACAGAGGCTATGAAGAAATTGAGCTTGAGTCGGTCTATTTGAAATTAAGTGCTGTGCAGTCTTTCTGTTGGCCTTCAAATGTGTTCTCTGTGTCTTTCCTAAATGGCCAGACATATTTTTTGGGGTGAAGACAAATGTGTGAGAAATTGTATTGTGAATTTAATTCAAGAAAAAATGGCCAACTTGTGTTTCTTTAGGCCATAATGGTCTCACATCATATTGGCTGTGACATGTTGTCTGGGATGCATTCTTAGGCCCTGTTTGTCCTTGTGTCTGTGTGGGATACTTTAGTTGTCTATCTGTCTATCTATACATCTATCTATGTAACTAAACATGCGAAGTACACAGACACTCTCTGTCTTGTTTCCGTGTCCACTAGGTGCCACTATGGGCAGTTGTACGAGAGAGGGTGTGTGGACCAAAAAATGTGGACAAGAGTTGGGAGACAGACACCTCCATACAGTGGCAGCATCACACAGAAATGACCCCCACTGACAGCATCACATCCCTGGGAACAGGGACCAGAGCTGGGAGGGAGAGACACACAGAAATGACCCCCACTGACAGCATCACATCCCTGGGAACAGGGACCAGTGCTGGGATGGGGGAGACACACAGAAATGACCCCCACTGACAGCATCACATCCCTGGGAACAGGGACCTTAGCTGGGAGGAAGAGACACACAGAAATGACCCCCACTGACAGCATCACATCCCTGGGAACAGGGACCAGAGCTGGGAGGAAGAGACACACAGAAATGACCCCCACTGACAGCATCACATCCCTGGGAACAGGGACCAGAGCTGGGAGGAAGAGACACACAGAAATGACCCCCACTGACAGCATCACATCCCTGGGAACAGGGACCAGTGCTGGGATGGGGGAGACACACAGAAATGACCCCCACTGACAGCATCACATCCCTGGGAACAGGGACCTTAGCTGGGAGGAAGAGACACACAGAAATGACCCCTGGGATGGGGGACTGACAGCATCACATCCCTGGGAACAGGGACCAGTGCTGGGATGGGGGAGACACACAGAAATGACCCCCACTGACAGCATCACATCCCTGGGAACAGGGACCTTAGCTGGGAGGAAGAGACACACAGAAATGACCCCCACTGACAGCATCACATCCCTGGGAACAGGGACCAGAGCTGGGAGGAGAGACACACAGAAATGACCCCCACTGACAGCATCACATCCCTGGGAACAGGGACCAGAGCTGGGAGGAAGAGACACACAGAAATGACCCCCACTGACAGCATCACATCCCTGGGAACAGGGACCAGAGCTGGGAGGAAGAGACACACAGAAATGACCCCCACTGACAGCATCACATCCCTGGGAACAGGGACCAGAGCTGGGAGGAAGAGACACACAGAAATGACCCCCACTGACAGCATCACATCCCTGGGAACAGGGACCAGAGCTGGGATGGGGACCAGAGACACACAGAAATGACCCCCACTGACAGCATCACATCCCTGGGAACAGGGACCTTAGCTGGGAGGAAGAGACACACAGAAATGACCCCCACTGACAGCATCACATCCCTGGGAACAGGGACCAGTGCTGGGATGGGGGAGACACACAGAAATGACCCCCACTGACAGCATCACATCCCTGGGAACAGGGACCTTAGCTGGGAGGAAGAGACACACAAAATGACCCCCACTGACAGCATCACATCCCTGGGAACAGGGACCAGTGCTGGGATGGGGGAGACACACAGAAATGACCCCCACTGACAGCATCACATCCCTGGGAACAGGGACCTTAGCTGGGAGGAAGAGACACACAGAAATGACCCCCACTGACAGCATCACATCCCTGGGAACAGGGACCAGTGCTGGGATGGGGGAGACACACAGAAATGACCCCCACTGACAGCATCACATCCCTGGGAACAGGGACCTTAGCTGGGAGGAAGAGACACACAGAAATGACCCCCACTGACAGCATCACATCCCTGGGAACAGGGACCAGAGCTGGGAGGGAGAGACACACAGAAATGACCCCCACTGACAGCATCACATCCCTGGGAACAGGGACCAGAGCTGGGAGGAGAGACACACAGAAATGACCACCACTGACAGCATCACATCCCTGGGAACAGGGACCAGAGCTGGGAGGGAGAGACACACAGAAATGACCCCCACTGACAGCATCACATCCCTGGGAACAGGGACCAGAGCTGGGAGGGAGAGACACACAGAAATGACCCCACTGACAGCATCACATCCCTGGGAACAGGGACCAGAGCTGGGAGGAAGAGACACACAGAAATGACCCCCACTGACAGCATCACATCCCTGGGAACAGGGACCAGAGCTGGGAGGAAGAGACACACAGAAATGACCCCCACTGACAGCATCACATCCCTGGGAACAGGGACCAGAGCTGGGAGGGAGAGACACACAGAAATGACCCCCACTGACAGCATCACATCCCTGGGAACAGGGACCAGAGCTGGGAGGGAGAGACACACAGAAATGACCCCCACTGACAGCATCACATCCCTGGGAACAGGGCAGTGTTCAATGACCTACTATACACACAGCCAGGGCCCTGCCCTTCTGCCTGCCTGCCCCCAGGTCATAAAAAAACAAAACAAGTATGTTTCTTTTGTTTTAGCTCATGCCAGATATTATGTGTTACTTATGTGTTCTTAATTAATTGAACATTTCCACATAATGCATACTGTTTTCTTTTAAATACCCTTTACCAAATCTACATGGTTCTGTTCCAGAGCAATAACCATTTAGATGTGGGTCATTTTAGGCGGTGGGTGAATGGAGGACTGGGGAGAGAGGGCAAGTGTCACCCATCACCGTAGCCCTCACCAAGGGACTATATTTAGAGGGGGCTACCCACCAGTCACTTGCTCTCTCTCTCCAGTCCTCATTCACCCACCACCGTAGCCAGTGATGTAAAAAGTACTTGAATTCTATACTTACATAAAAGTACAGATATCGTACCAAAAATGTACTTTGGTAAAAGTCATTCATAAAAAAACTACTTGAGTAAAAGTCTTAAAGTAGCTCATCTTAAATGTACTTGTATCAAAAGTATGTATCTGGTGTTAAAATGTACTCAAAAGTAAAAGTACAAAAGTACAACTAGAAAAAAGGCAGAAATGTTCTTTCTCCAAGCTTATTATCCCCCCTCCATCACTTTGAACTTGAACCATCACAATTACTTTCTCTTCTTGCTCCCGTCCTGTACCTTATTGCCCCTCCCTCACTTTGAACTTGAACCATCACAATTACTTTCTCTTCTTGCTCCCTTGTACCTTATTGCCCCTCCATCACTTTGAACTTGAACCATCACAATTACTTTCTCTTCTTGCTCCCTTGTACCTTATTGCCCCTCCATCACTTTGAACTTGAACCATCACAATTACTTTCTCTTCTTGCTCCCTTGTACCTTATTGCCCCTCCATCACTTTGAACTTGAACCATCACAATTACTTTCTCTTCTTGCTCCCTTGTACCTTATTGCCCCTCCCTCACTTTAACTTGAACCATCACAATTACTTTCTCTTCTTGCTCCCGTCCTGTACCTTATTGCCCCTCCATCACTTTGAACTTGAACCATCACAATTACTTTCTCTTCTTGCTCCCGTCCTGTACCTTATTGCCCCTCCATCACTTTGAACTTGAACCATCACAATTACTTTCTCTTCTTGCTCCCGTCCTGTACCTTATTGCCCCTCCCTCACTTTGAACTTGAACCATCACAATTACTTTCTCTTCTTGCTCCCTTGTACCTTATTGCCCCTCCATCACTTTGAACTTGAACCATCACAATTACTTTCTCTTCTTGCTCCCTTGTACCTTATTGCCCCTCCATCACTTTGAACTTGAACCATCACAATTACTTTCTCTTCTTGCTCCCTTGTACCTTATTGCCCCTCCATCACTTTGAACTTGAACCATCACAATTACTTTCTCTTCTTGCTCCCTTGTACCTTATTGCCCCTCCATCACTTTAACTTGAACCATCACAATTACTTTCTCTTCTTGCTCCCTTGTACCTTATTGCCCCTCCATCACTTTGAACTTGAACCATCACAATTACTTTCTCTTCTTGCTCCCTTGTACCTTATTGCCCCTCCCTCACTTTGAACTTGAACCATCACAATTACTTTCTCTTCTTGCTCCCGTCCTGTACCTTATTGCCCCTCCATCACTTTGAACTTGAACCATCACAATTACTTTCTCTTCTTGCTCCCGTCCTGTACCTTATTGCCCCTCCCTCACTTTGAACTTGAACCATCACAATTACTTTCTCTTCTTGCTCCCGTCCTGTACCTTATTGCCCCTCCATCACTTTGAACTTGAACCATCACAATTACTTTCTCTTCTTGCTCCCGTCCTGTACCTTATTGCCCCTCCATCACTTTGAACTTGAACCATCACAATTACTTTCTCTTCTTGCTCCCGTCCTGTACCTTATTGCCCCTCCCTCAACTCCTTTCTCCTCTTACTTTAACCATCACTCAACTCTTTTCTCCTCTTGCTCCCTTCCCCTCCTTGCTCCCTTGTACCTTATTGCCCCTCCCTCAACTCCTTTCTCCTCTTACTTTAACCATCACTCAACTCTTTTCCCCTCCTTGCTCCCTTGTACCTTATTGCCCCTCCTTCCCTCAACTCCTTTCTCCTCTTTCGGTGCATTTAGACAGACACAACCGACACTTCATGCGGTACGACAAATCTTTTACTCCTACATAAGAAAACATTTGGTCTAACTGCACGACATCCAGACCGCTGTGTTTGCAGTTTAACTCTAAACACAAAACATACGGTCATCATCCCACTCTGGACCCGTTAGATGAACAAAGCTACAACTTGTGATTTAATGACATGTAGTCATTTAGCAGATGTTCTTATACAGAGTAACCAACAGAAGCATTAACAGTGTGTCACCTGCTCACACACAACTACAACACAACTAATGTCAGCTCGGGGATTTGAAACAACAACCTTTTGAATTCAAGCCCAAATCTGACTTTCACCCATTAAATTTCCTCGTCACTTTAACTATTAATTCCCATTTATATTTGTTTTGGTTTACAATATAAAATACAAACAAAAAACAGGCCTGTTAAAATTTTAGGATTATTCAAAGTATTCATGTCAAAAAACATTTTTACAGTCGTCAGGATCTCGTTCCAATTTACCACAGACAGATCTGAAAATGTGTTCAACTCTCCAAACAGATGGAACCAATTCAACAACACTGACTCTCACAACATGACAATGTGAGTCTTTAACAGATGGAACCAATTCAACAACACTGACTCTCACAACAAGAAAATGTGAGTCTTTATCAGATGGAAACAATTCAACAACACTGACTCTCACAACATGTGTTGTGGAAAATATACATGTTGGTTGAGAAGTTCAGGAATAGTGCAGATAAACATATTTTAGCATGTGATAAAATATGTGTTTCAGTGAGTCCTGGGGGCCAGAAAGGAAAGCACAAGACGCTGAGATAACAGGATCGTGTGCTATACTGAGGAGAAACCGGAATGTGATCTTTACGTTGTTAGAGGGGCCAAGGCTAGAAACAGATGTCCTGAACACCTTCTCTGTGATGGACTGTATGGGTCTTTGTGTGCCTCATAATGTTTCACTTCATAAATGCATATGTATCTGGCCTCCCTTGACTCTTGAGGGCACTGACCCTTGGGTTTTATGACAGCTCCATATGTCATCCACATTATACTGTATAGTCTGGTGAGATCATCTAAAAGCCTCATCTGTTCTCCATATCAGTATTGTTAAGTCTGTGCGTCATGAAACCACTATATATACAGCACTGTTCTTCATGTTAGTTAGGAAAACTATAACTGTCACTGCATAAGTTTGTCGTCTGTGTATGTGAAAAGGTTTTTCCTCATCTATCAATTAAACTGTTAGAGTTAACTTCAGAGATATTGTCTGTTCTTATTTCGAGTCTGGATTCAGTGTGTATTTGCTTAATGTTATTTTAGAGACAAAGGTATAGTAACATTAATTACGTGGTATTAGAAATAATTCCATAACACATGACAATGTAAGTTTTTACCAGGTGGAACCAATTCAACAACACCAGAACAACAGCATGAAATGTACAAAAGACAAACTTATTCCTGGTTGATCTTAGACTATGGAGAGCTGTTGTCCTGGTGGTAAACATCCTGCTGTAAGAGTCTGAGTGTACATTTGCTTACACAGACTGAAATATGATATTTGAGTTTTGAGTTTTACTCCACTAGTACATTGTACACTTACTTTGTCTGTACCCTGTTGTATTGGAGGACACAATAAATGATAGACAGGCTGACAGTTGATTCCTTCATACTGTGTTCAACAACTCTCATCACACTCCTCAGCCTCCCTGGTAAAGTGTACTCCAAAGTGCTGGAAAGGAGGGTTCGGCCAATAGTCGAACCTCAGATTGAAGAGGAACAATGCGGTTTTCGTCCTGGCCGGGGAACCTTGGACCAGCTCTTTACTCTCGCCTGGATCCTGGAGGGGGCCTGGGAGTATGCCCATCCAGTCTACATGTGTTTTGTGGATCTTGAGAAGGCGTATGACCGGGTACCCCTGGGATCTTTTGTGGGAGGTGCTGCGGGAGTATGGGGTGAGGGGGTCTCTTCTCAGGGCCATCCAATCTCTGTACGCTCAAAGCATGAGCTGTGTCCGTGTCCTCGGCAGTAAGTCGGATTCGTTCCCGGTGGGGGTTGGCCTCCGCCAGGGCTGCGCTTTGTCACCAATCCTGTTTGTAATATTCATGGACAGGATATCAAGGCGTAGTCATGGGGGGTAGTGGTTCCCGTTCGGTGGGCTGATGGTCACATCACTGCTTTTTGCGGATGATGTGGTCCTGATGGCCTCATCGGTCGGTGACCTTCAGCACTCACTGGATCGGTTCGGAGCCGAGTGTGAAGCGGCTGGGATGAGGGTTAGCACCTCTAAATCTGAGGCCATGACTCTCAGCACGAAACCGGTGGAGTGCCTACCCCGGGTAGGGAATGAGTCCTTACTCCAAGTGAAGGAGTTCAAGTACCTCGGGGTCTTGTTCGCGAGTGAGGGAACAATGAAGCGGGAGATTGGTCGGAGGATCGGAGCAGCGGGGGCGGTGTTGCATTCGCTTCACCGCAACGTTGTGACGAAAAGAGAGCTGAGCCGAAAGGCAAAGCTCTCGATCTACCAGTCAATCTTTGTTCCTACCCTCACCTATGGTCATGAAAGCTGGGTCATGACCGAAAGAACGAGATCGCGGGTACAAGCGGCCGAAATGGGTTTTCTCAGAAAGGTGGCTGGCCTCTCCCTTAGGGATAGGGTGAGAAGCTCAGTCATCCGAGAGGAACTCGGAGTAGAGCCGCTGCTCCTTTGCGTAGAAAGGAGCCAGTTGAGGTTGTTCGGGCATCTTGTACGAATGCCACCTGGGCGCCTCCCTAGAGAGGTGTTCCAGGCACGTCCAGCTGGGAGGAGACCTCGGGGAAGACCCAGGACTAGGTAGCGAGATTATATCTCCACACTGGCCTGGGAACGCCTCGGGATTCCCCAGTCAGAGCTGGCTAATGTTGCCCGGGAAAGGGAAGTTTGGGGTCCCCTGCTAGAGCTGCTACCCCCGCGACCCAACCCCGGACAAGTGGTTGAAGATGAGATGAGATTACTTCTATTTGTTTTTGTTTACAACCCATTCGATTGACGAGGTGATGTACTAAATCAAATAAATACCACTAAAATTTCCATTAGCAAAGTGAAAGAAAAAAAAGCTGTTCTCTTCTCTGAATGTCCTGACAATGGAGGCAACAGATAATCTGCTAATTGGGTTATTATGTCCTGATAATGGAGGATAATCTGCTAATTGGGTTATTATGTCCTGATAATGGAGGATAATCTGCTAATTGGGTTATTATGTCCTGATAATGGAGGATAATATGCTAATTGGGTTATTATGTCCTGATAATGGAGGATAATCTGCTAATTGGGTTATTATGTCCTGATAATGGAGGATAATCTGCTAATTGGGTTATTATGTCCTGATAATGGAGGATAATCTGCTTATTGGGTTATTATGTCCTGATAATAGAGGATAATCTGCTAATTGGGTTATTATGTCCTGATAATGGAGGATAATCTGCTAATTGGGTTATTATGTCCTGATAATGGAGGATAATCTGCGTATTGGGTTATTATGTCCTGATAATAGAGGATAATCTGCTAATTGGGTTATTATGTCCTGATAATGGAGGATAATCTGCTAATTGGGTTATTATGTCCTGATAATGGAGGATAATCTGCTAATTGGGTTATTATGTCCTGATAATGGAGGATAATCTGCTAATTGGGTTATTATGTCCTGATAATGGAGGACAATCTGCTAATTGGGTTATTATGTCCTGATAATGGAGGATAATCTGCTTATTGGGTTATTATGTCCTGATAATAGAGGATAATCTGCTAATTGGGTTATTATGTCCTGATAATGGAGGATAATCTGCTAATTGGGTTATTATGTCCTGATAATGGAGGATAATCTGCTAATTGGGTTATTATGTCCTGATAATGGAGGATAATCTGCTTATTGGGTTATTATGTCCTGATAATAGAGGATAATCTGCTAATTGGGTTATTATGTCCTGATAATGGAGGATAATCTGCTAATTGGGTTATTATGTCCTGATAATGGAGGATAATCTGCTTATTGGGTTATTATGTCCTGATAATAGAGGATAATCTGCTAACTGGGTTATTATGTCCTGATAATAGAGGATAATCTGCTAATTGGGTTATTATGTCCTGATAATGGAGGATAATCAGCTAATTGGGTTATTATGTCCTGATAATGGAGGATAATCTGCTAATTGGGTTATTATGTCCTGATAATGGAGGATAATCTGCTTATTGGGTTATTATGTCCTGATAATAGAGGATAATCTGCTAATTGGGTTAATATGTCCTGATAATGGAGGATAATCTGCTAATTGGGTTATTATGTCCTGATAATGGAGGATAATCTGCTTATTGGGTTATTATGTCCTGATAATAGAGGATAATCTGCTAATTGGGTTATTATGTCCTGATAATGGAGGATAATCTGCTAATTGGGTTATTATGTCCTGATAATGGAGGATAATCTGCTAATTGGGTTATTATGTCCTGATAATAGAGGATAATCTGCTAATTGGGTTATTATGTCCTGATAATGAAGGATAATCTGCTTATTGGGTTATTATGTCCTGATAATAGAGGATAATCTGCTAATTGGGTTATTATGTCCTGATAATGGAGGATAATCTGCTAATTGGGTTATTATGTCCTGATAATAGAGGATAATCTGCTAATTGGGTTATTATGTCCTGATAATGGAGGATAATCTGCTGATTGTGTTATTATGTCCTAATAATGTAAGATAATCTGCTAACCTCTTACACATACTCTTCTTCTAGGGGTGGGGGAAAAAATCGATACAGCATAAAATCTCGATATTTCCTGTGACAATACTTTATCGATACACAGACGCCAAGTATCGATCTTTTACTATTTAAATTGAACATGAGAATTAAACTTTTTGGTAGTAAAATAATAAAATAAATTGCGTATTCACTCCACCGGGTGACATGGCGGTCAGCATGCATGAGGATGCAGATACAGGAATCCACTGACGATAAAGCTGTATCCGTGAAAAAATGGCATTGTCAAAAAATATATTCGCCAGCTTTTCTAATACTCTTTCACTCGTATCGGTGTATATTTGCGGTAGGGCTTTTACTGTGAAATACTTGCGAATTGGCAGCTGATATTTACGGTCAACTGCAACTTTTTAAAGCCGGTCTTTTTCTACTTAAAGGGCCACTTCAACGAAAAAAATATTTTTTCTCACTTATCGTGGTCACTTATGTAGTAAAAATGTGAAAGAATTTTTGAAATTGGTGCCTTCTAGGCAGAGAAAAAGATTAAAATGTGTTTTTGGCTCATGTGGATGAAATACACCAAATCCCAGAATGCACTTGTTTCGCTGCTCTACGAGTCCACTCACAAGCCACGCCTACCGGCTCGAGAGGGCAGGCAGAAGGGAAGGCTAGCTACTAGCTAATTGACTGGAAAACAGAAGACTCCGGTTAACATGAGTCTCCGTGACAAGTTTCTTGATAAAGTAATTTAAATATTAGCCTTGCGTTGTACCGGGATGTACATCCAACACAAGGAAAGGACATATAGTTAGTTTCCATCGTTTTCCTGTTGAACATTTAGAGCGGTGCAAACAGTGGCTGCGGGCTATCAACCACCCCAAGTTCCGAGAATATTTGTAATTAATAAAAGTATATACATTTCTTCATATTTCCCTGTACTCGTTTGTAAATCAAAGTAATACATTATATACTTTGAACTTTTATTGTTTTTAAACATAATATAAACAATTGCACACACATAGCTCTTCCAGAGCTTCAGCAGTTTCTTGATAGCCACAGTATTGTCCGTCAGGAGCTGGAAATCTCTGTCTGATGTCCTGACAAACACAGGCAGGCAAAACAAGACGATATAAGTCTTTCCCCAGTCTCTCTCCTTGCAGGACCCATTCCACGAAATGACGGTAGGCTGTTAGGCGATATTGTCTGAAAACAATAAGCACAACTTTCTTTTTTCTACCGATACAAAGCTAAATGCAAAATCGGTGAAGTTGCCCTTTAAGACTGGCAGCATATCCTCCACAATGTAATATGTCAATGCATCGCGTTATCTCCTTCCAACTCAAACTTTTCTTGTCATAAGGGATGACGTTTGTAAAGGATACGTCTATGGTTATGTGTCTTTTAACAGACATGTTGATTCGGGACACAATCAGCGTCTCCACCGTGTGTTTCGGTTTTAGGAGACGGTAGAGATTGATTGTACTGCTGTATTTAGTAGGAATGGGCTTTCAACAAATTTTACACACCGTTAATTTGCTCAACATCGGACTTTTTAAAGCCGAACAACTTCCAAATTACATCAGAAACATCGCTTCGCTTTCTCTGGGTGATTTCTTCCTCACTAGAAGAGGAGGTGCTCCGTGCTCGCTCTTACAGCTGATACACTTCAACTGAACCCTCCTCGTTATAATGGAGACCGGCTTTCAATGTTTGTGATTGGTGGATAACCGCTGTGCTGTCACACAATTGGTCCATTTCTTTGGGTTAGGGTTAGTTCGCGGACATAATAATGAAGTGGGAAAAAGGTAATAAATCGCAATATATCGCAGAATATGGCAATATATATAAATCGCAATAATATTGTATCGTGACCTAATTATCGTGATAATATCGTATCGTGGTGCCTCTGGCGATTCCCACCCCTATCTTCTTCCTCCTTCACCTCTTACACACACTCTTCCTCCTCCTCTTACACATACTCTTCCTCCTCCACCTCTTACACATACTCTTCCTCCTCCTCCTCTTACACATACTCTTCCTCCTCCACCTCTTACACATACTCTTCCTCCTCCTCCTCCTCTTACACATACTCTTCCTCCTCCTCCACCTTTTACACATACTCTTCCTCCTCCTCCACCTCTTACACATACTCTTCCTCCTCCTCCACCTCTTACACATACTCTTCCTCCTCCTCCACCTTTTACACATACTCTTCCTCCTCCACCTCTTACACATACTCTTCCTCCTCCTCCACCTCTTACACATACTCTTCCTCCTCCTCCTCTTACACATACTCTTCCTCCTCCACCTCTTACACATACTCTTCCTCCTCCTCCTCCTCTTACACATACTCTTCCTCCTCCTCCACCTTTTACACATACTCTTCCTCCTCCTCCACCTCTTACACATACTCTTCCTCCTCCTCCACCTTTTACACATACTCTTCCTCCTCCACCTCTTACACATACTCTTCCTCCTCCTCCACCTCTTACACATACTCTTCCTCCTCCACCTCTTACACATACTCTTCCTCCTCCACCTCTTACACATACTCTTCCTCCTCCTCCTCTTACACATACTCTTCCTCCTCCTCCTCTTACACATACTCTTCCTCCTCCTCCTCCAACTCTTACACATACTCTTCCTCCTCCTCCACCTCTTACACATACTCTTCCTCCTCCACCTCTTACACATACTCTTCCTCCTCCTCCACCTCTTACACATACTCTTCCTCCTCCACCTCTTACACATGCTCTTCCTCCTCCTCCACCTTTTACACATACTCTTCCTCCTCCTCCACCTCTTACACATACTCTTCCTCCTCCACCTCTTACACATACTCTTCCTCCTCCACCTCTTACACATACTCTTCCTCCTCCTCCACCTCTTACACATACTCTTCCTCCTCCTCCACCTCTTACACATACTCTTCCTCCTCCTCCACCTCTTACACATACTCTTCCTCCTCCTCCACCTCTTACACATACTCTTCCTCCTCCTCCACCTCTTACACATACTCTTCCTCTTCCAACTCTTACACATACTCTTCCTCCTCCTCCACCTCTTACACATACTCTTCCTCCTCCTCTACCTCTTACACATACTCTTCCTCCTCCTCCCCTTTTACACATACTCTTCCTCCTCCTCCTAAACCTCTTACACATACTCTTCCTCCTCCTCCTCCTCCACCTTTTACACATACTCTTCCTCCTCCACCTCTTACACATGCTCTTCCTCCTCCTCTTACACATGCTCTTCCTCCTCCTCCTCTTACACATACTCTTCCTCCTACTCCTCCACCTCTTACACATACTCTTCCTCCTCCTCCTTCACCTCTTAAACATACTCTTCCTCTTCCAACTCTTACACATACTCTTCCTCCTCCACCTCTTACACATACTCTTCCTCCTCCACCAAAAGCCTGCAGATTGGAAGCCAAAAAATGTCTGCTTATTAAATCTGCACATCTACTGCTAATTCTATTCAGTCACCTGGAACTAAATAGGCAAAGAGGTCTCCTTAGCGCAGTAGGTAGCGCGTCAGTCTCATAATCTGTCTCATAATCCTCACAGGGGGCATGTTTTTAAATGCTTATCTTTCTATACTTGGTATCTTTTCTGTTAAAAGCGAGAGAGCGAGAGAGCGAGAGAGCAAAAAGCGACCGCACTGTCTGGTTGAACCTTGATGTTTTTTACCACAGGAAGGCATCGTCCGAGGCCGTTGTGTACCGCATTTTAACAGAAAAGATACTTGGTAGCAAAACCTTTAATATTTGAAAAGGCAAAGCAAGTTGTCTGGCGTTTAATTTAAAACGTAGTACTGTTTCTGCCCGGTCTCGAAACGGGGACCTTTCGCGTGTGAGGCGAACGTGATAACCGCTACCCAACAGAAACTGCCTCTTCAGTCAAAGGCCTGCAGATTGGCAGCCCAACAAATGTCTGTTTACTAAAACTGCACATCTACTGCAAATTCTATTTAGTCACCTGGAACTAAATTGGCAACGAGGCCTCCTTTCCGCAGTAGGTAGCGTGTCACTCTCATAATCTGAAGGTTGTGAGTTCGATCCTCACAGGGGGCATGTTTTTAAAAGCTAATTTTTCAAAAGTGGCTCCGCCCCGAAAAGCCTTAGTTTTAATTGATGGTAAACGCAACCGAGGACTTCTCGATTTGAGGTTGATCCTTGATGTTTTTTTACCACAGGAAGGCATCGTCCGAGGCCGTTGTGTACCGCATTTTAACAGAAAAGATACTTGGTATCTTTTCTGTTAAAAGCAAGAGAGCGAGAGAGCAAAAAGCGACCGCACTGTCTGGTTGAACCTTGATGTTTTTTACCACAGGAAGGCATCGTCCGAGGCCGTTGTGTACCGCATTTTAACAGAAAAGATACTTGTGTGGTGGATTTTCAGTTCATATACATGTTTAGAAAAGGAGTTTGCTTACATAATTCGGTTGTTACAGTATTTGTTTACATTTGGATATATATCTGTTAAACTTCAAATAATTTTAGTATAATTAGTTATAAACACACAAGGTATTTTGGTGAACTTAGGAGAAGGAACAGACATCTTCAGTGACACCCCTCCCCCATACATTCCAATGGGCCTTGGGGAAACAAAAGGTTCAACAGAGGTGTGATATTGGATCCTGCCTGGGTGGGGTTAACTGATAAGAATGACTAGGAATATATCGATTGGTCATTGGGGGTGAACTGGGGGATGTGTCGATGTTTCTGACTGGTCAAAAGTTGGGGTATTAAAGGGGTTGAGGCCATGGAACTGTCTTTTCTTAGGCCTTCTCTTAGCGCTAACAGAACTCCAGAATTGCAAAAGTTTCAATTTGGCTGTAACAATATTGTAACGTCATTAAACATCTTAAAAACGTTATTCGTTCGATTCTTGTTCACTCTAAAACCACGACATAATTGGCGTTGTCGGCAGGATCCTGAAGGAAAAAGCAAGAAATTCTGAGCGAATCCGACTGTGGCCGGCGTTATGAAGCCAGCCCACGAGCACACGAACCCTGAACTTACGGTAAGACAAAGGAATTTGTTCACGTCAAGTTAAGATGGATTTTTTGTACGTTCGGGGGTATGGCGACATTTAGTCCGACCGCAGACGAAGTTAAAACAACCAGAAATTGCTTTGCCCCAGGATCTTTATATTTGATAAATTCGAACCTGGATAGAGTGAAACTCTGAGACTGCTGCGAGGTTAAACTAATTTTTACTGTAAAACATGTTGGCTAATGCTAATATTTACTGTATAGCTTGCTAGTTAGAGATATTGTTTACTGTATAGAATGCTAGGGTCTGGCTTTGTATGTTATAGTGAGGTTAGTTAAGTTAAGAGTAACTTTTTATGCGTAGTTTACGCTGGAGCGAGGCGCATTTTCGGCAAAGTATCTCTTGGTGCGTAGCTTACGCTAGAGCAAGGCGCATATTCTCTAAATAGTTGTTGGTGCGTAGCTTACGCTAGAGCGAGGCGCATATTCTCTAAATAGTTGTTGGTGCGTAGCTTACGCTAGAGCGAGGTGCATATTTTCTAAATAGTTGTTGGTGCGTAGCTTACGCTAGAGCGAGGCGCATATTCTCTAAATAGTTGTTGGTGCGTAGCTTACGCTAGAGCGAGGTGCATATTTTCTAAATAGTTGTTGGTGCGTAGCTTACGCTAGAGCGAGGCGCATATTCTCTAAATAGTTTTTGGTGCGTAGCTTACGCTAGAGCGAGGCGCATATTCTCAGGCGTAGTTTACGAAAGAGAGAAGCGGGCGCATATTCTATTATAAAAATAGATTCGATTAATGGCTAATTGTTGTATTGTGCATGTTAGTATGTTGGCCAGCCTTATTGGCTGATCGCGTTGTTGTGTTGTATGTTGGCTAACTTTGTGGCATTGTATAGTGACGACTCCGTTTTATTACAATCCAGCAAGCTGCAAGACGTTGTTGCGTTTGAAGTTATGGTGCCGTTTGAAATTAATTTAAGCGACCGAATTTTGGTATTTAATTATTTAAGACCTCCCGCCACCGAGTAGAGAACTTGATTTGACGATTCCATGTGCGTGTGTTAACTTGGTAGAGCCGTGTGTCTAATTCGCTACCTTGAGGTAGTGTTGTGTGTTGCGCTACTGTGGTGAAACAGGAAGTTGGGTCAGAGAGCAGTAAGGGTATATCTAGGGGGCGGAGACGAAAAGCTACACCCTCCTCCCTACCTGGTGTTTTTTTTTTCAGTTACGTCATAGTTTTTTGGGAAAGAAGAGTTGATTAATTTAGCACAAATTGTAATATACGTTTGCCGCGTGTATTGTCAGTAATTACACACCTACAGTTAAGAGTAAAGAAGCATTTTTGTAGACTATTTAATAGCTTTGGATATAATATTGATAGGTCTAGACTAGCTCTAGAGATGTGTTAGTGCCAATTCCAGTAAAGTTAACTTTTAACACACACACCTAGTCTCACACACAGTCTCACACACACACAGTCTCACACACACACACACACACACACACACACACAAACAAACACACACACACACACACACACACACACAGTCTCACACACACACACACACAGTCTCACACACACAGTCACACACACACACACACACACACAGTCTCACACACACACACACACAGTCTCACACACACAGTCTCACACACACACACACACAGTCTCACACACACACACAGTCTCACACACACACAGTCTCACACACACACACACACAGTCTCACACACACACAGTCTCACACACTCACACACACAGTCTCACACACACACACAGACTCACACACACAGTCTCACACAAACACACAGACTCACACACACACACACACACACACACACACACACACACACACACACACACACACACACACACACACACACACACACACACAGTCACTCTCTGTCACACACTTAGTCTGTCACTCAGTCACACACACACTTAGTCTGTCACTCAGTCACACATTTAGTCACTCACTCTCTCCACATTGTGCAGGCTAATTCAGACTCAGTTTGTAAACATGGTTAGTGTTCCCCTGTTGGCTTGGATCACAAGCCTTAACAAACAGTCTGGCAAACTATTGACAGTGTTGAGTAGGGAAAAGTGGGATAAACTTATTAAAATACAGACAGCAGTAGACGAATTCACTCAGACAGTGACCAAGTTGCAACCTATGGAAGCTGTCAACAGTGACCAAACTGAACCATATTTCAGGACAGTAGACGACTGGAGGGCCAGCCAGGCGAGAACACCAGAAGGGTGGTGGTCTAAAGGGGAGTTTGACAGTGAATCAATACCTGACTTACACATTGTACCAAAGGGGGGGTGGGACATGGCTAATCCTAGCGCTCCAGATGCTTATAGTCTATTCAGAGAGGTAAGAGGGGGTGAGATGGGCCCAGCGGCACCAACAGCACCTAGAACCCCTCGAGCAGGTAGAAGGCATAACACACGGGCAGGACAGTATTCCCAGAAAGTTGTGAGCAATAGGCCGTTAGGAGGCATGTACCCACTTTTGATAGAAGGAACCAAAGTAAAGCACATACCATGGGGTAGTAGAGACTTAGATGGCCTGGTAGCCAAGTTACCATACTTAAGGGACGGGGCTAGCAGATGGATCTCAGTCTTAGAAAGTGAGACAATAGGACAGATGCTGGCTGTAGGCGACATTAAAGTACTGCTGACGAAATCATTAACAAGAGAGGAGATGGAGGATGCATTGACGGACAGTGGTATGAACATGGCAGTAGGCTCTCCGCTGTTTGACGGTCAGGATTTCAACCCATATCGCAATCCCCTGTGGAGGATTCTGAGGCTCAAATACGTGACAAGGATGAGCAAAGGCGACATGATAACTCGCACCCCCACTCTAAACGAACATTTTGAGACCTGGCTCCGTGAACAAATCCAACATTGGCGGCAAATGACCAATGACTCAGTGACTCTTGACCCAAAGGCAATGCAGACACAGCTCTTCCGAGGTGCGGTGGTGGACATACTCCCTGGAGACGTACAAAGCAAACTGGCCGACGTTCCCGGCCTGGACACAATGCTACACGATCAATGGGCAGAGACACTTAAACATTTCTTTAAAGCCCATCAAGAGACTGAGAAAGCTCTGGATAAACAAGGAACTGAAGTCACCAGAAAACTGGCCCAAGCCAGCTTTGACCAGCTCAAGAAGCTAAAAGGGATGGGTGTGGTGAAGTCCGGTCCTGAAGACAGTGATGAGGCCAGAAGCCATGGCCCTGTCCGAAAAGGCTCTGAAACTCCTAGTTCAGCACAAACTATTGTACAATTGATGGAGGGGCCTTGACAGACAGACTGCGATAGAACTAGAAGTAGACCACGGACAAGAGGTAAACGAGGGGCAGGGTTCAATGGAAATTGCGCAGGCTTGACTTCTTGGGGTTGCAACTTAGAAGGACACGTCCGTAGGAACTGCCCAACTAACCCGTGGTCAGATACCGAAGGTCAATACTAGGAGGTTGAGGAGGGTCCTGCTTAGGGTCAGTGTGCGTTGTTGGCAGTAGACAGTGAGGAAGAACTGTTAATAGATTGTAAGGTAAATAACAAACAGTTGAGATGCTTGATTGATTTAAAACCTTCATGTGTTTCACTGTCGCCATTACATACATGGGTTTGTACTTTGTACATATATAGATATATTCAGATGATGCCTCAGATGTGGTTATTTAGGTTCTGCAGTTTTGAGCATTGAGACAAGTCTGTGGCATGCTTTTGGTATTCGATCATAGAGTATTAAATTGGTTCAATTGAACAACATTAGAAGACCTTAACATTTCCTATCAGAATACAAAATTCTTCCCAGTAGGAAGATTATTATATACGGAAGTAACTGGATTGGTTTTAAAATAATAACTGCATGCAGATAGTCTTTCTAAAATAACCATAGTTTAAAAGAAACAAGCTTACCACCTGAACAGTCGAATAGTAATGTTTTAGAGAGGATAAGAACATCAAATAGATTTTCAGAGACAGAGTAGAACAGCAGAATGAGAAAGGTTAAAATTAGGTGTGCTGCCGTAGCCATGTAAAAGATGTGTTTTTTACACTCACCAAGCTGAACTAGACTAAGATAGCAATTAATTTAAGAACATAGGAACTAGGTATAAGAAAATAACTCAGGTGTGATCTAAGTTAAAGATAGTAAAATCCATTCTACACACACTCAATATACAATACATTATTACAAGTTGAGTACTAAGTAACTATCTGCAAATAGAATAAACAGCAACTGAAAGTTCAGAGATGTCTCGTTGTGTTGGGTTGAAGTAAATAGTGATAGAACGTTCTGTAAAGTATGATTAGGTGAGCATGAAGAAGTGTTAAAGTAGAGGGCTAACGAGTGACAAGGGGAGGGGGTTGTCTGCCCCCAGGAAGTAGGAGGAAAGGTTTATGAAAGTTGGAAAGGTTGGTGACAGGTCAGGTAAATGTTGGGAGACTTTAATTGGATAATTGCTGTGTTGAGATAATTACTTACTATATCATAATACATAGGTTTAATAGGATAGAGTAGATCAGGAGATACAGATAGAGGTTGGTAGGTAGCAAATCATTTATGCACAGGGACAGCAAGAGGGGGCGATTATGTAGAGGGGGTATGGATAAACAGGCAGGCAGGGACAAGTGAGCATGAAATCTGAATGTTTCCAAACCCAAGAGGTTCATTTGCACATGGTTCTAGATTTTGTTGATATGTTTACACCGGTAAAAGATAAATGGTTGTGATAGTAGATCGGTTCTGGTGATGGGTAGAGGTGTGGCGGATGAGGCATTAATAAGAGACATCATACCAAGGTTTGGTTCGCCTAGGGTTATCTAGAGTGTTAATGGGCCTGGTTTTGTAGCTAAAATAGTGAAACGAATCTGTGATAGACTACGTACTTTTGTTAAATATGGCGCCGCATACCAACCTCAGTCTCAGGGTAAAATCGAACGCATCTAAATTAAGTGCTAAAAGGAAATCTTTTCAAACTCTGTGCACAAACTAAATTAAATTGGGTAATGGTCTTACCGATTGCATTATTGGGTATGAGGGATACTAAATTGACACAAGACGACCGTTGTGCAGACGTGACTGTGGGGACATTAGTGGACTTGGACGAGTTAAGATGTGAAATTGAACAAGCCAGGCCTATCTTTGAAAAAGGGTAAGTGTTTTGAACAAGAATGTTGAAGCTCAAGTTAATAAAATACTAAATTTGAATGGTAAAGAATGTGAACAGGTTGAATATGGTTTTAATAGATTGTACCGCATTTTAACAGAAAAGATACTTGGTAGCAAAACTTTTAATATTTGAAAAGGCAAAGCAAGTTGTCTGGCGTTTCATTTTAAAAATAGTACTGTTTCTGCCCGGTCTCGAAACGGGGACTATTCGCATCTGAGGCGAACGTGATAACCGCTACACTACAGAAACTGCCTCTTCGGCCAAAAGCCTGTAGACTGGCACCCCAACAAATGTCTGTTTACTAAAACTGCACATCCACTGCAAATTCTATTTAGTCACCTGGAACTGAATTGGCAGAGAGGCCTCCTTAGCGCAGTAGCTAGTGGGTCTGTCTCATAATCTGAAGGTCGTGAGTTCGTTCCATACATTGTGCATGTTATTAAAAGCTCATTGTTTAAAAAGTGTCTCTGCCCCGAAAAGCCTTAGTTTTAATTGTTGGTAAACGCAACCGAGGACTTCTCGATATGAGGTTGAACCTTGATGTTTTTTACCACAGGAAGGCATCGTCCGAGGCCGTTGTGTACTGCATATTAACAGAAAAAATACTTAAAAGCTAATTTTTTAAAAAGTGTCTCTGCCCCGAAAAGCCTTAGTTTTAATTGATGGTAAACGCAACCGAGGACTTCTCGATATAAGGTTGAACCTTGATGTTTTTTACCACAGGAAGGCATCGTCCGAGGCCGTTGTGTACCGCATTTTAACAGAAAAGATACTTGGTATCTTTTTGTGGTGGATTTTCAGTTCATATACATGTTTAGAAAAGTAGTTTGCTTACATAATTCGATTGTTACAGTATTTGTTTACATTTGGATATATATCTGTTAAACTTCATATAATTTTAGTATAATTAGTTATAAACACACATGGTATTTTGGTGAACTTAGGAGAAGGAACAGACATTCAGTGACACCCCTCCCCCATACATTCCAATGGGCCTTGGGGAAGCAAAAGGTTCGACAGAGGTGTGATATTGGATCCTGCCTGGGTGGGGTTAACCGATATGAATGACTAGGAATATATCAATTGGTCATTGGGGGTGAACTGGGGGATGTGTCGATGTTTCTGACTGGTCTAAAGTTGGGGTATTAAAGCGGTTGAGGCCATGGAACTGGCCCCTTTCCTGCTTCGATCAGCGCTGGTCACATGCGAGAGGGCATATTGCTGTGGGGTTGTGAAGCAATATTAATGAAAATAAACCATCTGAAAAGGTAATCCGTTCGACTCGTGTATTTCACTCATTTTCTCTACCATAAATTGGCGTTGTCGGGCAGTAGAAGTGGGGAATCAGTGAACTCAATTCAAATCCGGAAGCGGTCGTCTGGCCGACAGTTATGAACGCTCATGTCCAGAATTACACAGAGGCTTGCCGGCATCAGTTAATTGGGGTAAGGTGATTATTTATTTATTTCGCCATAGTTTACAAGTTTCTGTGTGCTTCAGGGCTGAAAGCGACACGACTGGACGCCAGGCGAGGTAAAATACACAACCATATTTGAAAATAATGCACTGACTCACTTAAAAACGGATCTGCGGTGTAGAGAAAAAAGAGTACCTTGAGACTGGGGTTCTGGTTAAACGGTGTTATTTTGTTGGTTAATTCTGTATTGTGTTTGTTATCTATTGTATGCTATTGTATTCACATAATCATTTCGTGCTAGTTAAATACTGCATGCTGCATTAACTGTGTGTTGTTTGTTATCTACTGTATGCTACTGTATTCATATAATCATTTCGCGTTAGTTAAATATTGCATTAACCGTTTGTTGATTAACTGTGTTAGCTAAACTTTGTCATCTAGTCTATAAGGTTTACTATATAGCATGCAAGCTAACGCTAATGTTTACTATATAGCATGCTGGCTAAGGTTTGGCTTTGACTGTTATGGTGTGGTAATTGTGTTGTACTGGGTAGACAATAGCGAGTCCTTTTACTTTTGTAGACGCGACCTCAGCAGTTGAGCCGGGCACAATTTATTGATAATATGGTTTATCACGTGACCTCAGCAGTTGAGTTGGGCACGATACTAGTAATAGTTAATTATGCGACCTCAGCAGTTGAGTCGGGCACGATTT
Source organism: Dallia pectoralis (assembly GCA_029465975.1). Classification (NCBI taxonomy): domain Eukaryota; kingdom Metazoa; phylum Chordata; class Actinopteri; order Esociformes; family Umbridae; genus Dallia; species Dallia pectoralis. The sequence continues at coordinate 19,576,849 of CM055741.1, read as the reverse complement.
TATTGATAATATAGTTTATCACGTGACCTCAGCAGTTGAGTCGGGCGCAATACTACGGATAAGATAGAGTTTATGGGGCCGTCTGTAATTACACACCTACAGTTAGGAGCATTTTCATTAAACTATCTAATAGCTTTGGATAAATATTGATGGGTCTACACTATACGGACTCAACAAATCATCAGTTAATTTGTTGTGTTTACTTATACTGCTGCTAGTATCATGTAATAACTTCTGGTTGTTTTTCTCCTGGTTGGTTAATAGCGTACTAGTTAGATAGTATCACGTTGTATAATTGTTTTTTTTGTGGTGTGTGATACGATTAATGGTAGTTAAAGGGACCGTTGGGTATTTAATTTAGGCCTCTAGCCACTTGGTAAAGAGTGATTCGGGAAAACGTATCAACTGCCAAAGTCATGTTATCTTGATCTGAACATTTTTTTGCCTAAACTAATTATTTCAAGCCATGTGCTTTTAGGCGTCCATTTAATTTCTAGGCAGCCATTTTGTAACCAGGGGTCCATTTCGCTTCTAGGCAGCCATTTTGTTTCTAGCATCTAGGCCTTGTATCTCTCGCTCTGGCCATACACTCACTAGCTCTCTTCGTTTGGAGTATTCGGGGAGTGTTCTGTTGCTGGACAGAACTCGGTCGGGTTACATAAGTTGTGTATTTCAAGAGTATCTGTTGTGGCATTAAGTTTTTTCGTGTTATAAGTGACCCTCATACACTCACTCATACACAGACACACACACGCACACACACAGTCTCTCTCTCACACACACACACACACACACAGTCTCACACACACACAGTCACACACACACACACAGTCTCACACACAGTCTCACACACACACACACAGTCTCACACACACACACACAGTCACACACACAGTCTCACACACAGTCTCACACACACACAGACACACACACACAGTCTCACACACGCACACACACAGAGTCTCACACACGCACACACACAGAGTCTCTCACACACACACACACACAGAGTCTCACACACTCACTCTCACACACATCACTCACTCTCACACACACAGTCACACCACTCACACACACACTTAGTCTGTCACTCATTCATTCACACACACTTAGTATGCCACTCTACAACATACAGGCTAATACAGAAACTCAGGACGGCAAACTATTCACAGTGTTGAACAGGGAACAGTGGGACAAACTTATTAAACTACAGATAGCAGTAGACGAATTCACCCGGTCTATGACCAATTGGCAACCTATGGAAGCTGCCAGCAGTGACCAAACTGAACCAGATTTCAGGACAGTAGATGACCGTACTCAGGCCCTGACCCATTTGCAAACTACGGTGGTTGACAGTAATACCACGTCATTAATGGGAGAGGAGATGGTGGATGCGTTGACGGACAGTGGTGTGACTGAAGGCACTCAGCTGTTTTATGGTCAGGACGATCGATATCGCAATCCCCTGTGGAGGTCTCTGAGACCAACCCGAGCCTCCACCCTAACAGAACACTGAGACCCGGCTCCATGAACAGACCCAGCAATGGCTGGACACTGCTACTGAATCAGTGACAACTGACCCAAAGACAATGCAGACTCAGCTCTTCCGAGGGGCAGTGGTGGACACCCCTCCTGGAGGCATACAAAGCAAACTGGCCAACGTTCCAGGCTTGGACATGATGTCCATGGGCAGAAACACTAAAGCCCACCAAGAGACCAAGAAGGCCCTGAATGAACAAGGAACTGAAGTCACCAGAGAACTGGCCCAAACCAGCCTTGAGCAGACCAGGAAAGAAAAAGGGATGCGTGTTGTGAAGTCCAGTCCTGAAGACAGTGATGAGGCCAGAAGTCATAGCTACGCCCGAAAACGCTCTGACACTCCTAGTCCAGCACAAACTATTGTACAAGTGATAGAGGGGCCTAGACAGACAGATTGCAATAGAACTAGAAGCAGACCACGGAAAAGAGGTAAACGAGGGGCAAGGGGTCAGAAAAGACGTGAGATCAAGACTTGTTGGGGCTGTAACCTGGAAGGACATGACCGTGGGAACTGTACAACTCATCCGTGAAAAAAAAAATTACCGGAAGTCAATACTAGGAGTCCGGATGGTCCTGCTTAGGGTCAGTGTGCGTTGTTAGCAGTAGACGGTGAGCTAGAACCGTTAATAGATGCTTGATTGATTTAGAACCTTCATGTGTTTCACTGGCACTATCACATACATGGGTTTGTACATGTATAGATATATTCCGTTGATGCCTGGGATGTAGTTATTTAGTTCTGGCTTTGTGTGTGCATTTATGATGGTGATGAGAGGGGGAGTTGTGGTTGACGTTGATTGAGTTGGGTTAATATAACTATATTTCTAGGTTGTCTTCTCATCTCTCATCTTCAACCGCTTATCCGGGGTCGGGTCGCGGGGGTAGCAGCTCTAGCAGGGGACCCCAAACTTCCCTTTCCCGGGCAACATTAGCCAGCTCTGACTGGGGAATCCCGAGGCGTTCCCAGGCCAGTGTGGAGATATAATCTCTCCACCTAGTCCTGGGTCTTCCCCGAGGTCTCCTCCCAGCTGGACGTGCCTGGAACACCTCTCTAGGGAGGCGCCCAGGTGGCATTCGTACAAGATGCCCGAACCACCTCAAAAGGCTCCTTTCTATGCAAAGGAGCAGCGGCTCTACTCCGAGTTCCTCTCGGATGACTGAGCTTCTCACCCTATCCCTAAGGGAGAGGCCAGCCACCTTTCTGAGAAAACCCATTTCGGCCGCTTGTACCCGCGATCTAGTTCTTTCGGTCATGACCCAGCTTTCATGACCATAGGTGAGGGTAGGAACAAAGATTGACCGGTAGATCGAGAGCTTTGCCTTTCGGCTCAGCTCTCTTTTCGTCACAACGGTGCGGTGAAGCGAATGCAACACCGCCCCCGCTGCTCCGATCCTTCACTTGGAGTAAGGACTCATTCCCTACCCGGAGTAGGCACTCCACCGGTTTCCTGCTGAGAGTCATGGCCTCAGATTTAGAGGTGCTAACCCTCATCCCAGCCGCTTCACACTCGGCTGCGAACCGATCCAGTGAGTGCTGAAGGTCACCGACCGATGAGGCCATCAGGACCACATCATCCGCAAAAAGCAGTGATGTGACCATCAGCCCACCGAACGGGAACCCCTCCCCCCATGACTACGCCTTGATATCCTGTCCATGAATATTACAAACAGGATTGGTGACAAAGCGCAGCCCTGGCGGAGGCCAACCCCCACCTGGAACGAATCCGACTTACTGCCGAGGACACGGACACAGCTCATGCTTTGAGCGTACAGAGATTGGATGGCCCTGAGAAGAGACCCCTCACCCCATACTCCCGCAGCACCTCCCACAAAGATCCCGGGGTACCCGGTCATACGCCTTCTCCAGATCCACAAAACACATGTAGACTGGATGGGCATACTCCCAGGCCCCCTCCAGGATCCTTGCGAGAGTAAAGAGCTGGTCCGTGGTTCCCGGCCAGGACGAAAACCGCATTGTTCCTCTTCAATCTGAGGTTCGACTATTGGCCGAACCCTCCTTTCCAGCACTTTGGAGTACACTTTACCAGGGAGGCTGAGGAGTGTGATACCTCTGTAATTGGCACACACTCTCTGGTCCCCCTTTTTAAAGAGGGGAACCACCACCCCGGTCTGCCACTCCTCTGGCACTGTCCCAGACTTCCATGCAATGTTGAAGAGGCGTGTCAACCAAGACAGCCCTTCCCCACCCAAAGCTTTTAGCATTTCTGGACGAATCTCATCAGTCCCTGGGGCTTTGCCACTGTGGAGTTGTTTGACTACCTCAGCGACTTCCCCCAGGGAAACTGACGATGACCCTCCATCAGCCTCCAGCTCTGCCTCTGTACTAGAGGGCGTGTAGGTCGGATTCAGGAGCTCCTCAAAATGCTCTTTCCAGCGCCCGATCACATCATCAGTTGAGGACAACAGTGTCCCATCCTTACTGTACACAGCTTGGATGGTTCCCGTTTTCCCCTTCTGAGGTGCCGAACGGTTTTCCAGAAGCATTTTGGTGCCGACCGAAAGTCCTTCTCCATAGCTTCTCCAAACTTCTCCCACACCCGCTGCTTTGCCTCTGACACGGCAGCGGCTGCAGCCCTCGGGCCTGTCGGTACCCTGCAACTGCCTCCGGAGTCCCCAGGGCTAGCATATCCCTGAAGGCCTCCTTCTTCAGTCGGACAGCTTCCTGACCACCGTGGTCCACCACGGTGTTCTAGGGTTACCACCCCTTGAGGCACCTAGGACCTTGAGACCACAGCTCACCGCCGCAGCTTCAGCAATAGAAGCTTTGAACATTGCCCACTCAGGTTCAATGCCCCCAACCTCCACAGGGATGCCTGAAAAGCTCCGCCGGAGGTGTGAGTTAAAGATCTTTCGGACAGGGGCCTCCTCCAGACGTTCCCAGTTCACCCGCACTACCCGTTTGGGCTTACCTGGTCTGTCCAAAGTCTTTCCCCACCCTCTGATCCAACTCACTACCAGATGGTGATCAGTTGACAGCTCTGCCCCTCTCTTCACCCGAGTGTCCAAAACATGCGGCCTTAGATCAGCCGATACGATTACAAAATCGATCATTGACCTTCGGCCTAGGGTGCTCTGGTACCATGTACACTTATGCGCCTCCTTATGTTCGAACATGGTGTTTGTTATAGACAATCCATGACTAGCACAGAAGTCCAATAACAAACGACCGCTCGGGTTTAGATCAGGAGGCCGTTCCTCCCAATCACGCCTCTCAGGTGTCTCCATCGTTGCCCACATGTGCGTTGAAGTCACCCAGCAGAATGATGGAGTCCCCTACTGGAGCCCTATATAGGACTCCCTTCAGGGTCTCCAAGAAGGCTGAATACTCCGAACTGCTGTTTGGTGCATAAGCACAAACAACAGTCAGAGTTTTCCCCCACCACCCTTAGGCGTAGGGAGGCAAACCTCTCATCCACCGGGGTAAACTCCAACACCACCGTGCTCAGACGTGGGCTCGTGAGTATCCCCACACCAGCCCGCCGCCTCTCACCCTGGGCAACTCCAGAGAAGAACAGAGTCCAACCCCTATCCAGGAGTAAGGTTCCAGAGCCACGGTTGTGCGTAGAGGTAAGTCCCACCAGATCCAACTGGTATCGCTCCACCTCACGCACAAGTTCTGGCTCCTTCCCCCAGTGAGGTGACGTTCCACGTCCCAAAGCAAGCTTCTGCCGCCCGGGTCTGATCCGTCGAGACCCCCACCTTCACTGCCACCCATATGACAGCGCACCCGACCCCTGCGGTTGCTCCTGTGAGTGGTGGGCCCACAGGATGGAGAGGAGAGAGATGCCACGTATCTCGTTCGGGCTGTGCCCGGCCGGGCTCCGTGGCAAACCCGGCCACCAGACGCTCGCTTTCGAGCCCGCCGTCTGGGCCTGGCTCCAGACGAGGGCCCTGGGCTTCCTCCAGGCAGGGTCTCGCTCCTTTTTCCTCGATCTTTCATGGGGTCTTGGTGAACCATTCTTAGTCTGGCCCCTCGCCTGAGACCACTTTGCCTTGGGAAACCCTACCAGGAGCATGAAGCTCCAGACAACCCAGCCCTCAGGTTCATAGGGGCACACAAACCTCTCCACCACGTTAAGGTGATGATTCCCGGGGAGGTTTTAAAGAACAGAGCCTGTTGATTAAGTTAAAAGTATTGATTCCATCGTGGTTCTTTTTAATTTACTGTCTACAGTTGCGTGACTAGGTAAATATATAAAGAATTTTCTTCCAATAGAGAATTGTTTTTCATACTGTTATTGAGTGCCTGGGTTAATCTATTTTTTCCGTAATACATTCTATAGTTCTGAGCGTTGAGACAACATTTTGTGACATGTTTTTGATATTCAATCATAGAGTATCAATTCGTTTAATTGTATTAACATTAGAAGTGACTTTAACAATTCCTGTCAGAATATAAAATTATTCTCAGTAAAAAGATTATTATACACGGAAGTAACTGAATTGGTTTTAAAATAATAACTACATACATGCACATAGTCTTTCTGAAATAACCATAGGTTAAAAGAAACAGCTTACCATTTGAACAGTCAAATAGTAATATTTTAGAAAGGATAAGAACATCAAATAGGTTTTCAGAGACAGAGTAGAACAGCAGAATGAGAAAGGTTAAATTAAGGTGTGCTGCCGTAGCCATGTAATAGATTTCGTTTTTACACTCACCAAGCTAAACTAGACTAATGGAGCAATTAATTTAAGAACATAGGAACTAGGTATAAGAAAATAATTCAGGTGTGATCTAAGTTAAAGACAGTAAAATCCATTCTACACACACTCAATATAAAATAAATTATCACAATTTGAGTACTAAGTAACTATCTGCAAATAGAATAAACAGCAACTAAAAGTTTAGGGATGTCTCGTTGTGTTGGGTAGAAGTAAATAGTGATAGAACGTTCTGTAAAGTATGATTAGGTGAGCATGAGGAAGTGTTAAAGTAGAGGCCTAACGAGTGACAAGGGAAGGGGGTTGTCTGCCCCCAGGAAGTAGGAGGAAAGGTTTATGAAAGTTGAAAAGGTTTGTGACAAGTCAGGTAAATATTGGGAGACTTTAATTGGATAACTCCTGTGTTGAGATAATTATTTACTATATCATAATATACGGATAGAGGTTGGTAGGTAGCAAATCATTGTTGTCATAGTGGCAGCAAGAGGGGGTGATTATGTAGAGGGGGTGATTATGTAGAGGGGGTGATTATGTAGAGGGGGTGATTATGTAGAGGGGGTGATTATGTAGAGGGGGTGATTATGTAGAGGGGTGATTATGTAGAGGGGGTGATTATGTAGAGGGGGTGATTATGTAGAGGGGGTGATCATGTAGAGGGGGTATGGATAAAGAGTGATTATTAAAGCGCACTGCATGACACCTGAATATTTCAGAGCCCGAGAGGTTCTATTGCAAATTTGTTTCTAGATTTTGTTGCAATGATTACATCAGTAAAAGGTAAAGATACATGCTTGTGATACTTGATGGGTTTTCTCGATCGGTGGGGGCATTCCCTGTAGGTAAGCCAAGTGGTGGCTGAGGCATTAATGAGAGCTATCATACCAAGGTTTGGTTTACTTAGTGTTATTCAGTATGACAACGGTCCTGGTTTTGTAGCTAACATTGTGAAACGTGTTAGTGGATAGGCTGTGTATTGTTGTTAAATATGGCACCTTATACCATCCTAAGTCTCAAGGTCGAGTCGAACAAATAAGTCAATTACTAAAAGAATCCTTTCCAAAATCAAGAAAAAAATAAGATGTGAAATTGAACAAGCCAGGCCTATCTTTGAAAAAGGGTAAGAATTTTGAACAAGAATTTTGAAGCTCAAGGAAATAGACTACTGAACTCGGATGGTAAGACCGAGAGCAGGTTGAATATGGGTTTAATAGATTATTAAAATAGGTCCATTAATTTTGATTTAATTGGTACGGTTATTTTAAGGTTTTAAAATTCTCTTAACAATAGGAAAGTCTCATAGCCCACCTAAATGTGGTTTCTCAGAAAATATGGAGACTGAATCTGTAGTCGAGTATACTTATTGATGTTATTAGGATGTTTATAAATTAGCGAGGGGCTATAGGCTCATTTCAGTACTTCTAACAGGTGTTTGCTTGGTCTGGTAAGTGCGCACACCAGAAATAGTCTTCTGGAGCTCAAATCCTCCCTATAGAATGGCTTATCCTTTGACGGGTGAGAGTAGAGCGCCAGACTGAGTGAAGGTTGTCTGTATGAAGTTCGTCAAAATAAAAACTGTACTCTATACAGTAGGACTAAAATTAGATTCAATATAGGTTGTGTAAGGCAGTTCTGTTAAATTATTCAGGTTAGGATACCTCGCTTAAAGAACTGACGAGTTCATTAACGCATGCAAGATGCTAAAATTAGATATACTAGGATTTGTGTTTTTGTCTTCAATGTTGGTAACATGATGGGTAATTGTATGTTGAGTGTTAACCAGAAATTGTGCAAGTATGTTACTAACAGAAACTGGATCACGAGAGACCCTGGAGGAGGAAGGCAGACCGAGGAAGTACGTGGTTGGTGGTGGTTTACACTTTACAGCAAGGTGGACTGGGAGACTGTGGGATGAACCGAGGCGAAGGAACTAACAGGGTGATGACAGCTACCAAGATGGCGGTCCAGGTTGATGGTTTCCAGTTCTGGTATTACACATCACATTGCACCACGGGGAAAATGAGAGCACCATCTATTAGTTTCATTTAGTTGGTCGACCATAAGAGGGGGTGTTTGGGTTATTTATTGTTTGTGTTTAGTGTTTGTTTTGTTTATCAAGAGGGGGTGAATTGTATATCTGAGTTTTATTTGATAATCAAACAAACAGGACATTTTTAACATTTTCACTGAACTACTAGTGGTCAAGTGCACATAACACATTTAATATTTCATTTTAACACATTCAACTGTAGTGTCTTTGATAAAGTTTGTCTAATTGCACACTCTCTCCTACGCAGTATGGATTATAGACATCTTGGAAGGGATGTATGGGATGGGAAGCACCCTAAAATCTTAACTTGCGATAATATTATCTTTCATTTTATTTGGCTCAATATTCTTAGCTCCTTTTGATTGGGATGGACATAAAATAGATGCAAATAGGAATCAAACGTTAACTGTAAATGGGAAACATCAGGTTACACTTATAGGACCACGTAGGCATGTACATCCTGTCAACGATGTAATATTCCTGGAGGATGGACAAGAGACAACCTTTGGTATAGAAGTATGCTTTACTGGGTATAAAATAGATTGGGGAACGTGCATACCTAGACAATCATACATAGAATGTGACACAAAAGGTAGGACAATTAAGGAACTAACGCAAAGAGGTGTTTTCGTCTGTAAAAGTGAATGCCTGTATAACGACAATATAGTAGCTCACTCAGAGAGAGAGTAGCTCAACACCGGTTAATATAGACTGTTTAGATTTACACTACTTATACACTATGGTTACAGTACGGGAAAGAACTCCACCATTTCAGGTAGTAAAAGGACCTTACTCATGCATATCTAGGAAGGTTGACGGAGGGATGTCAGTAGGAGTCCTAAGTCACTGTTCAGATATGACTGATGTAACAACCACTGCCACTTGGGGTAATTTAACAGGGGTAATACCAGGTGACACCATGGATAAACTCACTCAAGGAAGAGCAGACGTTTGGTGGCTCTGTGGAGGTGAACACTTATGGCCAACATTACCAACTGATTGGACGGGTACGTGCGCTCTAACACAATTAGCTATGCTACTTACAGTGATCTCAGAATCTGAGGCTAGACACCAAAAAACTTTAAATAGACACAGACGGGGCATTGGTGGTTCCTTCGATGATAAAATCTATTTAGATGCAATTGGGGTGCCAAGAGGTATTCCAGATAAATTTAAAGCTAGAAATCAAATAGGCGCTGGTTTTGAGTCTTCACTGTTCTGGTGGGTGACAATTAATAAGAATGTAGACTGGATTAACTATGTGTTTTATAATCAACAGAGATTCATTAACTACACTAGAGATGCAATAAAGGGACTAGCAGAGCAAACAGCAGCTACTAGTGTAATGGCCTGGCAAAATAGATTGGCATTAGATATGCTCCTAGCAGAGAAGGGTGGGGTATGTGTGATGTTCGGAGACACTTGTTGTACTTTTATACCCAACAATACAGCTCCTGATGGCTCGGTGACCAAGGCATTGCAAGGACTGTCAGCTCTGGCTGAGGAGATGAAGGACAATTCGGGCGTTGACACTTCAGCGTTTGGGTGGATGGACTCCGTGTTTGGGAAGTGGAAATTGATGATTTCCTCAGTTCTGATCTCTCTGATTACGGCAACATCACTGTTGGCGGTGTGTGGATGCTGTTGCATTCCATGCATACGAGGCCTTTCCATTAAGCTGATTGAGACGGGAATGACCAGAGTAATGGTTGCCAAAGCTGTGCCTTGGGAGGAGGGGGGTTCACTGTTGGATGATCTCGCTGACATGGAAGAGAGTAATTTCTAAAGGATTTCGGTGAGCGACGAATTGGATTTTACACCTTTGGAATAATTTTGATCTCTCCCCGTTGGAGTATGCTAATTTATGCCTTGCACACACTGTTTTTACATTCTACCTCTGATACTCTGACTTTCATACTATCTTCATGCTCTATCTTTTATACACTACAAGTCTCATCCTATTTTTTGGACAACTATTTCTAAAGGATTACGGATTACGTATTGTTTGATCACTGGGACACTCAGGGATACTTTATTCAGGAAGAAGACAAAGAAGAATGTTGTTGATGTATTGTGGACATTTGTTGAACTGACAATCTACTTGAATATTTCTGTTGTTCATATCTGTACTGATTCTGGATATTGTTTTCCATCATGCAAGATTTTTGTCCTTATGAAAGAAGGTTTTTTTCCTGCATGTGTGGTTTTTAATGATGATATTTCTATTTCCTTACTGTATTGTTTAGTATAGTCATGTCTTTGATCTTTTACTCTAATCAAGTCAAGTATGGTTGGAGATGTTTGGTCAAAGGACATGGGTCAGGTGAGTGTGAACCCATGCCGTTAAGGGTAGATGTGTCTGGGAATTGATCTGGTTCTCTAATACATCTGCTGAGGTATGATTTCTCATTCATGTGATCTAGACAGGTTTACAACACAGTATTATTTGATGTGCATTAATGCGTTGAGATGTGAAGTTCAGAAAACTTCAAGAGGGGGATATGTGGTGGATTTTCAGTTCATATACATGTTTAGAAAAGTAGTTTGCTTACATAATTCGATTGTTACAGTATTTGTTTACATTTGGATATATATCTGTTAAACTTCATATAATTTTAGTATAATTAGTTATAAACACACATGGTATTTTGGTGAACTTAGGAGAAGGAACAGACATTCAGTGACACCCCTCCCCCATACATTCCAATGGGCCTTGGGGAAGCAAAAGGTTCAACAGAGGTGTGATATTGGATCCTGCCTGGGTGGGGTTAACTGATATGAATGACTAGGAACATATCGATTGGTCATTGGGGGTGAACTGGGGGATGTGTCGATGTTTCTGACTGGTCTAAAGTTGGGGTATTAAAGCGGTTGAGGCCATGGAACTGGCCCCTTTCCTGCTTCGATCAGCGCTGGTCACATGCGAGAGGGCATATTGCTGTGGGGTTGTGAAGCAATATTAATGTAAATAAACCATCTGAAAAGGTCATCTGTTCGACTCGTGTATTTCACTCATTTTCTCTACCATATTTTCTGTTAAAAGCGAGAGAGCGAGAGAGCTAGAGAGCAAAAAGCGACCGCACTGTCTGGTTGAACCTTGATGTTTTTTACCACAGGAAGGCATCGTCCGAGGCCGTTGTGTACCGCATTTTAACAGAAAAGATACTTGGTAGCAAAACTTTTAATATTTGAAAAGGCAAAGCAAGTTGTCTGGCGTTTAATTAAAAAAATAGTACTGTTTCTGCCGGTCTCGAACCGGGGATCTTTCGCGTGTGAGGCGAACGTGATAACCGCTACACTAGAGAAACTGCCTCTTCGGCCAAAAGCCTGTAGATTGGCAGCCCAACAAATGTCCATTTACTAAAACTGCACATCTACTGCAAATTCTATTTAGTCACCTGGAACTGAAATGGCAAAAAGGCCTCCTTAGCGCAGTAGCTACTTGGTCTGTCTCATAATCTGAAGGTCGTGAGTTCGTTCCTCTCAGTGGGCATGTTTTTAAAAGCTCATTTTTTAAAAAGTGTCTCTGCCCCGAAAAGCCTTAGTTTTAATTGATGGTAAACGCAACCGAGGACTTCTCGATATGACGTTGAACCTTGATGTTTTTTACCACAGGAAGGCATCTACCGAGGCCGTTGTGTACTACATATTAACAGAAAAAATACTTAAAAGCTCATTTTTTAAAAAGTGTCTCTGCCCCGAAAAGCCTTAGTTTTAATTGTTGGTAAACGCAACCGAGGACTTCTCGATATGAGGTTGAACCTTGATGTTTTTTACCACAGGAAGGCATCGTCCGAGGCCGTTGTGTACCGCATTTTAACAGAATAGATACTTGGTATCTTTTCTGTTAAAAGCGAGAGAGCGAGAGAGCAAAAAGCGACCGCACTGTCTGGTTGAACCTTGATGTTTTTTACCACAGGAAGGCATCGTCCAAGGCCATTGTGTACCGCATTTTAACAGAAAAGATACTTGGTAGCAAAACTTTTAATATTTGAAAAGGCAAAGCAAGTTGTCTGGCGTTTAATTAAAAAAATAGTACTGTTTCTGCCGGTCTCGAAATGGGGACTATTCGTGTGTGAGTCGAAAATGATAATCGCTACACTAAAGAAACTGCCTGTTCGGCCAAAAGCCTGTAGATTGGCAGCCCAACAAATGTCTGTTTACTAAAACTGCACATCCACTGCAAATTCTATTTAGTCACCTGGAACAGAATTGGCAAAGAGGCCTCCTTAGCGCAGTAGCTACTGGGTCTGTCTCATAATCTGAAGGTTGTGAGTTCTTTCCACACAGTGGGCATGTTTTTAAAAGCTCATTTTTTTAAAAGTGTCTCTGCCCCGAAAAGCCTTAGTTTTAATTGATGGTAAACGCAACCGAGGACTTCTCGATATGAGGTTGAACCTTGATGTTTTTTACCACAGGAAGGCGTCGTCCGAGGCCGTTAAGTACCGCATTTTAACAGAAAAGATACTTGGTATATTTTCTGTTAAAAGCGAGAGAGAGCGAGAGAGCAAAAAGCGACCGCACTGTCTGGTTGAACCTTGATGTTTTTTACCAAAGGAAGGCATCGTCTGAGGCCGTTGTGTACCGCATTTTAACAGAAAAGATAATTGGCAGCAAATATTTTGATATTTGAAAAGGCAAAGCAAGTTGTCTGGCGTTTAATTTTAAAATTAGTACTGTTTCTGCACGGTCTCGAAACGTGGACCTTTTCGCGTGTGAGGCGAACGTGATAACCGCTACACTACAGAAACTGCCTCAACAGTCAAAAGCCTGCAGATTGGCAGCCCAACAAATGTCTGTTTACTAAAACTGCACATCCACTGCAAATTTTATTTAGTCACCTGGAACTGAATAGGCAAACAGGCCTCCTTAGCGCAGTAGCTAGTGGGTCAGTCTCATAATCTGAAGGTCGTGAGTCTGTCCTCACAGTGGGGATGTTTTTAAAAGCTCATTTTTAAAAAGTTTCTCTGCCCGGAAAAGCCTTAGTTTTAATTGACGGTAAACGCAACCGAGGACTTCTCGATATAAGGTTGAACCTTGATGTTTTTTACCACAGGAAGGCATCGTCCGAGGCCGTTGTGTACCGCATTTTAACAGAAAAGTTACTTTGTAGCAAAACTTTTAATATTTGAAAAGGCAAAGCAAGTTGTCTGGCGTTTCATTTAATAATTAGTACTGTTTCTGCCCGGTCTCGAACCGGGGACCTTTCGCGGGTGATTCGAACGTGATAACCACTACACTACAGAAACTGCCTCTTTGGTCTTAAGCCTGCAGATTGGCAGCCCAACAAATGTCTGTTTACTAAAACTGCACATCTACTGCAAATTCTATTTAGTCACCTGGAACAAAACTGGCAAAGAGGCCTCCTTGGCGCTGTAGGTAGCGCGTCAGTCTCATAATCTGAAGGTCGTGAGTTCGATCCTCACAGGGGGCCTGTTTGTAAAAGATCATTTTTCAAAAGTGTCTCTGCCGCGAAAAGCCTTAGTTTTAATTGATGGTAAACGCAACCGAGGACTTCTCGATATGAGGTTGAACCTTGATGTTTTTTACCACAGGAAGGCGTCGTCCGAGGCCGTTAAGTACCGCATTTTAACAGAAAAGATACTTGGTATATTTTCTGTTAAAAGCGAGAGAGCGAGAGAGCAAAAAGCGACCGCACTGTCTGGTTGAACCTTGATGTTTTTTACCAAAGGAAGGCATCGTCCGAGGCCGTTGTGTACCGCATTTTAACAGAAAAGATAATTGGCAGCAAATTTTTTAATATTTGAAAAGGCAAAGCAAGTTGTCTGGCGTTTAATTTTAAAATTAGTACTGTTTCTGCACGGTCTCGAAACGTGGACCTTTCGCGTGTGAGGCGAACGTGATAACCGCTATACTACAGAAACTGCCTCAACAGTCAAAAGCCTGCAGATTGGCAGCCCAACAAATGTCTGTTTACTAAAACTGCACATCCACTGCAAATTTTATTTAATCACCTGGAACTGAATAGGCAAACAGGCCTCCTTAGCGCAGTAGCTAGTGGGTCAGTCTCATAATCTGAAGGTCGTGAGTCTGTCCTCACAGTGGGGATGTTTTTAAAAGCTCATTTTTAAAAAGTTTCTCTGCCCGGAAAAGCCTTAGTTTTAATTGACGGTAAACGCAACCGAGGACTTCTCGATATAAGGTTGAACCTTGATGTTTTTTACCACAGGAAGGCATCGTCCGAGGCCGTTGTGTTCTGCATATTAACAGAAAAAATACTTAAAAGCTCATTTTTTAAAAAGTGTCTCTGCCCCGAAAAGCCTTAGTTTTAATTGATGGTAAACGCAACCGAGGACTACTCGCGTACACACCCCGGGTCGAGCGGGTCAGAGTGACCCGTGATCTCTTTTCACTGCCCTCAGAGTTTTGCAAAAAGGAGGATGCCGAATTACAACAACGTGCACGTGTTTCACCGTTATCGGTTTATTATTATTATCGCTACTAGTAATTATCTGGGAGTGTGAAAAAAACCACCGCCCAGGGTGAGGCTCGAACTCACCATCTCGGCATCTAACCCCGCCGTTGTCCTCGCGTTGCGTACAGACACCCGAGTCGAGCGGGTCAGAGTGAGCCTTGATCGCTTTTCACAGCCCTCAGAGTATTGCAAAAAGGAGGAGGCCGAAATACAACAACGTGCGCGTGTTTCACTGTTATCGGTTTATTATTATCATCGCTGTTAATAATTATCTGGGAGGGCAAAAAAAAACACCGCCCCGGGCGAGGCTCGAACCCGCCACCTCGGCATCTAACCCAGCCGTTGTCCTCGCATCGCGTACACACACCCGAGTCGAGCGGGTCAGAGTGAGCCTTGATCGCTTTTCACAGCCCTCAGAGTATTGCCAGAAAAAAGGAGCCCGAAATACAAAGTCTTTATTAGTATTTATTGGCAAGGGCGAAAAGAAACACAGCGGGGGATGCCCTCGTCCGGGGCCTCTTCATCCTTCGTTTCTGAGACCCGAGGACAGCGGGCAGGGCAAGAGAGCTTGTGTTTCCCAGGACCCGAGGACAGCGGGTAGGAGAATGTGTTTATGAGACCCGCGGACAGGGGGAAAGGCCAAGGACAGCATGTTTCTGAGACCCAAGGACAGAGGGGAGGGCAAGAGAGTGTCTGGGAACAACAAACATGCCGCGAGTCTCCAGCCCTGTCCGCAACCATCAGGGTCCCAGTGACCTAGGGTTACCTAGGTTGACCCGAGGACGGCGGGAGTGAGGGGGAATCCTACGCTCAGGTCGCCGGGACCCGAGGGTAGTGTGAGGGATAACGGTGGCACGGCAACGATGTCATCCTCTGGTGACAGAAATGTGTAGTGTGTGCATGAAAAATAAATTCAAAATATTGGGACAATGGACCATTCTGCTTCCCAGGGTTGTGTGCTGTGGACCGTAATTAGACGTTGAAGGTTTACGTCTATTCGACGTCTAAGATCGACCTGTTTTCAACATTGAAAAGTAGGACAAGATCGACCTGTTTTCAACGTTTTTAAAGTAGGACAAATCTGACGTCTTTTCAATTGTACATGCACCCCATGGAATGAGAAAATAAACTGACCCCGATCAGAAAGAAAGAAGAGGCCGAGGTGGACATAGCGATAAACACTGTTTCAAGATCTATAGCAAGCTTAGAGGCCAACATAGCTCTACTCAAGCGGAGAGGGCAGAGAGAGTGTGTTTCCTAGCAAGCTTAGACGTCAACCTAGCTCTACACAAGCGGAGAGGGCAGAGAGAGTGTGTTTCTAAGACCCGAGGACAGCGGCGAGGGCAAATGAGCTTGTGTTTCTGAGACCTGAGTGCAGCGGGCAGGGCAAGAGACCTTGTGTTTCCCGGGACCCGAGGACAGCGGGGAATCTGACTTAGACCGGTTGGATATTTTGGGTAGCCAAGCACACTCTAGGCTCCCCCCGCCTAATCCGTATCATTTTCTCTGTGACCGGGCTGGGGTGAACATCTCCTGAATCCGTGTACAGTACCTCGGGGGTTTCGCCACTTTGGCTTAGCCTGGCTGGACACTTTGGGTAGCCTGCCTACTCTAGGCTCCCCAGCCTGCCTTTATTTCACGTACACGTTGCACAACAACATCACCAAACATCATGAATGTGAGAGTACAAAAACATCACCAAGCTTTATTTCACTTACACGTTGCACAAACCAGAGCTGTAGTACTCGAGACCGGTCTCGGTCTCGAGACCGGTCTCGAGACCACTTTTTTAAGGTCTCGGTCTCGTCTCGGTCTCGGTTACATTTGGACTCGGTCTCGACTCGGTCTCGGACAGTAAGGACTCGTAAATTCTTCCGAGACCAGCCGAGACCAGCGTAGAAATTATCGCCCACAATTTTTTCTAGCAAAATATCTAAGTATGACTTGTAGAGGCTGTATTTCCATTGGCTGTATTTCGTCCAGAGTCAGACTGTTTTTTTCTGATGTGGCTTATCCCGCCAATGGCTATCTACTTTTGAAGAAAAGCCCACCCCCAGCGTCGCTAGAGCGTGCACCCATTCACGTAAATACTTCAATCTTAAACATATGCTCGATCATGTCTGCACAATCTGCCATTATATTCGTTTTGCCTATATTCAGTACAGTGAGCACAAATAAATAATTTGTCCGAAAACACACAGCGGTTAGTAATTAAAATACATATATCATGTTGAAAAGCTACAGCCGACGTCCTTCCATGACATTTCCTAAATACGTGCATTTTACCTTGTCCCGTTTTCAGAATTGCAAAATCACAAACCGAACAATATATAAAACTACTATTTACATGTTTTTGATACCTAAACTGCCTTCCTGTTGCCAAAATCCAACGCCGCTGGGCGTTGGTACCCTAATTGCGGTACCCAGACACCGATCACACTTCACTGAGCCTATGATGGCAATAGTTGAATGGGCGATACACAGACAAATACTACGAGAACACATATAGACAATAGTCTGATTGGCTTGGTTGAACTATACAAAAAGAGGTACGTTCATAAAGAAATATGTTTCACTAAATACACAGAACGAATTCCGCCAAATACATACAGCCCCATTCATGTGTCATGCGCCTATTGCACTCAATAATTAATAACGAATGAACCACAGTGTATTCATATAGCCTACAAGAGACTTCAACAAAATATTGTTTTGTATCGAAATTAAACGAATATAAACAATAATTATTAATAGGCATACTACAAATGGGCGATAAATGAAATTACTCATGCACACAGAAGGACGTGGGACATACATAAGTCCGGGGGGCATACGGCAGAAAGAGCATAAAACTGGAACGGTTATGGTCCGATCTTTATTAAACTGGACAGGTTTTGGTCTGATCTATTTGAACACGGTGCGCAGTTCAACCGGGTTAGTTTGCTGCTGTCTCATGTGCACTAGTAACAATAATGAACACTGTGCGCAATGCAACCGGTTCGTTTGCGTGTCCTGCTCAAGCAGACAAACAACTGAAGCTGCGTGCCTGTGGACGGATAAATAATTATAAATAGATTTGTTTATCGGCCAATCATGCGCAAATAATTTGATTGCAAGTCACTTGTGATCTAAAATGTGTTAGCATTTACTACATCAACATAGGACATACAGTTTGATGGATTTTCATTTATTCGATTTTTAGACATTTTTATATCATAGCCTGTGCATTTTAAAATCATGGTTTTATTTTCGTATTTTATGGTTACATAAGACAATAAATAGGCCTACATACTCTTTTAATAAAATGTAATTAATTTCATTCAGGATGACAACACAGTAGATGATCTGATGCTGTTGGTCAAGTGTTTTTTTACATTGGTCACTGGACCAAAAACATGTAATATTATTTCGTATTGATATGACTGGTCTCGGTCTCGGCCCCCTTCGGTATCGGTCTCGTCTCGGTCTCGGCCCCCTTCGGTCTCGGTCTCGTCTCGGTCTCGGCCCCCTTCGGTCTTGGTCTCGTCTCGGTCTCGGCCCCCTTCGGTCTCGGTCTCGTCTCGGTCTCGCTTTAGGTGGTCTCGAGCACAGCTCTGGCACAAACACATCACCAGACCAGAGTGTGAATGCTCATTGCGGTGGTTGTCTCACACATATTATCAGTGGTAACCATTCAAACCTTGCATATCCATCCGGTCTCTCAAGATACCGTATCATTCTTAATCGTCCAACCGGAGAGGGGTCTGTCACACTGACTTAGACCGGTTGGATATTTTGCAATCGTCCAACCGGAGAGGGGTCAGTCACTCTGACTTAGACCGGTTGGATATTTTGGGTAGCCTACCCACTCTAGGCTCCCCAGCCTGCCTTTATTTCACGTACTTGTTGCACAACAACATCACCAAACATCATGAATGTGAGAGTACAAAACATCACCAAGCTTTATTTCACGAACACGTTGCACAAACACATCACCAGACCAGAGTGTGAATGCTCATTGCGGTGGTTGTCTCACACATATTATCAGTGGTAACCATTCAAACCTTGCATATCCATCCGGCCTCTCAAGATACCGTATCATTCTCAATCGTCCAACCGGAGAGGGGTCTGTCACACTGACTTAGACCGGTTGGATATTTTGCAATCGTCCAACCGGAGAGGGGTCAGTCACTCTGACTTAGACCGGTTGGATATTTTGGGTAGCCTACCCACTCTAGGCTCCCCAGCCTGCCTTTATTTCACTTACTTGTTGCACAACAACATCACCAAACATCATGAATGTGAGAGTAGAAAAACATCACCAAGCTTTATTTCACGTACACGTTGCACAAAAACATCACCAGACCAGAGTGTGAATGCTCATTGCGGTGGTTGTCTCACACATATTATCAGTGGTAACCATTCAAACCTTGCGTATCCATCCGGTCTCTCAAGATACCGTATCATTCTCAATCGTCCAACCGGAGAGGGTTCTGTCACACTGACTGTCACACTGAAAAAAAGTAGAGGCCGAGGTGGACATAGCGATAAACACTGTTTCAATATCTATAGCAAGCTTAGACGCCAACATAGCTCTACTCAAGCGGAGAGGCGAAAACAGCGGCGATGGCGAAGGACAGTGTGTTTCTGAGACCAGAGGGCAGCGAGCAGGGCAAAAAAGAGCTTGTGTTTCCCGGGAGCCGAGTACAGCTGGGAGGAGAACGTGTTTCTGACACCCGAAGACAGCGGCGATGGCGAAGGACAGTGTGTTTCTGAGAACAGAAAAGGACAGTGAGACCAGCAAAGGACAGTGTGTTTCTGAGACCAGAGGGCAGCGAGCAGGGCAAGAGAGCTTGTACGTATGCAGAGTATGGAACATTGTGCAAATTGTAAGAACTCACAATACACAGTCATCTTTACATTTCCTTCGTCTGTATTACACTGCTTCCCAGGGTTGTGTGCTGTGCCAATTTGGGTGTGGATTTTAAAACGCCCCCCTAAAATGAACCTCCCGTACTGTGCCCATGCATATTGCTGTATAACCCTTGTGTTGTCCTCGCATCGCGTACACACCCCGAGTCGAGCGGGTCAGAGTGACCCTTTATCTCTTTTCACAGCCCTCAGAGTTTAGCGAAAAGGAGGAGACCGAAATACAATTATGTGCGCATGTTTCACCATAGTCTATTAGTACTATCATTTTTAGTATTTATCGGCGAGGTTGAAAAAAA
Organism: Dallia pectoralis; assembly: GCA_029465975.1. Lineage (NCBI taxonomy): Eukaryota > Metazoa > Chordata > Actinopteri > Esociformes > Umbridae > Dallia > Dallia pectoralis. The sequence continues at coordinate 19,556,934 of CM055741.1, read as the reverse complement.
CCACTGCCCCGGGCGAGACTCGAACTCGCCACCTCGGCATCTAACCCCGGTGATGTCCTCGCGTCGCGAACAGACCCCGAGTTGAGTTTTGCAAAAAAGAGGAGCCCAAAATACAACAACGTGCATGCGTTTCACTGTAATCGATTTATTATTATTGTTATTAGTATTTAATTCATTATAAATTCCGTGTCCGTTTCTGGACATACGGTACATTTCAAGCAATGGCGACATAAGCGTTTCAGACACACACACACACACAGCCAACAACAACAATGCACCGATCGTCTGTCAAATCAACCCGCCTTGGACGATCCCCAGTTGGCGCACGCGGTACAGTAGGCTCGCGAGCAGTCTTTGCAGATGTACTTGTTACACCGGCCGCACACCGTGTGCGTCTTGCGGTCCTTCTTGGACGGACACATCTGACACCTCTTCCTCTTGCTGGCTCGGTTGTCCGGCGCGGGCGCTTCCGGAGCGGGCGCTCTCGGCCCTGGGGTGTCCGGATTGAGCCTGTCATCGGGCGGCGTGCCGGATAGGGCCTCCTCGCGTGCGGCCCTCACGACCGCGATCTTGCCGTTCTTCGACAGGTAGGTCTCGTCGTCGGCCCTCGTGTCCCCGGGGCGATTGTCGTCTGCCGCGGCGTCCGCAACGTCCGGGGCCTCTTCGTCGTCGACACCGTCATCGTCGTGCTCCGGGTCGTACTCCTCGCCGTCCTTCTCTTCCGACACGCCCTCCTCGGGCCCCTCGTCCTCGGACGCCAAGATATGCTCCAGGGCCTTTGTGGCCGTGAAGCGCTGTCGTGTCATGTCTCCCTCGGCAGAGGCCATGGTTTGTGCCCGTGTGACGCGAGACCCTGGCGGACGCCGTGTGGTGGATTTTCAGTTCATATACATGTTTAGAATAGGAGTTTGCTTACATAATTCGGTTGTTACAGTATTTGTTTACATTTGGATATATATCTGTTAAACTTCATATCATTTTAAGTAAACACATAGGGTATTTGATAAACTTAGGAGAAGGAACAGACATCTTCAGTGACACCCCTCCCCCATACATTCCAATGTGCCTTGGGTGAAACAAAAGGTTCGACAGAGGTGTGATATTGGATCCTGCCTGGGTGGGGTTAACTGATAAGAATGACTAGGAATATATCGATTGGTCATTGGGGGTGAACTGGGGGATGTGTTGATGTTTCTGACTGGTCTAAAGTTGGGGTATTAAAGCGGTTGAGGCCATGGAACTGTCTCTTCTTAGGCCTTCTCTTAGCGCTAACAGAACTACAGAATTGCAAAAGTTTCAATTTGGCTGTAACAATATTGTAACGTCATTAAACATCTTAAAAACGTTATCCTTTCGATTCTTGTTCACTCTAAAACCACGACAGCCGCGCCGTTAGTAGACCTTGCGGCGGCCAAGGACAAAGGAGACCCGAGGACAGCGGCGAGAATAGCGTTAGTTTCTAAGACCCGAGAACAGCGGCGAGGGCGAGAGAGCTTCCGTTTCTGAGACCCGAAGACAGCGGCAAGGGCGAGGGAGTACGTGTTTCTGAGACGCAATAGGACAGGGCAAGAGAGCTTGTGTTTCCCGGGACCCGAAGACAGCGGGGAGGAGAACGTGTTTCTGAGACCCGAGGACTGCGGAGAGGGCAGAGAGAGTGTGTTTCTGAGACCCAAAAACAGCGGCGAGGACGAAATGAGCGCTTGTTTCTGAGAACCAAGGACAGCGGGCAGGGCAAGAGAGCTTGTAGTTCCCAGGACCCGAGGACAGCGGGGAGGAGAACGGAATTCTGAGACCCGAGGACAGCGGAGAGGGCAGAGAGAGTGAGTTTCTGAGACCCGAGGACAGCGGGCAGGGCAAAAGAGCTTGTGTTTCTGAGACCCGAGGACAGCGGGCAGGGCAAGAGAGCTTGTGTTTCCCGGGACCCGAGGACAGCGAGGAGGAGAACGTAATTCTGAGACCCGAAGACAGCGGGGGCTGCATTTGGGTTACATAGGTTGACACGAGGACGGCGGGAGTGAGGGGAATCCTACGCTCGGGCCGCCGGGACCCGAGGGTAGTGTGAGGGTTAATCTGGGGACCCAGCAAAACTTCATGATTGTTTTGATCGCCTGGCTGCAATGCATATTTTAGAGTAGGTTCCAAAAGAATCATACAATTGACTCCAACTTGCCCTGAACAAACATCAAATTTCAGATTTGGAGAAAGACGTACTAGTTTTGTGCTACTACGTCCTCGTTTTGGCGAGATTATGAGGTGTCTGAAAATCCATGTTCATTTTAAAGAGTTAATTTGTGTCCAGGTATTTGAAGTGACCTTTTTTCTGGTTCAAGAGCATGTTTATGAAAATAATTACACCTGGAATTTGCAAATCCTCCATTTACTACATGTGTACTTGGCTTTGAATAATCTTGTGAAATGTGCATATAAAACGAATGAGGTTCCAGTTCCTAGAACATTGAGTGCGGAACATATCATATTTTACTCCGACACAAGCTGTCCAAGAAATCTCATACGAAGCCCGGATAGCTCAGTCGGTAGAGCATCAGACTTTTAATCTGAGGGTCCAGGGTTCAAGTCCCTGTTCGGGCGTTTCTTGCTTATGCCCGTTAGGCTATGGTCAGAAATGTATTATTGTGTCTTTGGATGTTGTCAAAAAGTTGTAGCTGGCAGAACTTACACAGAACACTGTGTAGTCCGGCAGCACAACCTTATGCCTTATTGATGGCCTGTTTGCAATGCTCATGTTGCAGTATGTTCAATAAAAGCATAAAAGACATGACCCCGATATGATCTGAACACGCAACTTTCCGATCTGGAGTTAGACACGCTACCGTTGCCTCACGAGGTCTTGCCTTCCAGACATTTGTGCACTTTCTGAAAATCCATGTCAATACGTGGGAGTTACTTGAGTTCAAACTTTTCATCTGGGGACCCAGCTAAACTTCATGATTGTTTTGATCGCCTGGCTGCAATGCATATTTTAGAGTAGGTTCCAAAAGAATCATACAATTGACTCCAACTTGCCCTGAACAAACATCAAATTTCAGATTTGGAGAAAGACGTACTAGTTTTGTGCTACTACGTCCTCGTTTTGGCGAGATAATGAGGTGTCTGAAAATCCATGTTCATTTTAAAGAGTTAATTTGTGTCCAGGTATTTGAAGTGACCTTTTTTCTGGTTCAAGAGCATGTTTATGAAAATAATTACACCTGGAATTTGCAAATCCTCCATTTACTACATGTGTACTTGGCTTTGAATAATCTTGTGAAATGTGCATATAAAACGAATGAGGTTCCAGTTCCTAGAACATTGAGTGCGGAACATATCATATTTTACTCCGACACAAGCTGTCCAAGAAATCTCATACGAAGCCCGGATAGCTCAGTCGGTAGAGCATCAGACTTTTAATCTGAGGGTCCAGGGTTCAAGTCCCTGTTCGGGCGTTTCTTGCTTATGCCCGTTAGGCTATGGTCAGAAATGTATTATTGTGTCTTTGGATGTTGTCAAAAAGTTGTAGCTGGCAGAACTTACACAGAACACTGTGTAGTCCGGCAGCACAACCTTATGCCTTATTGATGGCCTGTTTGCAATGCTCATGTTGCAGTATGTTCAATAAAAGCATAAAAGACATGACCCCGATATGATCTGAACACGCAACTTTCCGATCTGGAGTTAGACACGCTACCGTTGCCTCACGAGGTCTTGCCTTCCAGACATTTGTGCACTTTCTGAATATCCATGTCAATACGTGGGAGTTACTTGAGTTCAAACTTTTCATCTGGGGACCCAGCTAAACTTCATGATTGTTTTGATCGCCTGGCTGCAATGCATATTTTAGAGTAGGTTCCAAAAGAATCATACAATTGACTCCAACTTGCCCTGAACAAACATCAAATTTCAGATTTGGAGAAAGACGTACTAGTTTTGTGCTACTACGTCCTCGTTTTGGCGAGATAATGAGGTGTCTGAAAATCCATGTTCATTTTAAAGAGTTAATTTGTGTCCAGGTATTTGAAGTGACCTTTTTTCTGGTTCAAGAGCATGTTTATGAAAATAATTACACCTGGAATTTGCAAATCCTCCATTTACTACATGTGTACTTGGCTTTGAATAATCTTGTGAAATGTGCATATAAAACGAATGAGGTTCCAGTTCCTAGAACATTGAGTGCGGAACATATCATATTTTACTCCGACACAAGCTGTCCAAGAAATCTCATACGAAGCCCGGATAGCTCAGTCGGTAGAGCATCAGACTTTTAATCTGAGGGTCCAGGGTTCAAGTCCCTGTTCGGGCGTTTCTTGCTTATGCCCGTTAGGCTATGGTCAGAAATGTAATTCCTCACTACTGGGCATTTTTTTATTGTGTCTTTGGATGTTGTCAAAAAGTTGTAGCTGGCAGAACTTACACAGAACACTGTGTAGTCCGGCAGCACAACCTTATGCCTTATTGATGGCCTGTTTGCAATGCTCATGTTGCAGTATGTTCAATAAAAGCATAAAAGACATGACCCCGATATGATCTGAACACGCAACTTTCCGATCTGGAGTTAGACACGCTACCGTTGCCTCACGAGGTCTTGCCTTCCAGACATTTGTGCACTTTCTGAATATCCATGTCAATGTGGGAGTTACTTGAGTTCAAACTTTTCATCTGGGGACCCAGCTAAACTTCATGATTGTTTTGATCGCCTGGCTGCAATGCATATTTTAGAGTAGGTTCCAAAAGAATCATACAATTGACTCCAACTTGCCCTGAACAAACATCAAATTTCAGATTTGGAGAAAGACGTACTAGTTTTGTGCTACTACGTCCTCGTTTTGGCGAGATAATGAGGTGTCTGAAAATCCATGTTCATTTTAAAGAGTTAATTTGTGTCCAGGTATTTGAAGTGACCTTTTTTCTGGTTCAAGAGCATGTTTATGAAAATAATTACACCTGGAATTTGCAAATCCTCCATTTACTACATGTGTACTTGGCTTTGAATAATCTTGTGAAATGTGCATATAAAACGAATGAGGTTCCAGTTCCTAGAACATTGAGTGCGGAACATATCATATTTTACTCCGACACAAGCTGTCCAAGAAATCTCATACGAAGCCCGGATAGCTCAGTCGGTAGAGCATCAGACTTTTAATCTGAGGGTCCAGGGTTCAAGTCCCTGTTCGGGCGTTTCTTGCTTATGCCCGTTAGGCTATGGTCAGAAATGTAATTCCTCACTACTGGGCATTTTTTTATTGTGTCTTTGGATGTTGTCAAAAAGTTGTAGCTGGCAGAACTTACACAGAACACTGTGTAGTCCGGCAGCACAACCTTATGCCTTATTGATGGCCTGTTTGCAATGCTCATGTTGCAGTATGTTCAATAAAAGCATAAAAGACATGACCCCGATATGATCTGAACACGCAACTTTCCGATCTGGAGTTAGACACGCTACCGTTGCCTCACGAGGTCTTGCCTTCCAGACATTTGTGCACTTTCTGAATATCCATGTCAATACGTGGGAGTTACTTGAGTTCAAACTTTTTTTCACTGGGGACCCAGCTAAACTTCATGATTGTTTTGATCGCCTGGCTGCAATGCATATTTTAGAGTAGGTTCCAAAAGAATCATACAATTGACTCCAACTTGCCCTGAACAAACATCAAATTTCAGATTTGGAGAAAGACGTACTAGTTTTGTGCTACTACGTCCTCGTTTTGGCGAGATAATGAGGTGTCTGAAAATCCATGTTCATTTTAAAGAGTTAATTTGTGTCCAGGTATTTGAAGTGACCTTTTTTCTGGTTCAAGAGCATGTTTATGAAAATAATTACACCTGGAATTTGCAAATCCTCCATTTACTACATGTGTACTTGGCTTTGAATAATCTTGTGAAATGTGCATATAAAACGAATGAGGTTCCAGTTCCTAGAACATTGAGTGCGGAACATATCATATTTTACTCCGACACAAGCTGTCCAAGAAATCTCATACGAAGCCCGGATAGCTCAGTCGGTAGAGCATCAGACTTTTAATCTGAGGGTCCAGGGTTCAAGTCCCTGTTCGGGCGTTTCTTGCTTATGCCCGTTAGGCTATGGTCAGAAATGTAATTCCTCACTACTGGGCATTTTTTTATTGTGTCTTTGGATGTTGTCAAAAAGTTGTAGCTGGCAGAACTTACACAGAACACTGTGTAGTCCGGCAGCACAACCTTATGCCTGATTGATGGCCTGTTTGCAATGCTCATGTTGCAGTATGTTCAATAAAAGCATAAAAGACATGACCCCGATATGATCTGAACACGCAACTTTCCGATCTGGAGTTAGACACGCTACCGTTGCCTCACGAGGTCTTGCCTTCCAGACATTTGTGCACTTTCTGAATATCCATGTCAATACGTGGGAGTTACTTGAGTTCAAACTTTTCATCTGTGGACCCAGCTAAACTTCATGATTGTTTTGATCGCCTGGCTGCAATGCATATTTTAGAGTAGGTTCCAAAAGAATCATACAATTGACTCCAACTTGCCCTGAACAAACATCAAATTTCAGATTTGGAGAAAGACGTACTAGTTTTGTGCTACTACGTCCTCGTTTTGGCGAGATAATGAGGTGTCTGAAAATCCATGTTCATTTTAAAGAGTTAATTTGTGTCCAGGTATTTGAAGTGACCTTTTTTCTGGTTCAAGAGCATGTTTATGAAAATAATTACACCTGGAATTTGCAAATCCTCCATTTACTACATGTGTACTTGGCTTTGAATAATCTTGTGAAATGTGCATATAAAACGAATGTGGTTCCAGTTCCTAGAACATTGAGTGCGGAACATATCATATTTTACTCCGACACAAGCTGTCCAAGAAATCTCATACGAAGCCCGGATAGCTCAGTCGGTAGAGCATCAGACTTTTAATCTGAGGGTCCAGGGTTCAAGTCCCTGTTCGGGCGTTTCTTGCTTATGCCCGTTAGGCTATGGTCAGAAATGTAATTCCTCACTACTGGGCATTTTTTTATGTGTCTTTGGATGTTGTCAAAAGTTGTAGCTGGCAGAACTTACACAGAACACTGTGTAGTCCGGCAGCACAACCTTATGCCTGATTGATGGCCTGTTTGCAATGCTCATGTTGCAGTATGTTCAATAAAAGCATAAAAGACATGACCCCGATATGATCTGAACACGCAACTTTCCGATCTGGAGTTAGACACGCTACCGTTGCCTCACGAGGTCTTGCCTTCCAGACATTTGTGCACTTTCTGAATATCCATGTCAATGTGTGGGAGTTACTTGAGTTCAAACTTTTCATCTGGGGACCCAGCTAAACTTCATGATTGTTTTGATCGCCTGGCTGCAATGCATATTTTAGAGTAGGTTCCAAAAGAATCATACAATTGACTCCAACTTGCCCTGAACAAACATCAAATTTCAGATTTGGAGAAAGACGTACTAGTTTTGTGCTACTACGTCCTCGTTTTGGCGAGATAATGAGGTGTCTGAAAATCCATGTTCATTTTAAAGAGTTAATTTGTGTCCAGGTATTTGAAGTGACCTTTTTTCTGGTTCAAGAGCATGTTTATGAAAATAATTACACCTGGAATTTGCAAATCCTCCATTTACTACATGTGTACTTGGCTTTGAATAATCTTGTGAAATGTGCATATAAAACGAATGTGGTTCCAGTTCCTAGAACATTGAGTGCGGAACATATCATATTTTACTCCGACACAAGCTGTCCAAGAAATCTCATACGAAGCCCGGATAGCTCAGTCGGTAGAGCATCAGACTTTTAATCTGAGGGTCCAGGGTTCAAGTCCCTGTTCGGGCGTTTCTTGCTTATGCCCGTTAGGCTATGGTCAGAAATGTAATTCCTCACTACTGGGCATTTTTTTATTGTGTCTTTGGATGTTGTCAAAAGTTGTAGCTGCCAGAACTTACACAGAACACTGTGTAGTCCGGCAGCTCAACCTTATGCCTTATTGATGGCCTGTTTGCAATGCTCATGTTGCAGTATGTTCAATAAAAGCATAAAAGACATGACCCCGATATGATCTGAACACGCAACTTTCCGATCTGGAGTTAGACACGCTACCGTTGCCTCACGAGGTCTTGCCTTCCAGACATTTGTGCACTTTCTGAATATCCATGTCAATACGTGGGAGTTACTTGAGTTCAAACTTTTCATCTGTGGACCCAGCTAAACTTCATGATTGTTTTGATCGCCTGGCTGCAATGCATATTTTAGAGTAGGTTCCAAAAGAATCATACAATTGACTCCAACTTGCCCTGAACAAACATCAAATTTCAGATTTGGAGAAAGACGTACTAGTTTTGTGCTACTACGTCCTCGTTTTGGCGAGATAATGAGGTGTCTGAAAATCCATGTTCATTTTAAAGAGTTAATTTGTGTCCAGGTATTTGAAGTGACCTTTTTTCTGGTTCAAGAGCATGTTTATGAAAATAATTACACCTGGAATTTGCAAATCCTCCATTTACTACATGTGTACTTGGCTTTGAATAATCTTGTGAAATGTGCATATAAAACGAATGAGGTTCCAGTTCCTAGAACATTGAGTGCGGAACATATCATATTTTACTCCGACACAAGCTGTCCAAGAAATCTCATACGAAGCCCGGATAGCTCAGTCGGTAGAGCATCAGACTTTTAATCTGAGGGTCCAGGGTTCAAGTCCCTGTTCGGGCGTTTCTTGCTTATGCCCGTTAGGCTATGGTCAGAAATGTAATTCCTCACTACTGGGCATTTTTTTATTGTGTCTTTGGATGTTGTCAAAAAGTTGTAGCTGGCAGAACTTACACAGAACACTGTGTAGTCCGGCAGCACAACCTTATGCCTGATTGATGGCCTGTTTGCAATGCTCATGTTGCAGTATGTTCAATAAAAGCATAAAAGACATGACCCCGATATGATCTGAACACGCAACTTTCCGATCTGGAGTTAGACACGCTACCGTTGCCTCACGAGGTCTTGCCTTCCAGACATTTGTGCACTTTCTGAATATCCATGTCAATGTGTGGGAGTTACTTGAGTTCAAACTTTTCATCTGGGGACCCAGCTAAACTTCATGATTGTTTTGATCGCCTGGCTGCAATGCATATTTTAGAGTAGGTTCCAAAAGAATCATACAATTGACTCCAACTTGCCCTGAACAAACATCAAATTTCAGATTTGGAGAAAGACGTACTAGTTTTGTGCTACTACGTCCTCGTTTTGGCGAGATAATGAGGTGTCTGAAAATCCATGTTCATTTTAAAGAGTTAATTTGTGTCCAGGTATTTGAAGTGACCTTTTTTCTGGTTCAAGAGCATGTTTATGAAAATAATTACACCTGGAATTTGCAAATCCTCCATTTACTACATGTGTACTTGGCTTTGAATAATCTTGTGAAATGTGCATATAAAACGAATGAGGTTCCAGTTCCTAGAACATTGAGTGCGGAACATATCATATTTTACTCCGACACAAGCTGTCCAAGAAATCTCATACGAAGCCCGGATAGCTCAGTCGGTAGAGCATCAGACTTTTAATCTGAGGGTCCAGGGTTCAAGTCCCTGTTCGGGCGTTTCTTGCTTATGCCCGTTAGGCTATGGTCAGAAATGTAATTCCTCACTACTGGGCATTTTTTTATTGTGTCTTTGGATGTTGTCAAAAAGTTGTAGCTGGCAGAACTTACACAGAACACTGTGTAGTCCGGCAGCACAACCTTATGCCTTATTGATGGCCTGTTTGCAATGCTCATGTTGCAGTATGTTCAATAAAAGCATAAAAGACATGACCCCGATATGATCTGAACACGCAACTTTCCGATCTGGAGTTAGACACGCTACCGTTGCCTCACGAGGTCTTGCCTTCCAGACATTTGTGCACTTTCTGAATATCCATGTCAATGTGTGGGAGTTACTTGAGTTCAAACTTTTCATCTGGGGACCCAGCTAAACTTCATGATTGTTTTGATCGCCTGGCTGCAATGCATATTTTAGAGTAGGTTCCAAAAGAATCATACAATTGACTCCAACTTGCCCTGAACAAACATCAAATTTCAGATTTGGAGAAAGACGTACTAGTTTTGTGCTACTACGTCCTCGTTTTGGCGAGATAATGAGGTGTCTGAAAATCCATGTTCATTTTAAAGAGTTAATTTGTGTCCAGGTATTTGAAGTGACCTTTTTTCTGGTTCAAGAGCATGTTTATGAAAATAATTACACCTGGAATTTGCAAATCCTCCATTTACTACATGTGTACTTGGCTTTGAATAATCTTGTGAAATGTGCATATAAAACGAATGAGGTTCCAGTTCCTAGAACATTGAGTGCGGAACATATCATATTTTACTCCGACACAAGCTGTCCAAGAAATCTCATACGAAGCCCGGATAGCTCAGTCGGTAGAGCATCAGACTTTTAATCTGAGGGTCCAGGGTTCAAGTCCCTGTTCGGGCGTTTCTTGCTTATGCCCGTTAGGCTATGGTCAGAAATGTAATTCCTCACTACTGGGCATTTTTTTATTGTGTCTTTGGATGTTGTCAAAAAGTTGTAGCTGGCAGAACTTACACAGAACACTGTGTAGTCCGGCAGCACAACCTTATGCCTTATTGATGGCCTGTTTGCAATGCTCATGTTGCAGTATGTTCAATAAAAGCATAAAAGACATGACCCCGATATGATCTGAACACGCAACTTTCCGATCTGGAGTTAGACACGCTACCGTTGCCTCACGAGGTCTTGCCTTCCAGACATTTGTGCACTTTCTGAATATCCATGTCAATACGTGGGAGTTACTTGAGTTCAAACTTTTCATCTGGGGACCCAGCTAAACTTCATGATTGTTTTGATCGCCTGGCTGCAATGCATATTTTAGAGTAGGTTCCAAAAGAATCATACAATTGACTCCAACTTGCCCTGAACAAACATCAAATTTCAGATTTGGAGAAAGACGTACTAGTTTTGTGCTACTACGTCCTCGTTTTGGCGAGATAATGAGGTGTCTGAAAATCCATGTTCATTTTAAAGAGTTAATTTGTGTCCAGGTATTTGAAGTGACCTTTTTTCTGGTTCAAGAGCATGTTTATGAAAATAATTACACCTGGAATTTGCAAATCCTCCATTTACTACATGTGTACTTGGCTTTGAATAATCTTGTGAAATGTGCATATAAAACGAATGAGGTTCCAGTTCCTAGAACATTGAGTGCGGAACATATCATATTTTACTCCGACACAAGCTGTCCAAGAAATCTCATACGAAGCCCGGATAGCTCAGTCGGTAGAGCATCAGACTTTTAATCTGAGGGTCCAGGGTTCAAGTCCCTGTTCGGGCGTTTCTTGCTTATGCCCGTTAGGCTATGGTCAGAAATTTTTTTTTGTGTCTTTGGATGTTGTCAAAAAGTTGTAGCTGGCAGAACTTACACAGAACACTGTGTAGTCCGGCAGCACAACCTTATGCCTTATTGATGGCCTGTTTGCAATGCTCATGTTGCAGTATGTTCAATAAAAGCATAAAAGACATGACCCCGATATGATCTGAACACGCAACTTTCCGATCTGGAGTTAGACACGCTACCGTTGCCTCACGAGGTCTTGCCTTCCAGACATTTGTGCACTTTCTGAATATCCATGTCAATGTGGGAGTTACTTGAGTTCAAACTTTTCATCTGGGGACCCAGCTAAACTTCATGATTGTTTTGATCGCCTGGCTGCAATGCATATTTTAGAGTAGGTTCCAAAAGAATCATACAATTGACTCCAACTTGCCCTGAACAAACATCAAATTTCAGATTTGGAGAAAGACGTACTAGTTTTGTGCTACTACGTCCTCGTTTTGGCGAGATAATGAGGTGTCTGAAAATCCATGTTCATTTTAAAGAGTTAATTTGTGTCCAGGTATTTGAAGTGACCTTTTTTCTGGTTCAAGAGCATGTTTATGAAAATAATTACACCTGGAATTTGCAAATCCTCCATTTACTACATGTGTACTTGGCTTTGAATAATCTTGTGAAATGTGCATATAAAACGAATGAGGTTCCAGTTCCTAGAACATTGAGTGCGGAACATATCATATTTTACTCCGACACAAGCTGTCCAAGAAATCTCATACGAAGCCCGGATAGCTCAGTCGGTAGAGCATCAGACTTTTAATCTGAGGGTCCAGGGTTCAAGTCCCTGTTCGGGCGTTTCTTGCTTATGCCCGTTAGGCTATGGTCAGAAATGTAATTCCTCACTACTGGGCATTTTTTTATTGTGTCTTTGGATGTTGTCAAAAAGTTGTAGCTGGCAGAACTTACACAGAACACTGTGTAGTCCGGCAGCACAACCTTATGCCTTATTGATGGCCTGTTTGCAATGCTCATGTTGCAGTATGTTCAATAAAAGCATAAAAGACATGACCCCGATATGATCTGAACACGCAACTTTCCGATCTGGAGTTAGACACGCTACCGTTGCCTCACGAGGTCTTGCCTTCCAGACATTTGTGCACTTTCTGAATATCCATGTCAATACGTGGGAGTTACTTGAGTTCAAACTTTTCATCTGGGGACCCAGCTAAACTTCATGATTGTTTTGATCGCCTGGCTGCAATGCATATTTTAGAGTAGGTTCCAAAAGAATCATACAATTGACTCCAACTTGCCCTGAACAAACATCAAATTTCAGATTTGGAGAAAGACGTACTAGTTTTGTGCTACTACGTCCTCGTTTTGGCGAGATAATGAGGTGTCTGAAAATCCATGTTCATTTTAAAGAGTTAATTTGTGTCCAGGTATTTGAAGTGACCTTTTTTTCTGGTTCAAGAGCATGTTTATGAAAATAATTACACCTGGAATTTGCAAATCCTCCATTTACTACATGTGTACTTGGCTTTGAATAATCTTGTGAAATGTGCATATAAAACGAATGAGGTTCCAGTTCCTAGAACATTGAGTGCGGAACATATCATATTTTACTCCGACACAAGCTGTCCAAGAAATCTCATACGAAGCCCGGATAGCTCAGTCGGTAGAGCATCAGACTTTTAATCTGAGGGTCCAGGGTTCAAGTCCCTGTTCGGGCGTTTCTTGCTTATGCCCGTTAGGCTATGGTCAGAAATGTAATTCCTCACTACTGGGCATTTTTTTATTGTGTCTTTGGATGTTGTCAAAAAGTTGTAGCTGGCAGAACTTACACAGAACACTGTGTAGTCCGGCAGCACAACCTTATGCCTGATTGATGGCCTGTTTGCAATGCTCATGTTGCAGTATGTTCAATAAAAGCATAAAAGACATGACCCCGATATGATCTGAACACGCAACTTTCCGATCTGGAGTTAGACACGCTACCGTTGCCTCACGAGGTCTTGCCTTCCAGACATTTGTGCACTTTCTGAATATCCATGTCAATACGTGGGAGTTACTTGAGTTCAAACTTTTCATCTGGGGACCCAGCTAAACTTCATGATTGTTTTGATCGCCTGGCTGCAATGCATATTTTAGAGTAGGTTCCAAAAGAATCATACAATTGACTCCAACTTGCCCTGAACAAACATCAAATTTCAGATTTGGAGAAAGACGTACTAGTTTTGTGCTACTACGTCCTCGTTTTGGCGAGATAATGAGGTGTCTGAAAATCCATGTTCATTTTAAAGAGTTAATTTGTGTCCAGGTATTTGAAGTGACCTTTTTTCTGGTTCAAGAGCATGTTTATGAAAATAATTACACCTGGAATTTGCAAATCCTCCATTTACTACATGTGTACTTGGCTTTGAATAATCTTGTGAAATGTGCATATAAAACGAATGAGGTTCCAGTTCCTAGAACATTGAGTGCGGAACATATCATATTTTACTCCGACACAAGCTGTCCAAGAAATCTCATACGAAGCCCGGATAGCTCAGTCGGTAGAGCATCAGACTTTTAATCTGAGGGTCCAGGGTTCAAGTCCCTGTTCGGGCGTTTCTTGCTTATGCCCGTTAGGCTATGGTCAGAAATGTAATTCCTCACTACTGGGCATTTTTTTATTGTGTCTTTGGATGTTGTCAAAAAGTTGTAGCTGGCAGAACTTACACAGAACACTGTGTAGTCCGGCAGCACAACCTTATGCCTTATTGATGGCCTGTTTGCAATGCTCATGTTGCAGTATGTTCAATAAAAGCATAAAAGACATGACCCCGATATGATCTGAACACGCAACTTTCCGATCTGGAGTTAGACACGCTACCGTTGCCTCACGAGGTCTTGCCTTCCAGACATTTGTGCACTTTCTGAATATCCATGTCAATACGTGGGAGTTACTTGAGTTCAAACTTTTCATCTGGGGACCCAGCTAAACTTCATGATTGTTTTGATCGCCTGGCTGCAATGCATATTTTAGAGTAGGTTCCAAAAGAATCATACAATTGACTCCAACTTGCCCTGAACAAACATCAAATTTCAGATTTGGAGAAAGACGTACTAGTTTTGTGCTACTACGTCCTCGTTTTGGCGAGATAATGAGGTGTCTGAAAATCCATGTTCATTTTAAAGAGTTAATTTGTGTCCAGGTATTTGAAGTGACCTTTTTTCTGGTTCAAGAGCATGTTTATGAAAATAATTACACCTGGAATTTGCAAATCCTCCATTTACTACATGTGTACTTGGCTTTGAATAATCTTGTGAAATGTGCATATAAAACGAATGAGGTTCCAGTTCCTAGAACATTGAGTGCGGAACATATCATATTTTACTCCGACACAAGCTGTCCAAGAAATCTCATACGAAGCCCGGATAGCTCAGTCGGTAGAGCATCAGACTTTTAATCTGAGGGTCCAGGGTTCAAGTCCCTGTTCGGGCGTTTCTTGCTTATGCCCGTTAGGCTATGGTCAGAAATGTAATTCCTCACTACTGGGCATTTTTTTATTGTGTCTTTGGATGTTGTCAAAAAGTTGTAGCTGGCAGAACTTACACAGAACACTGTGTAGTCCGGCAGCACAACCTTATGCCTTATTGATGGCCTGTTTGCAATGCTCATGTTGCAGTATGTTCAATAAAAGCATAAAAGACATGACCCCGATATGATCTGAACACGCAACTTTCCGATCTGGAGTTAGACACGCTACCATTGCCTCACGAGGTCTTGCCTTCCAGACATTTGTGCGCTTTATGAAAATCCATGTCAATGTGTGGGAGTTACTTGAGTTCAAACTTTTCATCTGGGGACCCAGCTAAACTTCATGATTGTTTTGATCGCCTGGCTGCAATGCATATTTTAGAGTAGGTTCCAAAAGAATCATACAATTGACTCCAACTTGCCCTGAACAAACATCAAATTTCAGATTTGGAGAAAGACGTACTAGTTTTGTGCTACTACGTCCTCGTTTTGGCGAGATAATGAGGTGTCTGAAAATCCATGTTCATTTTAACCCTCACACTACCCTCGGGTCCCGGCGACCCGAGCGTAGGATTCCCCTCACTCCCGCCGTCCTCGGGTCAACCTGTGTAACCCTAACGCGGCCCCCGCTGTCTTCGGGTCTCTGAAACACGTTCTCCTCCCAGCTGTACTCGGGTCCCGGGAAACACAAGCTCTTTTTTTACCCTGCTCGCTGACCTCTGGGCTCAGAAACACACTGTCCTCTGCCTTTCCCCCTGTCTTTGGGTGTCAGAATCACGTTCCCCTCCCAGCTGTACTCGGCTCCCGGGAAACACAAACTCTTTTTTGCCGTGCTCGCTGCCCTCTGGTCTCAGAAACACACTGTCCTTTGCTATCGCCGCTGTCTTTGGGTGTCAGAAACACGTTCTCCTCCCAGATGTACTCGTGTCCGGGAAACATAAGCTCTTTTTTTACCCTGCTCGCTGACCTCTGGGCTCAGAAACACACTGTCCTTTGTTGGTCTCACTGTCCTTTTCTGGTCTCAGAAACACACTGTCCCTGGCCTTTCCCACAGTCTTTGGGTGTCAGAAACACGTTCTCCTCCCAGCTGTACTCGGATGCCAGGAAACACAAGCTCTTTTTTGCCCTGCTCGCTGACCTCTGGGCTCAGAAACACACTGTCCTCTGCCTTTCCCCCTGTCTTCTGGTGTCAGAAACACGTTCTCCTCCCAGATGTACTCGACTCCCGGGAAACATAAGCTCTTTTTTTACCCTGCTCGCTGACCTCGGGGCTCAGAAACACACTGTCCTTCGCTATCGCCGCTGTCTTTGGGTGTCAGAAACACGTTCTCCTCCCAGATGTACTCGTCTCCCGGGAAACATAAGCTCTTTTTTTACCCTGCTCGCTGACCTCTGGGCTCAGAAGCACACTGTCCCTGGCCTTTCCCCCTGTCTTTGGGTGTCAGAAACACGTTCTCCTCCCAGATGTACTCGTCTCCCGGGAAACATAAGCTCTTTTTTTACCCTGCTTGCTGACCTCTGGGCTCAGAAACACACTGTCCCTGGCCTTTCCCCTGTCTTTGGGTGTCAGAATCACGTTCCCCTCCCAGCTGTACTCGGCTCCCGGGAACCACAAACTCTTTTTTGCCGTGCTCGCTGCCCTCTGGTCTCAGAAACACACTGTCCTTCGCTATCGCCGCTGTCTTTGGGTGTCAGAAACACGTTCTCCTCCCAGATGTACTCGTCTCCCGGGAAACATAAGCTCTTTTTTTACCCTGCTCGCTGACCTCTGGGCTCAGAAACACATTGTCCTTGGCCTTTCCCCCTGTCTTTGGGTGTCAGAAACACGTTCTCCTCCCAGATGTACTCGTCTCCCGGGAAACATAAGCTCTTTTTTTACCCTGCTCGCTGACCTCTGGGCTCAGAAACACACTGTCCCTGGCCTTTCCCCTGTCTTTGGGTGTCAGAAACACGTTCTCCTCCCAGATGTACTCGTCTCCCGGGAAACATAAGCTCTTTTTTACCCTGCTCGCTGACCTCTGGGCTCAGAAACACACTGTCCCTGGCCTTTCCCCCTGTCTTTGGGTGTCAGAAACACGTTCTCCTCCCAGCTGTACTAGGGTGCCGGGAAACACAAGCTCTTTTTGCCCTGCTCGCTGACCTCTGGGCTCAGAAACACACTGTCCCTGGCCTTTCCCCCTGTCTTTGGGTGTCAGAAACACGTTCTCCTACCAGCTGTACTCGGCTGCAAAACTCCCAGGGCTGTGTGAAATGGGATCGCGGGTCACTCGGACCCGCTCAATTCGGGGTGTGTACGCGACGCGAGGACAACGGCTGGGGTTAGATGCCGGGGTTGTGAGTTCGAGCCTCGCCCGGTGCGGTGGTTTTTACACCCTCGCCGATAAATACTAATAAAGGTAGTAAGAATAGATGGACAACGGTGAAACACGCGCACGTCGTTGTATTTCGGCCTCCTCTTTTTGCAAAACTCTGGAGGGCTGTGTGAAATGGGATCGCGGGTCACTCGGACCCGCTCAATCCGGGGTGTGTACGCGACGCGAGGACAACGGCTGGGGTTAGATGCCGGGGTTGTGAGTTCGAGCCTCGCCCGGTGCGGTGGTTTTTACACCCTCGCCGATAAATACTAATAAAGGTAGTAAGAATAGATGGACAACGGTGAAACACGCGCACGTTGTTGTATTTCGGCCTCCTCTTTTTGCAAAACTCTTGAGGGCTGTGTGAAATGGGATCGAGGGTCACTCGGACCCGCTCAATCCGGGGTGTGTACGCGACGCAAGGACAACGGCTGGGGTTAGATGCCGGGGTTGTGAGTTCGAGCCTTGCCCGGTGCGGTGGTTTTTTACACCCTCGGCGATAAATACTAAAAAAGATAGTAATAACAGATGGACAACGGTGAAACATGCCCACGTTGTTGTATTTCGGCCTCCTCTTTTTTGCAAAACTCCCAGGGCTGTGTGAAATGGGATCGCGGGTCACTCGGACCCGCTCAATTCGGGGTGTGTACGCGACGCGAGGACAACGGCTGGGGTTAGATGCCGGGGTTGTGAGTTCGAGCCTCGCCCGGTGCGGTGGTTTTTACACCCTCGCCGATAAATACTAATAAAGGTAGTAAGAATAGATGGACAACGGTGAAACACGCGCACGTTGTTGTATTTCGGCCTCCTCTTTTTGCAAAACTCTTGAGGGCTGTGTGAAATGGGATCGCGGGTCACTCGGACCCGCTCAATTCGGGGTGTGTACGCGACGCGAGGACATTGGCTGGGGTTAGATCCCGGGGTTGTGAGTTCGAGTCTCGCCCGGGCCGGTGGTTTTTACACCCTCGGCGATAAACACTAAAAAGATAGTAATAACAGATGGACAACGGTGAAACATGCCCACGTTGTTGTATTTCGGCCTCCTCTTTTTGCAAAACTCCCAGGGCTGTGTGAAATGGGATCGCGGGTCACACGGACCCGCTCAATTCGGGGTGTGTACGCGACGCGAGGACAATGGCTGGGGTTAGATGCCGGGGTTGTGAGTTCGAGCCTCGCCCGGTGCGGTGGTTTTTACACCCTCGCCGATAAATACTAATAAAGGTAGTAAGAATAGATGGGCAACGGTGAAACACGCGCTCGTCGTTGTATTTCGGCCTCCTCTTTTTGCAAAACTCCCAGGGCTGTGTGTAATGGGATCGCGGGTCACTCGGACCCGCTCAATTCGGGGTGTGTACGCGACGCGAGGACAACGGCGGGGTTAGATGCCGAGGTGGCGAGTTCGAGCCTCGCCCGGGCACGTGTCTTTTTTTACCCCTCCCAGATAATTACTAATAACGATAAAAATAATAAATCGATTACAGGGAGACACGTGCACGTTGTTGTATTTCGGCCTCCTCCTTTTTGCAACACTCTGAGGGCTGTGAAAAGAGATCGAGGTCATTCTGACCAGCTCGACTCGGGGTGTGTACACGATGCGAGGACAGCACAAGGGTTATACAGCAATATGCATGGGCACCGCACGGGAGGTTCATTTTAGGGGGCGTTTTAAAATCCACACCCAAATTGGCACAGCACACAACCCTGGGAAGCAGTGTAATACAGACGAAGGAAATGTAAAGGCGACTGTGTATTGTGAGTTCTCACTATTTGTACAATGTTCCATACTCTGCATACTTCACGAGTTCGCACTTACATGCCAATTAAGGGATATAGGTTTAATGCGTATTTGGCGTGCTGTCCGGAGGGAGGGTTCCGGGCTCGGAATCCGGCCCGGGGCTCCGGGCTCGGAATTTGGCCCGAACCCAGAGTACCCCCCGCATGTAAGTGGTTAGGACTAGAATTTGAGCGGAGAAGGGGTGGTGGGGGATGCTGCGAGCTGTCAGCGGAGCGAGGTAAGACTGCTGAGTCTATATGTACCCTCTAGCTGTTAATTGCTGAGGGCTTCCACCTGTAATTAATTAGCTGGAAGTCCTCCTCCCGAACCTTGTTAGTAAACCTCATTTCACGAGTTCGCACTTACATGCCAATTAAGGGATATAGGTTTAATGCGTATTTGGCGTGCTGTCCGGAGGTAGGGGTTCCGGGCTCGGAATCCGGCCCGGGGCTCCGGGCTCGGAATTTGGCCCGAACCCAGAGTACCCCCCTAACGCTAAGGAGCCGAGGACAGCCGCTGGATTATAAACCCCCCAGAGAGCCGCGCTTGGCGGACTGGCATCGCGAGGAAGGGTCAGAATTGTTTTTTTTTTTTTTTTTTTTTTTTTTTTAAATGTTATTTATTATTATTATTATTATTATTATTTTATTTTTTTTATTATTTTTTATTTTTTTTTTTAATTTTTGTTTATTAATCTATATATTTTTTTTTTTTTTTTTTTTTTTTTTTTTTTTTTTTTTTTGTATGCGCGCGGGCCTGTGAAGCCGTTCACGGCCTGGACTAGGCGGGCCCTGCTGGCCTGTGGACGTGGGGCGTTTGAACGTTTGTTGCGGGACTGAGGCCCGCTTGGTGTTCCTATTCCGACCGCTGGGAGACCAATGCTCGCTGGACGGAACGGGGAAACGTGGGAGCTTTGCTGTGGGACCAATGCCCGTTTGGTATAGATTTATTCCGACCGCTGTGAGACCAATGCTCGCTGGACGGAAAGGAGGAACGTACAGGAAAGTGAGTGCTTGCCCGGGAGGTTCTCACGCGGCATCTGCTGGAGACCAATGCTCACTGGATGAAAGAGAGAACGATGGGCTCGACCGGGGAAGTTCTCACTCCGTCCGCTGTGAGACTAGTGCTCGCTGGACGGAAAGGGAAACGCGAAGGGGAAAATGAGTGCTTGCCCGGGAGATTTTCTCACGCGGCACCTGCTGGAGACCAATGCTCACTGGATGAAAAGAGAAAACGTTGGAGCTCGACCGGGAAGTTCTCACTCCGTCCGCTGTGAGACTAGTGCTCGCTGGACGGAAAGGGGAAACGCGAAGGGGAAAATGAGTGCTTGCCCGGGAGATTTTCTCACGCGGCCTCTGCTGGAGACCAAATGCTCACTGGATGAAAAGAGAAAACGTACGAACTCAACCGGGAGGTTCTCATTCCGTCCGCTGTGAGACTAGTGCCCGCTGGACGGAAGGAAACGGGAAATAGCGAAAGTGAGTGCCTGCCCGGGAGATTTTCTCACGCGGCATCTGCTGGAGACCGAATGCTCACTGGATGAAAGAGAAAACAGGAGCGCTCTACCGGGGGCTCTCACTCCGTCCGCTGTGAGGCCAATGCTCGCTGGACGGAAAGAGAGGACAGAAAAGGAACAAGGGGGTTCTATTAATTAGAACGGAGTTCTATTACTTAGTTGATTTAATTGTCCATTTATCTATTGGTTGATTCGTTTACGAGGGTTTGGTGAGCTATTTTGATATGGGACCGATTTGTCCTGATATAGCTTTGGAAAGCGTCGGAGGACCATCTCCTAGGGCTTGGATCTGCTGTTGGGAGAGGCCTTTTGGGCTGCTGAAGTTGCTGCCCCGATGCGGAATGAGTGGCCTGAAAAGTGTTCTGCTGGAATGCCTGACTGCTGGAGAACGGATTTGAGGTGCTTCTGGAACCAGAAACGTGACACGGGTTTCCGGGATTCGTCCATGAACAGGGGTTCCAGAGGAGATCTAGCCTGGGATCTTCTCCGTTGCCGGTAAACCCGAATTGACTGGTACGGTTGGATTTGCGAGGCTAGGTTAAAAATGTAGATAAAATGGCCTTTATTGTTCTGGTCGGTCTTGCTTCGTTTAATCAGAAATGAAATTGCCTCGTCGTCTATTACTGATAGGTCTGAGATGGTGGGGTGGATTTCGGGGTCGAATTTGGGAGTGGTGGTGAGTTCCGAGCACCTGAGGAAGCCGAAAAAGGCTAGGATAAACATGGCGTCAAGTGTGCGGGCGGCACCTAGGGGCTGGTAGCCTGTGCGGAGGGTGTAAATGCATTTGGTTAAGATATCAAGGGTTAAGGGTTGCCTGGCGTCGGTACGGGTGGGCTGGGATCTTTGAATCCCTTTAATCAGGAGGGAGGTTTGTGCGTTGCTTATTCCGGGGGAGGGAGCGCCGTGCATCAATTTATGGAAAAACTGGATGCCGCTCAGGTACCCTCTAATGGACCCGGCTTGTAAGCCCTTTATAGTATAAAGATAGGAGGAGAAAGACGTTATGGAAAGAAGGGAAAAATCGGGAAGGGTAGGTTGTAAGAAGCGTGGAATGTTTTAAAACTTTTCCAGGCGGTAAGGTAGGATTGGAGGGTCCTGGGGGCGACTGCGTGAAGGATGGTGTTGAGTGATGAGTCGAGCAGGGTTTTTAGCGGGTGGTTTACGGGAATATCAACTCCGAATAGCGAGGTACCGGAGTAGGGATATGGTCCGCCTCCGGAGCCAGCGTCCTGAATTTCTGAAACAGAAAGCGAGACAGGGAGTCAGCGATTTGATTCTCCGACCCGGGGATATGCTTAGCGACGATAATGAATTGGTCGCAAGCTGCGATCCAGGTGAGGCGCCTTAAGAGTGGCATCAGAGCGGGTGAATGGGAACGGCCTCTGTTAATGCAGTGCACGGTCGCCTCGTTGTCGCAATGCACTAGGATGCTTGTAGAGGACCATTCCTTCCCCCACAGGAAAGCTGCTACTACGAGGGGTAGAGCTCGAATAGCGCCGAGGATTGCGGTAATTGCTGGAACTGGGGTGGCCACGGAGCCGCGAACCAACGACCTTGGTAGAATCCCCGAACCCGATTGAGGGGCGGCGTCTGAACAGTTGGATGTCGGTGGGGAACGCGACGAGGTTTTTGTGAAAAAACGATAGGCCGTTCCACTGTTTTAGAAATGTTACCCGTAGCCTAAGTTCGTCGCGGCATGCATGGGTTAAGGAAATGGGGTCCTCTAGCGAGTGGACGGAGGACGCGAGTGAGAGGAGATGCGATACGAAGGGCGACCCTGCGGGATGATGCGCATCGCGAAGTTTAAATGGCCAAGCAGGGACAAGAGTTCGCGTTTCGAGAGAACCGATTTCTCGAGGAAGGTAGAGGAGACGAGAATTATTCGGTCGATTTTCTCCTTTGGCAGGGAGGCTTGGAATTCCCTAGAATCCAAGTTAATCCCTAGGAACTCGATGGACGTCGCGGGGCCCATGGTTTCTCCTCTGCGAGGGGGATTCCGAGCTCGGAGAAGACGTTTTGGACTGAGAGGAGGTGCGCGGCCGGGATGGCGTTGGGAGGCGAGATTATTAGAAAATCATCTAGCAGGTGAATGAGGTGGGGGATGGCGTAGTTTTTGACAAGATCCAGCAGACTGCTTCTGATAGCATGTCGAATATTTTTAGGGCTGCTTTTGCATCCGAGCGTTAGACGTACGGCGAAATAGTATTTCTCGAGCCAGCGGACTCCAAAGAGATGCCATGAGTCGGGATGGATGGGCATGACTTTGAAAGCGGATGTAACGTCAACTTTGGCCAGCCAGGCACCCCGACCCGCGATTTTAATCAGGTAGATGCCTGGTCTATGCCGTGGAATTTAAGCGAAGATTCGTCGAGAGGGGACAGGCTGTTAATACTTGGGAACGGGAATTGCGTGGGTCTGACAGGGTGATAAAAATGCGTTTTTATCTCGTCCGGGTGGATGGCCGTTCTAAATACATTGCCTGAAATTTTTAATTAATTAATTTTATTATTATTATTATTATTTTTTATTTTTTTTTTTTTTTTTTTTTTTTTTTTTTCTACGGGAGTCGTGGAATAATTTGGATGTTTTATTTGCGGGTTTAGGCTGGACGTACGCCGCCGCAGAGCTACAAATATGCATGGAACGGCTGCGTGCTCTATGGCATCCGCCCGCGTTGAAATTATCACCGATCTGCCTGCCTTCGATAAGAGCGGAGACCTGGGTTCAGTGGGTTGCGCTGGTGGTTGCTGTACGAGTTACGTAGCTGGTGGACAAATAGGGTTGCTCGAACCGGAGTGGGGAGGAGGGGAGGGGGAATGGCGGTTGGAAGGATGAAGAGTGAGCTTGCGCAGCGGCGGGCGGGCCCGCGCTGGTTTGGAGCTGTGGGGCTGCGGGCCTGCGGGCCACTGCCGGTGGGCGGGGTTGTGCCGCTGCCAGTGGGCGGGGTTGGCACCTGGAGGGTAGAGAGACTGGAGGCGAGGGTTAGCCTGTACTGCTGGCTGGGAAAGCTTCGCGCTAGTGCCCGGGGCGGAGCTCGGGGCCGCTGGAAAGGGAGAGGGTTATTAGGGGTATAAGGCTGAGCTGTAAAGGGGAGCAGCTGGGCTCGTCCGAATGCGGCGCTGCGGCGCAGAGGCATTGGCGGAGCAAAGCGAGCCGTGTCCTGAGCGGGAGGACGACGGAGTTGCCTGGGGCGGTATATTTTGAGCCCTGCGGGTTTTTGCCCTGCCTGCGGGCCGGTTTGGGAGACATATAGGTCGTACGGCTCCGCTTTGTGCGTCTTCCTTGAGACCTGTGGGTCCGACTTGCCCAGCGCTTGTCTTAGCCCGGCTACGGTCCAGTTCCCCACGGGAGGGATCGTCGGGATGGTCGAGCGGTGGAGGGGCCGGGGAAGAAGGTGGTGGTTTTGCTGGGGGCGGCGAAGCCTGGTACCGCGTCCGGGTGAACGCGCGGATGGTCGGGCCGGAGTGCGGCCGCGAGAAGCCCTGGGCTCCGGAGTGGCGTACGGCATGACCGAAATGGTCGGGAGACCCGCGACTTGCGGGGGACATTCCTGGGATTGTTAGTGCCTTCCGCGGAGGAAGCGCTTTAGCGAGACGAGTAGTATCTGGGCGAGAGAAGCAGCTGCGAGCTGTCAGCGGAGCGAGGTAAGACTGCTGAGTCTATATGTACCCTCTAGCTGTTAATTGCTGAGGGCTTCCACCTGTAATTAATTAGCTGGAAGTCCTCCTCCCGAACCTTGTTAGTAAACCTCATGTACAAGCTCTCTTGCCCTGCTCGCTGCCCTCTGGTCTCAGAAACACACTGTCCTTTGCTGGTCTCACTGTCCTTTTCTGTTCTCAGAAACACACTGTCCTTCGCCATCGCCGCTGTCTTTGGGTGTCAGAAACACGTTCCCGTCCCAGCTGTACTCGGCTCCCGGGAAACACAAACTCTTTTTGCCCTGCTCGCTGCACTCTGGTCTCAGAAACACACTGTCCTTCGCCATCGCCGCTGTCTTTGGGTGTCAGAAACACGTTCTCCTCCCAGATGTACTCGTGTCCCTGGAAACATAAGCTCTTTTTGCCCTGCTCGCTGACCTCTGGGCTCAGAAACACACTGTCCTTTGTTGGTCTCACTGTCCTTTTCTGGTCTCAGAAACACACTGTCCCTGGCCTTTCCCACAGTCTTTGGGTGTCAGAAACACGTTCTCCTCCCAGCTGTCCTCGGCTCCCGGGAAACACAAACTCTTTTTTGCCCTGCTCGCTGCACTCTGGTCTCAGAAACACACTGTCCTTCGCCATCGCCGCTGTCTTTGGGTGTCAGAAACACGTTCTCCACCCAGAAGTACTCGTGTCCCTGGAAACATAAGCTCTTTTTTGCCCTGCTCGCTGACCTCTGGGCTCAGAAACACACTGTCCTTTGTTGGTCTCGCTGTCCTTTTCTGGTCTCAGAAACACACTGTCCCTGGCCTTTCCCCCTGTCTTTGGGTGTCAGAAACACGTTCTCCTCCCAGCTGTACTCGGGTGCCAGGAAACACAAGCTCTTTTTTGCCCTACTCGCTGACCTCTGGTCTTAGAAACACACTGTCCCTGGCCTTTCCCCTGTCTTTGGGTGTCAGAAACACGTTCTCCTCCCAGCTGTCCTCGGCTCCCGGAAACACAAACTCTTTTTGCCCTGCTCGCTGCACTCTGGTCTCAGAAACACACTGTCCTTCGCCATCGCCGCTGTCTTTGGGTGTCAGAAACACGTTCTCCTCCCAGATGTACTCGTGTCCCTGGAAACATAAGCTCTTTTTGCCCTGCTCGCTGACCTCTGGGCTCAGAAACACACTGTCCTTTGTTGGTCTCACTGTCCTTTTCTGGTCTCAGAAACACACTGTCCCTGGCCTTTCCCACAGTCTTTGGGTGTCAGAAACACGTTCTCCTCCCAGCTGTACTCGGGTGCCAGGAAACACAAGCTCTTTTTTTGCCCTACTCGCTGACCTCTGGTCTCAGAAACACACTGTCCCTGGCCTTTCCCCTGTCTTTGGGTGTCAGAAACACGTTCTCCTCCCAGCTGTCCTCGGCTCCCGGTAAACACAAACTCTTTTTGCCCTGCTCGCTGCACTCTGGTCTCAGAAACACACTGTCCTTCGCCATCGCCGCTGTCTTTGGGTGTCAGAAACACGTTCTCCACCCAGAAGTACTCGTGTCCCTGGAAACATAAGCTCTTTTTTGCCCTGCTCGCTGACCTCTGGGCTCAGAAACACACTGTCCTTTGTTGGTCTCACTGTCCTTTTCTGGTCTCAGAAACACACTGTCCCTGGCCTTTCCCCCTGTCTTTGGGTGTCAGAAACACGTTCTCCTCCCAGCTGTACTCGGGTGCCAGGAAACACAAGCTCTTTTTGCCCTACTCGCTGACCTCTGGTCTCAGAAACACACTGTCCCTGGCCTTTCCCCTGTCTTTGGGTGTCAGAAACACGTTCTCCTCCCAGCTGTCCTCGGCTCCCGGGAAACACAAACTCTTTTTTTGCCCTGCTCGCTGCACTCTGGTCTCAGAAACACACTGTCCTTCGCCATCGCCGCTGTCTTTGGGTGTCAGAAACACGTTCTCCACCCAGAAGTACTCGTGTCCCTGGAAACATAAGCTCTTTTTGCCCTGCTCGCTGACCTCTGGGCTCAGAAACACACTGTCCTTTGTTGGTCTCACTGTCCTTTTCTGGTCTCAGAAACACACTGTCCCTGGCCTTTCCCCCTGTCTTTGGGTGTCAGAAACACGTTCTCCTCCCAGCTGTACTCGGGTGCCAGGAAACACAAGCTCTTTTTTTGCCCTACTCGCTGACCTCTGGTCTCAGAAACACACTGTCCCTGGCCTTTCCCCTGTCTTTGGGTGTCAGAAACACGTTCTCCTCCCAGCTGTCCTCGGCTCCCGGAAACACAAACTCTTCTTTGCCCTGCACGCTGCACTCTGGTCTCAGAAACACACTGTCCTTCGCCATCGCCGCTGTCTTTGGGTGTCAGAAACACGTTCTCCACCCAGAAGTACTCGTGTCCCTGGAAACATAAGCTCTTTTTGCCCTGCTCGCTGACCTCTGGGCTCAGAAACACACTGTCCTTTGTTGGTCTCACTGTCCTTTTCTGGTCTCAGAAACACACTGTCCCTGGCCTTTCCCCCTGTCTTTGGGTGTCAGAAACACGTTCTCCTCCCAGCTGTACTCGGGTGCCAGGAAACACAAGCTCTTTTTTGCCCTACTCGCTGACCTCTGGTCTCAGAAACACACTGTCCCTGGCCTTTCCCCTGTCTTTGGGTGTCAGAAACACGTTCTCCTCCCAGCTGTCCTCGGCTCCCGGGAAACACAAACTTTTTTTGCCCTGCTCGCTGCACTCTGGTCTCAGAAACACACTGTCCTTCGCCATCGCCGCTGTCTTTGGGTGTCAGAAACACGTTCTCCACCCAGAAGTACTCGTGTCCCTGGAAACATAAGCTCTTTTTGCCCTGCTCGCTGACCTCTGGGCTCAGAAACACACTGTCCTTTGTTGGTCTCACTGTCCTTTTCTGGTCTCAGAAACACACTGTCCCTGGCCTTTCCCCTGTCTTTGGGTGTCAGAAACACGTTCTCCTCCCAGCTGTACTCGGGTGCCAGGAAACACAAGCTCTTTTTTTTGCCCTACTCGCTGACCTCTGGTCTCAGAAACACACTGTCCCTGGCCTTTCCCCTGTCTTTGGGTGTCAGAAACACGTTCTCCTCCCAGCTGTACTCGGGTGCCAGGAAACACAAGCTCTTTTTTGCCCTACTCGCTGACCTCTGGTCTCAGAAACACACTGTCCCTGGCCTTTCCCCTGTCTTTG
>CM055741.1:19479433-19529153 GCA_029465975.1 Dallia pectoralis | reverse complement strand
AAGTAATTTTTTCAATGTATTTTCACTCTCTCAGTTTCGACAGAGTGGCGGTTTTCATCAGACTAGTGTTCTATCTCAACACACCTGTCCCCAATGAGGATGCTGTCCTTGGAATCGTCAACAAGCAGCTATCTAATCAATTCAGGACTGTTCCTACTGTAACTCCAGCCATCTTAACTAATGTAACTTATATCAGTGAGTAAAACTAATTCATCTACTTCTTGAATTTACACCTTCCTAATTGTTTTTCAGCATTTGTATATGATAGAATTAATTTGTCTGCTATAATTGTGACTATTTTGTTGTGCCTACAGAACTTAATAATACAGCATTTGCCATTGACCTTGGTTTCCAACAACCAATGTCACCTTGGAGACATTCATTAAAAGTGATACAATTACTTTCACCAATGAAACCTACAGCCAGATACAGGATTTAATTAACAATCTTGTAAGTCAACAATTTACAATTTCACATTTAATATAAAACTTGGATATTAAATGCTAAATAAATATAATTGAGTTCCATAAAAGTCCATGTAGTTATAGTTCCATGATCTCTTTGCCTAGCTCCAGAAAATTGTCAATCAACCGGAGGGTAAATTGTTTACCTTTCCCAGTGCAAATTTTAGGTGAGTACACAAATTGCAGATAAACCACTAAATACTATAAGTAAGACTGAAAATGTACTGTAATTGTACCTGATGTTGTCTCACATTCAGCATTTGTTGCAAAACCCCCACTAACTAAACAGTTGAACTTTTACACGATAACCCTTTTTTATCTTTTCAGTCTGAATGGCAATGAACTTATGGCAAAAGTGTTGTGGATATATGAATACAACAACGCAGACAACAACGTTTATAGTGTCTTTCTACTAGAAATTTTAAAAGTCTCAGGTATGTTGTCATTTGTAAGGATCTGATATTTTTTATTACAGTTTAACAAAAACACTGCTGTTGTTTGTTAGAGGATATCGGAGCATCAGGGCACAATCTACATTTGATTCTAGGTCCAGTGACAAGCACCACTGCCCCAACAACCACAACTGCTCCCACAGACGCCACTTCTACAGCTTCAGTGATTTCTATAACCAAGTATGCAGAATATTTTTAAGAACATTTTCTGGCTGTTATTGCAAACTGAAACTTCTAAGAAAATCTCAAATTATCCATATGTGCTCTGTAAACTGCACATACATGAAATGGTCGTTCATAAATTGCTCACAAATCATCTAATAATTTTTGTCAAGCTCTATTTAGAATTAAAACATTTGGAATGACTTAGGTTTGTGTAATTTTACAATGCTATTATCTATTGATATTGATTAACAGCCCTCATCAATGCTGATATTAATGTAATTGAAAAAACAATTCTCAACACTATTTGATCTTGACTGGTGCAGTGCATTATAATGTATATATGTTTATAGTTAGTGCACATGGGTGAAGCTTTTTTGAGACATTTCAAGTAGCTAAGTGAAAACCTCTCTTCTAAAAATAGTTTCAGTTTGTATGGTTAACGCAAAAACCTAGAGAGTGTCGACAGAGCAAAGAAATCCACTATACATCTGTCAAGCTTTTCGCTGGTGTAGTGTATAAATAGCCAGATGAAGGCAGAACCGCGTTTGTGGGTTTTTATTTACAAAAAATAAAACAAGACAACAACAAATGGCTAACCAAACATAAACACTGTAATCAGTAAAACAAAGTGTGCTTATAAATGCCTCAACTAAACGTACAAAACTGTGATCTACATTGCAGAGCTACACTCACCCAAACTCGGAACGTGACATAGAAATATTGAACAACAAAGTGGTGACAGTTCCCAGTGACTTCAAAACATAGCTAATCACCCTGCTAACAGCTAACTATGCCCAGCAGTGTAAATTCAATAACAACAATATCACCAGATAGGAATTAAAGCGTGTGGCACCTACCTACTGTCCTGTGTGACACAAAAACCCTCACCATTCGTGATAACATTTTTTTAAAATTAATAATCATTGCATACGTTTGTTTACAATAGATACTATATTAATTTCACGAATTCACAATCAATGAACGACCTTGAGGTTGGATTTTTTTTCATCCGTTTATGCAAATCCGATTGTATCATCACTGAACTTAATTTTCCATAATGGTTTAAATATCCATTATTCTTGATACATTTTAAGTCAAACCAGCAGTTAATAATTAGTATTTAGTTGTTTATATATATATATTATTTTTCTTTAACTAATATAATTGCACACTTTTTTAAAAATGTTTTTTAAATTTGTCAAAAAATGTTGTTTGTATAGATTTATTGCAAAAAGTATGTACTAAAAAGTATAAACTCTTAATATGCAATTGCTTTTAATGTCACGTCTGTACAAAGACAATTAGGGTTCGAAGTCTGGCACATTGTAAAAATGTTACATTATAAACCCGTACGAACCAAAGGAAACGAGTGTCTCACTCAATATGGAAATAATAGCAATTTTAACAGAAAAGTACATAACCTTATAACTTAGAAATCAGAAGAGTGTATTAGCTCAAATTTTGAAGAATGGCAGTTTCAATTAATGTACTCTCTAACAACAGCACTGATATCATGTAATAATTCCACTCAAAGACACGTGCCAAACAAGATATAAATATTGATAAGGGAATGGAAACCAGGTGTGCGCAATGACAAGACGAGACAAGTGGAGTGATGACAGGAGTAGCAGAGTTGCTAGAAGGCTGGTGGCGACAAACGCCGAATCCTGTTCTATGACGGGCAGAGCGCAGTTCCGGGAAAAGTCGCGACACCTAACCTTAACCCTAACTCCTATACAATTTATTTCTCAGTGTGATTCTGATTTTAATGTGTGAAATTCCATTCATTAAAACACACATATATGGGGTTTAATTCCCTCAATCACCTGTCCCACTTGCTCTTGTTTTTTTCATTCTACTTTGGCAAATTTAAGCAATGAAAGTAATTTTTTCAATGTATTTTCACTCTCTCTCAGTTTCGACAGAGTGGCGGTTTTCATCAGACTAGTGTTCTATCTCAACACACCTGTCCCCAATGAGGATGCTGTCCTTGGAATCGTCAACAAGCAGCTATCTAATCAATTCAGGACTGTTCCTACTGTAACTCCAGCCATCTTAACTAATGTAACTTATATCAGTGAGTAAAACTAATTCATCTACTTCTTGAATTTACACCTTCCTAATTGTTTTTCAGCATTTGTATATGATAGAATTAATTTGTCTGCTATAATTGTGACTATTTTGTTGTGCCTACAGAACTTAATAATACAGCATTTGCCATTGACCTTGGTTTCCAAATAACCAATGTCACCTTGGAGACATTCATTAAAAGTGATACAATTACTTTCACCAATGAAACCTACAGCCAGATACAGGATTTAATTAACAATCTTGTAAGTCAACAATTTACAATTTCACATTTAATATAAAACTTGGATATTAAATGCTAAATAAATATAATTGAGTTCCATAAAAGTCCATGTAGTTATAGTTCCATGATCTCTTTGCCTAGCTCCAGAAAATTGTCAATCAACCGGAGGGTAAATTGTTTACCTTTCCCAGTGCAAATTTTAGGTGAGTACACAAATTGCAGATAAACCACTAAATGTGTTATAAGTAAGACTGAAAATGTACTGTAATTGTACCTGATGTTGTCTCACATTCAGCATTTGTTGCAAAACCCCCACTAACTAAACAGTTGAACTTTTACACGATAACCCTTTTTTATCTTTTCAGTCTGAATGGCAATGAACTTATGGCAAAAGTGTTGTGGATATATGAATACAACAACGCAGACAACAACGTTTATAGTGTCTTTCTACTAGAAATTTTAAAAGTCTCAGGTATGTTGTCATTTGTAAGGATCTGATATTTTTTATTACAGTTTAACAAAAAACACTGCTGTTGTTTGTTAGAGGATATCGGAGCATCAGGGCACAATCTACAGGACTATGGTCACTTTCATGTACATTAAATACACGTTTATATATAGAGATTTTAATCTACCCTTATATGTATAGAACTTCTATTTATATTGTAAATTTTTCCCATCTATACACCAGCTATAATTGCTACTAGTTCTTTTCTTGCATTTATAATAGTTAATGATCTGTACATATCCCATGCCTGACCATATATTTGTATTCTAGGTCTTCTGCCAACTACAGCTGCTCCAACCACCACAACTGCTGCCACAACCGCCACTTCTACGGCTTCTGTGACATCAATAACCAAGTATGCAGAATCTTTTTTTTTTAAATGTTCTGGCTTGTTATTGCAAACTGAAACTTCTAAGAAAATCTCTAATCATCCATATGTGCTCTGTAAACTCTACATACATGAAATGCTCCTCCATAAATTGCTCACAAATCATCTATTAATTTGTCAAGCTCTATTTAGGATTCATAAATATGGAAAGACTTTTAGGGTTGTGTAAATGTTCAATACTATTATCTATTGATATTGATTAACAGCCCTCATCAATGCTGATTTTAATGTAATTGAAAAAACAATCCTTAACACTATTTGATCTTTACTGGTGCAGTGCATTATAATGAATATATGTTTATAGTTAGTGCACATGGGTGAAGCTTTTTTGAGACATTTCAAGTAGCTAAGTGAAAACCTCTCTTCTAAAAATAGTTTCAGTTTGTATGGTTAACGCAAAAACCTAGAGAGTGTCGACAGAGCAAAGAAATCCACTGTACATCTGTCAAGCTTTTCGCTGGTGTAGTGTATAAATAGCCAGATGAAGACAGAACCGCGTTTGTGGGTTTTATTTACAAAAAATAAAACAAGACAACAACAAATGGCTAACCAAACATAAACACTGTAATCAGTAAAACAAAGTGTGCTTATAAATGCCTCAACTAAACGTACAAAACTGTGATCTACATTTCAGAACTACACTCACCCAAACTCGGAACGTGACATAGAAATATTGAACAACAAAGTGGTGACAGTTCCCAGTGACTTCAAAACATAGCTAATCACCCTGCTAACAGCTAACTATGCCCAGCAGTGTAAATTCAATAACAACAATATCACCAGATAGGAATTAAAGCGTGTGGCACCTACCTACTGTCCTGTGTGACACAAAAACCCTCACCATTCGTGATAACATTTTTTTAAAATTAATAATCATTGCATACGTTTGTTTACAATAGATACTATATTAATTTCACGAATTCACAATCAATGAACGACCTTGAGGTTGGATTTTTTTTCATCCGTTTATGCAAATCCGATTGTATCATCACTGAACTTAATTTTCCATAATGGTTTAAATATCCATTATTCTTGATACATTTTAAGTCAAACCAGCAGTTAATAATTAGTATTTAGTTGTTTATATATATATATTATTTTTCTTTAACTAATATAATTGCACACTTTTTTAAAAATGTTTTTTAAATTTGTCAAAAAATGTTGTTTGTATAGATTTATTGCAAAAAGTATGTACTAAAAAGTATAAACTCTTAATATGCAATTGCTTTTAATGTCACGTCTGTACAAAGACAATTAGGGTTCGAAGTCTGGCACATTGTAAAAATGTTACATTATAAACCCGTACGAACCAAAGGAAACGAGTGTCTCACTCAATATGGAAATAATAGCAATTTTAACAGAAAAGTACATAACCTTATAACTTAGAAATCAGAAGAGTGTATTAGCTCAAATTTTGAAGAATGGCAGTTTCAATTAATGTACTCTCTAACAACAGCACTGATATCATGTAATAATTCCACTCAAAGACACGTGCCAAACAAGATATAAATATTGATAAGGGAATGGAAACCAGGTGTGCGCAATGACAAGACGAGACAAGTGGAGTGATGACAGGAGTAGCAGAGTTGCTAGAAGGCTGGTGGCGACAAACGCCGAATCCTGTTCTATGACGGGCAGAGCGCAGTTCCGGGAAAAGTCGCGACACCTAACCTTAACCCTAACTCCTATACAATTTATTTCTCAGTGTGATTCTGATTTTAATGTGTGAAATTCCATTCATTAAAACACACATATATGGGGTTTAATTCCCTCAATCACCTGTCCCACTTGCTCTTGTTTTTTTCATTCTACTTTGGCAAATTTAAGCAATGAAAGTAATTTTTCAATGTATTTTCACTCTCTCTCAGTTTCGACAGAGTGGCGGTTTTCATCAGACTAGTGTTCTATCTCAACACACCTGTCCCCAATGAGGATGCTGTCCTTGGAATCGTCAACAAGCAGCTATCTAATCAATTCAGGACTGTTCCTACTGTAACTCCAGCCATCTTAACTAATGTAACTTATATCAGTGAGTAAAACTAATTCATCTACTTCTTGAATTTACACCTTCCTAATTGTTTTTCAGCATTTGTATATGATAGAATTAATTTGTCTGCTATAATTGTGACTATTTTGTTGTGCCTACAGAACTTAATAATACAGCATTTGCCATTGACCTTGGTTTCCAAATAACCAATGTCACCTTGGAGACATTCATTAAAAGTGATACAATTACTTTCACCAATGAAACCTACAGCCAGATACAGGATTTAATTAACAATCTTGTAAGTCAACAATTTACAATTTCACATTTAATATAAAACTTGGATATTAAATGCTAAATAAATATAATTGAGTTCCATAAAAGTCCATGTAGTTATAGTTCCATGATCTCTTTGCCTAGCTCCAGAAAATTGTCAATCAACCGGAGGGTAAATTGTTTACCTTTCCCAGTGCAAATTTTAGGTGAGTACACAAATTGCAGATAAACCACTAAATGTGTTATAAGTAAGACTGAAAATGTACTGTAATTGTACCTGATGTTGTCTCACATTCAGCATTTGTTGCAAAACCCCACTAACTAAACAGTTGAACTTTTACACGATAACCCTTTTTTATCTTTTCAGTCTGAATGGCAATGAACTTATGGCAAAAGTGTTGTGGATATATGAATACAACAACGCAGACAACAACGTTTATAGTGTCTTTCTACTAGAAATTTTAAAAGTCTCAGGTATGTTGTCATTTGTAAGGATCTGATATTTTTTATTACAGTTTAACAAAAAACACTGCTGTTGTTTGTTAGAGGATATCGGAGCATCAGGGCACAATCTACAGGACTATGGTCACTTTCATGTACATTAAATACACGTTTATATATAGAGATTTTAATCTACCCTTATATGTATAGAACTTCTATTTATATTGTAAATTTTTCCCATCTATACACCAGCTATAATTGCTACTAGTTCTTTTCTTGCATTTATAATAGTTAATGATCTGTACATATCCCATGCCTGACCATATATTTGTATTCTAGGTCTTCTGCCAACTACAGCTGCTCCAACCACCACAACTGCTGCCACAACCGCCACTTCTACGGCTTCTGTGACATCAATAACCAAGTATGCAGAATCTTTTTTTTTTTTTTTTTTAAATGTTCTGGCTTGTTATTGCAAACTGAAACTTCTAAGAAAATCTCTAATCATCCATATGTGCTCTGTAAACTCTACATACATGAAATGCTCCTCCATAAATTGCTCACAAATCATCTATTAATTTGTCAAGCTCTATTTAGGATTCATAAATATGGAAAGACTTTTAGGGTTGTGTAAATGTTCAATACTATTATCTATTGATATTGATTAACAGCCCTCATCAATGCTGATTTTAATGTAATTGAAAAAACAATCCTTAACACTATTTGATCTTTACTGGTGCAGTGCATTATAATGAATATATGTTTATAGTTAGTGCACATGGGTGAAGCTTTTTTGAGACATTTCAAGTAGCTAAGTGAAAACCTCTCTTCTAAAAATAGTTTCAGTTTGTATGGTTAACGCAAAAACCTAGAGAGTGTCGACAGAGCAAAGAAAACCACTGTACATCTGTCAAGCTTTTCGCTGGTGTAGTGTATAAATAGCCAGATGAAGACAGAACCGCGTTTGTGGGTTTTATTTACAAAAAATAAAACAAGACAACAACAAATGGCTAACCAAACATAAACACTGTAATCAGTAAAACAAAGTGTGCTTATAAATGCCTCAACTAAACGTACAAAACTGTGATCTACATTTCAGAACTACACTCACCCAAACTCGGAACGTGACATAGAAATATTGAACAACAAAGTGGTGACAGTTCCCAGTGACTTCAAAACATAGCTAATCACCCTGCTAACAGCTAACTATGCCCAGCAGTGTAAATTCAATAACAACAATATCACCAGATAGGAATTAAAGCGTGTGGCACCTACCTACTGTCCTGTGTGACACAAAAACCCTCACCATTCGTAATAACAATTTTTAAAAATAATAATCATTGCATATGTTTGTTTACAATAGATACTATATTCATTTCACTAATTAACAATCAATGAACAACCTTGAGGCTGGATTTTTTTTCATCCGTTTATGCAAATTGGGTTGTTTCATTATTGAACTTAATTTGGCATAATGGTTTAAATATCCATTATTCTTGATACATTTTAAGTCAAACCAGCAGTTAATAATTAGTATTTAGTTGTTTATATATATATATATATATATATATATCTTTTATCTTTAATTAATATAATTGCACACTTTTTTTAAATGTTTTTTTTTATTTTGTCAAAATAGGTTCTTTGTATAGATTGATTGCAAAAAGTATGTACTAAAAAGTATAAATTCTTAATATGCAATTGCTC
Source organism: Dallia pectoralis (assembly GCA_029465975.1). Classification (NCBI taxonomy): domain Eukaryota; kingdom Metazoa; phylum Chordata; class Actinopteri; order Esociformes; family Umbridae; genus Dallia; species Dallia pectoralis. Next base: position 19,520,457 of record CM055741.1, on the reverse strand, counting down.
TTAATGTCACGTCTGTACAAAGACATTAAGGTTTCAAAGTCTGGCGCAGCGTAGTGTAGTGTAGGGTTCAGAGTTGCTAGAAGGCTGGTGACGACAAACGCAGAACCCTGCTCTATGACAAGGAAAGCGCAGTTTTGGGAAAAGCCGCGACACCTAACCTTAATCCTAACTCCAATACAATTTGTTTCTTAGTGTGATTCTGATTTTAATGTGTGAAGTTTCATTCATTAAACCACAAAAATATGGGGTTTAAATCCCTCAATCACCTGTCCCACTTGCTCTTGTTTTTTTCATTCTACTCTGGCAAATTTAAGCAATGAAAGTAATTTTTTCAATGTATTTTCACTCTCTCTCAGTTTCGACAGAGTGGCGGTTTTCATCAGACTAGTGTTCTATCTCAACACACCTGTCCCCAATGAGGATGCTGTCCTTGGAATTGTCAACAAGCAGCTATCTAATCAATTCAGGACTGTACCTACTGTAACTCAAGCCATCTTAACTAATGTAACTTATATCAGTGAGTAAAACTAATTTATCTACTTCTTGAATTTGCACCTTCCTAATTGCTTTTCAGTATTTGTATATGATAGCATTAATTTGTCTGCTATAATTGTGACTATTTTGTTGTTCCTACAGAACTTAATAACACAGCATTTGCCATTGACCTTGGTTTCCAAATAACCAATGTCACCTTGGAGACATTCATTAAAAGTGATACAATTACTTTCACAAATGCGACTTACATCCAGATACAGGATTTAATTAACAATCTTGTAAGTCAACAGTTTACAATTTCACATTTAATATAAAACTTGGATATTAAATGCTAAATAAATGTAATTGAGTTCCATAAAAGTCCATGTAGTTATAGTTCCATGATCTCTCTGCCTAGCTCCAGAAAATTGTCAATCAACCGGAGGGTAAATTGTTTACCTTTCCCAGTGCAAATTTTAGGTGAGTACACAAAATGCATATAAACCACTAAATGTGTTATAAGTAAGACTGAAAATGTACTGTAATTGTACCTGATGTTGTCTCACATTCAGCATTTGTTGCAAAACCCCCACTAACTAAACAGTTGAACTTTTACACAATAACCCTTTTTTATCTTTTCAGTCTGAATGGCAATGAACTTATGGCAAAAGTGTTGTGGATATATGAATACAACAACACAGACAACAACGTTTATAGTGTCTTTCTACTAGAAATTTTAAAAGTCTCAGGTATGTTGTCATCTGATATTTTTAATTACAGTTTAACAAAAACACCGCTGTTGTTTGTTAGAGGATATCGGAGCATCAGGGCACAATCTACAGGTCTATGGTCACTTCCATGTACATTAAATACACGTTTATATATAGATATTTTAATCTACTACGCTTATATGTATAGAACTTCTATTTATATTGTCAATTTTTCCCATCTATACACCAGCTATAATTGCTACTCGTTCTTTTGTTGCATTTAATATAGTTAATGATCTGTAAATATCCCATGCCTGACCATATATTTGTATTCTAGGTCTTCTGCCAACCACAGCTGCTCCAACCACCACAACCAGCACTACTCTACTTCCTTCCCTTCTGCTGAGCACTTTTTACAGTACCACCAGTGGAGGAGGTTTTCCTGGTTGGGCTCTGGCCATTATCATTCCTTGTGGCATTGCTATAATTCTCATACCACTATGGATCCTGCTAGCAGTACGTATAGCCATGGTTTATAATGTGTACTACTTTATATTATGTATATTGTTAACTAATAAAGTTACAGTACATGTGAGTTATACTTCTTCATCTTTGTTTTGCAGTGCTTGCTATGTGGTTGTTGTGCTGGCATTAGGAGACGCTGGCACAGACGAAGATCTTACAATGTACAGTACACCACCAGAAACGGACTCTTCTGAGAAGACAAGAGTCTCAAAACAACAGCCAATCATATTTATCTTATCATTAATAATAATTACTATTTAACTTACAAATTGACTGGCTTATATTTTTATATTTGTTATGCTTTCAATGCACTACTTTTTCCAATATAATTCTGATTTAATTCAGCTGGATGCGGAATATTTATTTATTTATTTATGTGTTCAAGCTGTGCTGTCCACTGATAAAAGTTGTAGTCTTTTTTAATAACTGTATTTAAATGGAAATATAAATTGTAATTTCTGTGATTCATTTCAATTGTTTTAGTTAATTGTATTTACAATTCTGCATTACAGCTATTTCCCTAACACATTTTTGATGATTACAAATACATTTGATGAAAGGCAGTAATAGAAGTAAACTTACGCTAAACTCTACAACAAAAACACACTGTTTGGGTGTTTGTGATACACATATATTTATTATAACTGTTTTATTCTGATTGACTGATTCAGGACTAACCGTTATGGTGTCATCCACAATAATATAGAAATGTTCAGATATGGATTACATTTTTTAAAATAAAATAAACATTTCAGAAGGAAAAGTACCTGGCTATCATTTGACAAATTAAGCAAGACATTTCCTGTCCAATTGTGCCCCTTGTGGCCAAACTGAAGCTTAGTTGAAACATGTGTGGCGAAATGTATTCCCACTAATGATAAGTGGAATAAATCATGAGATAACACCATACAGCTTTCATGGATTAATGGAGGTTTTTGTTTATTATTTTCATGTTATAGCAAGCAAATACCAAAAGTCATATTTAAAAGCAAATCAATGTGCTTTCCAAAGGAAGAAATAAGACATACATGCGTTTTATATTTATTGCAACCTGTTTACTGGCATCATTTACATTTAAAACATTACATCTCAGTAGTAACTGTGTACATTATATATTCATATCAACCTGTTTACTGGCATCATTTAAAACATTACATCTCAGTAGTAACTGTGTACATTATATATTCATATCAACCTGTTTACTGGCATCAGTTAAAACATTACATCTCAGTAGTAACTGTGTACATTATATATTCATATCAACCTGTTTACTGGCATCAGTTAAAACATTACATCTCAGTAGTAACTGTGTACATTATATATTCATATCAACCTGTTTACTGGCATCATTTAAAACATTACATCTCAGTAGTAACTGTGTACATTATATATTCATATCAACCTGTTTACTGGCATCATTTAAAACATTACATCTCAGTAGTAACTGTGTACATTATATATTCATATCAACCTGTTTACTGGCAACATTTAAAACATTACATCTCAGTAGTAACTGTGTACATTATATATTCATATCAACCTGTTTACTGGCATCATTTAAAACATTACATCTCAGTAGTAACTGTGTACATTATATATTAATATCAACCTGTTTACTGGCATCAGTTAAAACATTACATCTCAGTAGTAACTGTGTACATTATATATTCATATCAACCTGTTTACCGGCATCATTTAAAACATTACATCTCAGTAGTAACTGTGTACATTATATATTCATATCAACCTGTTTACTGGCATCAGTTAAAACATTACATCTCAGTAGTAACTGTGTACATTATATATTCATATTGTAGTGTTTTAGATTTTGACTGTTCCAGCAAACTTTTTCCTTTCTTTTAGAAGTGTATCGAAAATATTTCTATTTTATTTTTTGGTGTTTCTGGGCACATTTTACTGTTTGTATACTTTACGGAATCAGAAAAATGTAAGTTTTTGTTTTAAAATGCTTTATTAAGATTATTAGTTGAGTGACGTCATTTCCACTGCCGGGTCCTCCAATCGTGTCTCGCTCAATGCGCTCAATGCTCAGAACAACTTTGGGCTTGAGCGAGACAGGTATGTTGTAAGTGAGCTCAGAAATAAAGTGTTTAAATGTAATATAATAAGTAAACATGACGATCAATACCGGTGGATGGCATGTTTTAATGATGGATTGAGTCACTTAGTGTATTGGAATATTATTATTTTTATGTGGATTCCGAGTTTTATGTTAATTAGCCCTTAGTATGTTGGTTCAAATTGCCGCGTGCCGTTTTGAATGGCGGGTTTATAAGGTGGCACAGTTCATTAAATATGTCACGGCTGTCCCAAGGTGTAGTGTGGTAAGCCATGTGCAAAGCCAGGTATCCGTTTCAGTCAAGGTTTATTAGTGACAACAACACAAAACAAACCGTAAACGGCGGAAAAGCTAAACTGGTGCCAAACTGCAAATGAAAGTGCGCGTACAGCGTCTTATAACAAACATGCAAAAACAACCCGTCTAACAACAAACACACACCTCTAACGCAATCGTGACATGTAACAATGAAGAGCAAAGAGTGACATCTAGCAATCCCCTTTATAGCCCAGTGATTGCAAAACCCCAACAGCTGTAACCAACATAAACCAGGAAGTGGGCACCCGAAACCAGACAGTGCAGTACCCTAACTCACCACTCGTGACAAAATATCATTAATCCAGGGTGGATTACGCTTAAATAACATCATGCAGTTACTTTTGTCAAAGTATATTGTCTTTAGCTGTCTAATATTGTGTATTTGTACTTGTATTGAGGTAATGTAGAGCAGATGCAGTTACAGTATTAATGGGGGCAGGGTTTCACTTTTCTATTCTTTTTACACTCCTCACAGAGACAACAAAATTGAGAGTGTTGAGTGTATTAATCCCTGTCCTGTGTTTAATAAACTGCAGGTATGTAATGTTCAGAAAATACCAATATACGATCACTTGTCATTGTAATGTTCAGAAAATACCACTATACGATCATTTGTCATTGTAATGTTCAGAAAATACCACTATACGATCATTTGTCATTGTAATGTTTAAATATATACATCATTATATGTGTTTATTATATGTATATATTGTCTTGATTGAATGAATATGTGTTGGAGATGTGTGATATGTAAGTTGATGATGTATGTTGTGAAAGAACAAACAAGAAGAGTGTTTTGTTGATGTTTCATTGAAAGGCTCAGAACAACTTTGGGCTTGAGCGAGACAGAGACAACAGAATTGAGAGTGTTGAGTGTATTAATCCCTGTCCTGTGTTTAATAAACTGCAGACGTGACCCCCACAAGAGACCGGTGTTGGTGGTTCTTTTGTGGTGCCGGAAGAAATCCGCTACAAATTGGTGCCGTGACCCGGATTTCAAAAGATCAGCCATTGCAGATCGCCGGGAGCAACTTCCACTGACATCACCAGTCAACAGAACTCTTGTGGTAGATAAGCAGTGTGATTTAAACATGGACAGTTACAGTTTTGCACACAACAGAACACAAGAAGACAGGCCAGTTGCAGATGTTAATCCTGCAAACGCAACACCTGGTTATGTTAAGAGTAATGTTTTAAGCTCGCATAGGTTCTCTACTGGGATTGGGAGGGGGACCCGGTTAAATAGTATGTTAGAACAAAGTATGGCAGCCACTCCAGTACGTCCCTCGACCAGTAGCCCAACTATGCCAGGGATGAGTAGTGACACAACAGTGCCTCATGCAGAGAGGCTATACAATTCCCCAGTGAGTGAACCGGTGAATCAGTGGCAAACAATGGCAGATCTGATGAAGCAACTGGGTAGTGAAATAGGGAACCAAATGTCTGCAAACCTGAGATCCCCAGAGAGATGCCCAACAGCCTTCACCTCAGGGCCCTGATTTGTCAGATTTGAACATAATTGTTAGGCATCAAGATATTAAAGAACCGCCTACACATGAGGAAGGCACATGAGATTCAAGCACTAATTGACAGCCACCACAGAGACCGGCAGTCTATAAGGGTAGATAGAGAGAGAAGGGTTGATGAAACCTCATCTAATGCCTGGTGCATGACCCAACAGCAGTCCACTGCCGTTAATCAGGCAAGCGGTCCAGATTCTGCTCTCCTCGAGCGAATGGTCTCTCTTCTAGAGCAGTTCCTTGTCAAAGAGAAGGGACACGAACAGAAAACTGAACAGGGCAAGATTATGCTTCAAGACCCTACAGTCCCCTGCAAAATATGTAGAGCTCAGGATCATACAACAAAGACTCACTGTTTTAAGGAGGGACTGTGTTATAGGTGTTTCAAGACAGGACACAGGGGTTTTGAATGCCCTGACAAAAGACAAGTAAAACAAGCCGTGGGGGAGACGGTGTGGGTGTCAGACAAGCAAAGACCCCAGAAAACCCAATGACTGTTCAAGTAACTACTAGTGACCACTTAAGTGATAACAGTGCAAGTGAAGTAACGGCAGTTCATCAAAGGACTCCCTGTGGAGCTTCAAAAGCTCCCTACCAGAGGATTAATGATGAAAATGATCTGTTCTACGCTCCAGTATTGGTTGAGGGGAAAGTGAAACTATTAGCCCTAGTCGATAGTGGATCCGTTACCTGTACATTGAGTGAAGCAGTTGAACGTACACTTAAAGGTTGGGACTTGATCCACACAGATTCAAGTAAACCTACCAAAAAGGTACTTACTGGCTGTGGAGGAAATGAAACAAAGCCAAAGTGCACCTATGAGTTGAATGTGCATATGCTTGACTGCAAAATGACAATCAACTTTCTAGTTGTCCCAGGTCAAAAAGATGAAATGATAGTTGGATCAAATGTCATCAGGCACGTGATTCAACAGGTGAGGAAAACTGAGTGGTACTGGAAAAGCTTATCTCAACCAGTTCAAAATAACGATCAAGAACCCCTGTTGAATGTGCTTTCTAACGTTGACCGCTGGCATAGAGATAAGATACCGCAGAGAGTTGGCACAGTAGTATTGCGACAATGCCTTACACTAGAGCCACAGCAAGAACATTTGGTTTGGGGAAGATTAAAGGAAGAAGTTCCCTTGTCTGTTGGAAGCACTGTAATGCTGGAACCCTCCACTTCCCGTTCTGCACCAAGAAATGTTATGGTGGCCCGCAGTGTTTGCCCACTCTGGGATGATAAGTGTATCCCTATGAAACTGATCAATATGATTGACCGGCCCATTGTGTTGCGCCGCAATACTAAAATAGCTAACGTGCACCCATGCCTCACACTATAGGAATTAGATTTAGAAGAAGAAAATACAGACTACCTGCGGGATGGGGCTCAGCAGAACGTTGTCCAAGTAAATGAGCTGAACGAGAAAAGCAAGCTGCAGTCTGACTATAAAGCCAAGCTAGGAGAATTAGGGCTGACAGAAATTGACATTGAGTCCTGTGAAGTAGGTGATTACTGGAAAGAAGAGCTGACCGACCTCATAGTACAGTATGAAAGTACCTTCTCTCGTGACAAGCTAGATTGTGGTGAGTTAAAGAACACTGTTCATCGGATACGACTCAAAGATGAAAAGCCCTTTCGACTGCCCTACAGGAGGGTTCCGCCCACCCATTATCAAAAATTGGGACAAACATTGGGTGAGATGGTGGAGCGTGGTATCATTCAAAAGTCAAACAGTGAATGGGCATCACCTTTAGTCTTAGTCTGGAAACCCTCTGGAGAGCTAAGGATATGTACAGACTTTAGGTGGCTCAACCAAAGGACAGAGAAGGACGCATATCCATTGCCGCATCAAGCTGATGCCCTTGCGTCGTTAGGAGGAAATTGTTATTTTAGCACCATGGATCTAACATCGGGCTTCTATAACATTCCAATCCATGAGGATGATCGTAAATATACGGCATGCACAACACCAGTAGGGCTCTATGAATATAATCGTATGGCTCAAGGCTTATGTAACAGTCCAGCAACGTTCTCACGCATGATGGCATCCATCTTCGGAGATCAGAACTTTCTTTCGCTTCTTTGCTACTTAGATGATCTACTCGTCTTCGGCAAGACTGAGAGGGAAGCGCTTGATCGCCTGGAGATGGTGTTTTCCCGGCTTAAAGAGCATAACCTGAAACTGGCACAAAAGAAGTGCTATTTCTTGAGAAGAACAGTCAAGTTTTTGGGTCATATTGTAACCGAGAGTGGCATAGCAACCGACCCTGCAAAAGTGTCTGCAATCAGTGACATTAAATCCACAGATTTGATGGAAGAAGACGGAAAGACCCCATCGCCAACCAAAGTTAAATCTTTCCTTGGGATGGCGAATTACTATTCTCATTTCATTGAAGGTCTCTCAGCTTTAGCCAAACCATTGTTTAAACTGACAGCTGGGCAGAAAGTCGGGAGGAGACATGATGTCACGATTGGTGTGGTGGCGTTGCTACACTTCCATTTCGGTGATCCACTTCCGTGTTTTTGTTCTCACTAGCTGTGATTACTCCCTCTTTCACGTGGTCACAGCTGTTAGTAATCTGTCACTTCATGTGGGATATAAGAGGGTCGCGAGTAGTACACTCGTTGCTTCGCATTGTTTGTATGTCACGGTTGCTTTAGAGGTGAGTGGGGATATTTACTGCTGTTGTCATCGTTGTTTAATATATACATTTAAGTCGCTATATGCGCATTTTGATTTCAACAGTTTAGTGTTTCGCCGTTCACGGTTTGTTTTATGTTGATTGTGGTAATAAACCTGGTTGAACGGATACCTGGCTCTGCATACGGCTTTCAACCCGCACTACACCTGGCAGTTGCATGACAGAATGCGAAGCCGACAAAGAAGCCAGCGGAGCCTGATGGTGAGTGGATTCCTCGGGGGGGCAAGCTATAGCGCCCCGAAGGATGAAGCTCACCGTCGCTCAACGGAGCAGTGGGACTGGCTTAAGCCGGAGACGCCCGAAGAGGAGTATAGGCGCCTCCGTGCTTACTTCGGTTATGAGCCACCAATGCAGTTATCAGGGCTGAGTACATCGGGTCCGCGGTCCTTCCCGGAGGAAGGCAAGAGGGCACCCCGAAGGCGTCCCAAAAAAGGTTTTGGGGGGGAGCTAAGGAGGTGTTCCGGGAGGACCGCGGAAAGAACACCCACGGTCCTGGTGCTGCATGACCAGCCACCCACTGCTCCTGGGCTGCAGACAGGGGGGGAGAAACCCCTGGAGCTACAGCCACTACCCCCGCCGTGGGAAGACCCTTTTGCCGCCGACGTCAGGGACAGAAAAACCCCCGGAGGGGTTGGATGACCAGCCCACTGCCATTATTAGGACGTGGTGGAGGACATGGCTGGACTTACAGGAGCCAGCGCCTGAGATGGTCGCCACCACGCTTGCGCCTGAGATGGTCGCCGTCACGCCAGCGTCCACGATGGCTCCTGTCGTCCCGCCAGCGCCCAAGATGGCTGCCGCCGTCACGCCAGGGTCCACGATGGCTCCTGTCGTCCCGCCAGCGCCCAAGATGGCTGCCGCCGTCACGCCAGCGTCCACGATGGCTCCTGTCGTCCCGCCAGCGCTCAAGATGGCTGCCGTCGTCCCGCCAGCGCCCAAGATGGCTGCCGCCGTCACGCCAGCGTCCACGATGGCTCCTGTCGTCCCGCCAGCGCTCAAGATGGCTGCCGTCGTCCCGCCAGCGCCCAAGATGGCTGCCGCCGTCCCGCCAGCGCTCAAGATGGCTGTTGCCGTCACGCCAGCGCTCAAGATGGCTGCCGTCGTCCCGCCAGCGCTCAAGATGGCTGCCGTCGTTCCGCCAGCGCCCAAGATGGCTGCCGCCGTCTCGCCAGCGTCCACGATGGCTCCCGCCGTCACGCCAGCGCTCAAGGTGGCTGCCGTCGTCCCGCCAGCGCCCAAGATGGCTGCCGCCGTCTCGCCAGCGTCCACGATGGCTCCCGCCGTCCCGCCAGCGCTCAAGATGGCTGTTGCCGTCACGCCAGCGCTCAAGATGGCTGCCGTCGTCCCGCCAGCGCTCAAGATGGCTGCCGTCGTCCCGCCAGCGCCCAAGATGGCTGCCGCCGTCTCGCCAGCGTCCACGATGGCTCCCGCCGTCCCGCCAGCGCTCAAGATGGCTGTTGCCGTCACGCCAGCGCCCAAGATGGCTGTTGTGGTCACGCCAGCGCTCAAGATGGCTGCCGTCGTCCCGCCAGCGCCCAAGATGGCTGCCGCCGTCTCGCCAGCGTCCACGATGGCTCCCGCCGTCACGCCAGCGCCCAAGATGGCTGTTGTCGTCACGCCAGCGCCCACGATGGCTGCCGCCGTCTCGCCAGCGTCCACGATGGCTCCCGCCGTCACGCCCGCGCCCAAGATGGCTGCCGCCGTCACGCCACCGCCCACAATGGCTGCCGCATCGCCGCCCACAATGGCTGCCGCATCGCCGCCCACAATGGCTGCCGCATCGCCGCCCACAATGGCTGCCGCATCGCCGCCCACAATGGCTGCCGCATCGCCGCCCACAATGGCTGCCGCATCGCCGCCCACAATGGCTGCCGCATCGCCGCCCACAATGGCTGCCGCATCGCCGCCCACGAGGGCCGCGCCACGACTACGCTCACGATGGCCGCCGCCACGACTACGCTCACGATGGCCGCCGCCACGACTACTCTCACGATGGCCGCCGCCACGACTACGCTCACGATGGCCGCCGCCACGACTACGCTCACGATGGCCGCCGCCACGACTACGCTCACGATGGCCGCCGCCACGACTACGCTCACGATGGCCGCCGCCACGACTACGCTCACGATGGCCGCCGCCACGACTACGCTCACGATGGCCGCCGCCACGACTACGCTCACGATGGCCGCCGCCACGACTACGCTCACGATGGCCTTTAGAGGTGAGTGGGGATATTTACTGCTGTTGTCATCGTTGTTTAATATATACATTTAAGTCGCTATATGCGCATTTTGATTTCAACAGTTTACTGTTTCGCCGTTCACGGTTTGTTTTATGTTGATTGTGGTAATAAACCTGGTTGAACGGATACCTGGCTCTGCATACGGCTTTCAACCCGCACTACACCTGGCAGTTGCATGACACATGAACAAAAGAAACCCTTTGTTTCCAAACCTAGGCGTTTAAGACCTGAAGACTGGTCTGCAGAGTGTGACACAGCTGTGGACAATCTAAAACATGCACTTTCTCACACTATTGTCCTTGCCCACCCAGACTTCGACAGACCTTTTCTTTTGTCTACCGATGCATCTTTGGATGGCTTTGGTGCCGTCTTGAGTCAGATCCCAGAAGCTGAGACAAAACCTAGACCAGTCGATTTTGCAAGCAAGACCCTGTCAAAAGCCCAGTTCAATTACCCTGCTCATAGGTTAGAGTTCTATGCACTGAAGTGGGCAGTTTGTGATAAATTTGCCCATTGGCTGAAGGGGACTAAATTTACAGTGCTAACTGATAACAATCCTCTCACGTACATAATGTCAAAGCCAAAGCTGGATGCCTGCGAGCAGAGATGGGTATCTAAGCTTGCCCCTTTTGACTTTGATCTCAGATATATACATGGTACCAAGAATATCCCTGCTGATCTTTTGAGCCGCCGACCTTTTGCCAGAACACTAGAGGTCTGTGATGTGCTTGAGACTAAAGCTAACCATGTTACCTCTGATACCATACAGGAAACTTTCCGGTTATCAGTGAATGTGCACCATCAAATGCGCGAGAGCAGCATGGATTCTCAAGGGGAAAAACTCAAGGTGGTTAGTACGGAAGGGGTAAGAGCTGTCTTCGAGTCCTGTCTCAACTGGGAAGCCAGCAGTACAGTCAATAGTGTTCATCTGGCCCAGAATAACCATTTTGCCCATGGAGGTGCCAGCACTCTTCCAGTCTTCTCTATGGAGGATGTACGGATGAAGCAGAAAGCAGATCCCACTGTGTCCCGTGTTGCATTCTTTGTCGAAAGAAAGACGAGACCATCACGTAGAGAGAGAGACAATGAAACTGCACCGGTAATAAGACTCCTGAAGCACTGGGAAAGGTTTGAAGTAAAAGACGGAGTTCTGTACCGCAGGTCCAAAGATCGGGTCGGGAAGGTCAGGTATCAGCTTGTGCTTCCACTGTCACTGAGGATTGTTGCTCTCAGAGTAACTCATGACGATGCAGGCCATCAGGGACAAACTCCTCATCTTGTGCGCCAACGTTTTTTCTGGTCTGGTATGGATGCAGATGTTAAGAAGTACGTCTCACACTGTAAACGATGTGTTGTCAGAAAGACGCAGGAACCAGAGGCCAGGGCTCCACTAGAGTCTATCAGGACGAATGCACCACTTGAGCTTGTATGCATGGATTTCTGGTCTGCAGAAGGAGCCCATGGAGAGAGTATTGATGTTCTAGTCATAACAGAACATTTCACAAAACTAGCCCATGCGTTCCCCTGCCCCAACCAAACAGCCAAGGTAGTAGCTCAGAAATTGCGGAACAACTTTTTCTGTGTGTATGGCTTTCCACAGAGAATACATTCTGACAAAGGTGCAAATTTTGAGAGCAAGTTGATCGCTGAGTTGCTGCTGGTGTCTGGTGTTGAAAAGTCCCATACCACACCGTACCATCCTATGGGCAATGGGCAGACAGAGCGATTTAATCGCACTCTCGGCAGCATGATCCGCTCTTTGCCTCCTCGAGCAAAGGAGAAGTGGCCTCAAATCATTCAGACACTCACGTTTTCCGATAATTGTACTACACACGAAACAACAGGGTTTGCACCTTTCTACTTAATGTTTGGAAGGATTCCAAAGTTACCTGTAGACGTCATGTTTGGGAGTGCCCTCAGAAATGAGGATGTCCAGACTTATGATGAGTATGTGAAATCTTTTCAGAAAGATCTCAGAGAAGCTGTGCATATTGCTAAAAGCAACACTACTGATGCACAGAGAAAACAGGCCCAAGTGTATAACAAACGATCTAAGGGCGCTCCTCTGGAGGTCGGGGACCGCGTTCTTTTAGTAAACAAAAAGGAAAGAGGAAAAGGAAAGTTGGCGGACAAGTGGGATTCAGCAGTCCATGTAGTGATATGGAAAGACCCATCATTGCCCATCTACAGGGTTGAGAACCCCACAACAAAGAACAGCAAAGTTGTCCATCGTAACTTCCTCCTCCCAGTCAATTTTCTTCCATTGGAAGAGCCAGACATCGAATCGACAGTTGTATCGACATTGTCGGAGGAGGACAAAGATCAAATAGAAGACCAAAGATCTTTGTTCAGTATGGGAAGAAAATCAAGGAGCAGTAGAACGGCCGCATGGATCTTTGAAGGGGCCGCTTTTAAAGCGCCTCAGAGTACTGGAAGGTGTGCTGTAAAGACCAAAGAACATGTCACTGAGTGGGAGAAATCAGTCTGCGTAAGTCAAACAAGAGAGAAGGATCATTCTACAAGGAGTGAAAGTGAACATACTGAAAGTTCTAGCGATGAACGTGAACCAAGCGATATGAATTCTGGAGGTGAGCAGTCTGAGAATAATGTACATGAGTTACAACCGAAACAGTTGCACAGTGGGGAGGGAGAAAGGCATGAAGAATCTGTGACCGACCAGAGTGTTCAAGGTGAATCAATTGTCATGTCAAGTGATGCCGGTTCAATAAGCAGATCATTCGAAAGCCCTAAACCTCAAGCCTCAAGCCACAAATGTAGACGAGGGCAGAGAAAGTCCCCAAGAACTGTCATTGTAGCAGATACGGCCTTGGAACAAAATGAAGGAACAGTGAGAACCAGGGCAGGAAGGCTAGTGAAACCTGTTAGGCGCCTGCTTGAGTGTATGAGCATGATCTTGATTGAATCGGGGCAAAAAGATCCACTTGCAGAGTTGCTTAAGATTCTGTCAAGATTGATAGAGAGCTGAATTGATCCTAAGAGTCAAATGTTAGGTTGACCTTGAGAACTGACCATAAATGAGAACTGAGTGAGCTTTAATATTATGTGAGAAGTACTTTTTGTGGGAATGTATGGTAATATGTATGAGGGCATATTTCTCCCGAGCAAAATGTTTTGCTATTGATTTGAATGACTAAAGTCTGGGTATCCCACTAGAAAGGAAATATATCTCACCTACGGCCTTAAAGTTTGCTGAAATTTAGGAGGGGAGAGTGTAGTGTTTTAGAGTTTGACTGTTCCAGCAAAAATGTTCCTTTCTTTTAGAAGTGTATCGAAAATATTTCTATTTTATTGTTTGGTGTTCCTGGGCACATTTTACTGTTTGTATACTTTACGGAATCAGAAAAATGTAAGTTTTTGTTTTAAAATGCTTTATTAAGTTTATTAGTTGAGTGACGTCATTTCCACTGCCGGGTCCTCCAATCGTGTCTCGCTCAATGCGCTCAATGCTCAGAACAACTTTGGGCTTGAGCGAGACAGGTATGTTGTAAGTGAGCTCAGAAATAAAGTGTTTAAATGTAATATAATAAGTAAACATGACGATCAATACCGGTGGATGGCATGTTTTAATGATGGATTGAGTCACTTAGTGTATTGGAATATTATTATTTTTATTTGGATTCCGAGTTTTATGTTAATTAGCCTTTAGTATGTTGGTTCAAATTGCCGCGTGCCGTTTTGAATGGCGGGTTTATAAGGTGGCACAGTTCATTAAATATCATTAATCCAGGGTGGATTACGCTTAAATAACATCATGCAGTTACTTTTGTCAAAGTATATTGTCTTTAGCTGTCTAATATTGTGTATTTGTACTTGTATTGAGGTAATGTAGAGCAGATGCAGTTACAGTATTAATGGGGGCAGGGTTTCACTTTTCTATTCTTTTTACACTCCTCACAGAGACAACAGAATTGAGAGTGTTGAGTGTATTAATCCCTGTCCTGTGTTTAATAAACTGCAGGTATGTAATGTTCAGAAAATACCACTATACGATCACTTGTCATTGTAATGTTCAGAAAATACCACTATACGATCATTTGACATTGTAATGTTCAGAAAATACCACTATACGATCATTTGTCATTGTAATGTTTAAATATATACATCATTATATGTGTTTATTATATGTATATATTGTCTTGATTGAATGAATATGTGTTGGAGATGTGTGATATGTAAGTTGTGATGTATGTTGTGAAAGAACAAACAAGAAGAGTGTTTTGTTAATGTTTCATTGAAATGCTCAGAACAACTTTGGGCTTGAGCGAGACAGAGACAACAGAATTGAGAGTGTTGAGTGTATTAATCCCTGTCCTGTGTTTAATAAACTGCAGACGTGACCCCCACAAGAGACCGGTGTTGGTGGTTCTTTTGTGGTGCCGGAAGAAATCCGCTACAATATCAACCTGTTTACTGGCATCATTTAAAACATTACATCTCAGTAGTAACCAGAGGTGTCAAGTAACGAAGTACAAATACTTCGTTACTGTACTTAAGTAGAGTTTTTTGGTATCTTTACTTTACTTTACTATTTATTTTTTGGGCAACTTTTTACTTCTACTCCTTACATTTAAACGTAATTATCTGTACTTTCTACTTCTTACATTTTAAAAACAAGCTCGTTACTCTAGTTTCGGATTTTTTTGTTCTACGCCAGATAGACTGATTTCGAGCGTCATAGGATGAGGCACAAAACCCCATATAACATTCAGAGATGTCATTGGTGTGTGGGCTGTCAATCATTGGTGTGTGGGCTGTCCATTATAGGTGTTTGGGCTGTCCATTAGAGATGTCATTGGTGTGTGGGCTGTCAATCTTTTCTGTGCATGCCACGAAACGAAGTGCACATTCAAACCGCGGTAAATGTGTCAGAATTTGAGATTGTCATGAGCATAATGATGTCTGGTGAAACGTCCGAGGCGTCTGAAAGCACTGGCGACACCGTTGGTAGTAGTTCTAGTGATGCCGACCAGCAAAACATTACCTCAAAGAATTGTTAGAAATCGTCGGGAGCAAAAACGACTCGTGGAGAATGACCTGCAAACTGTGAACCAAAGAACCATGTACTGTTGGCTTTCAAGAACTCGCCTTCCAATTTGAAGAAACATGTAGAAGTAAGCTGTGTTCATTGTTATTATTATATTAATTCATTTTAGAGTAAGCCTAGGCTAATATTGGTCGATTTACAATGTTTGCTTTGGCTGGGCTAGCATGCCGAGACCGGGGCTAGCAGTTGCCTACTGAAGAGTCCCCAGTTAGCAGTTAGCCTGTATTAGTTCGGTCATGTTTGAAAATATGCTGGTGTGTGCTGCTGGAAACCCTGTAATACTAAGATATTAATATTCAGTATGTATTACTATTACTAATACTGGTGGAACTGTACATGTATAGAAACCCTGTAATACTAAGATATTAATATTCAGTATGTATTACTAATACTGTTACGGGTGGAACTGTACATGTATGGAAACCCTGTAATACTAAGATATTAATATTCAGTATGTATTACTAATACTGTTACGGGTGGAACTGTTCATGTATGGAAACCCTGTAATACTAAGATATTAATATTCAGTATGTATTACTAATACTATTAGGGTTGGAACTGTACATGTATAGAAACCCTGTAATACTAAGATATTAATATTCAGTATGTATTACTAATACTGTTACGGGTGGAACTGTACATGTATGGAAACCCTGTAATACTAAGATATTAATATTCAGTATGTATTACTAATACTGTTACGGGTGGAACTGTACATGTATGGAAACCCTGTAATACTAAGATATTAATATTCAGTATGTATTACTAATACTGTTACGGGTGGAACTGTACATGTATAGAAACCCTGTAATACTAAGATATTAATATTCAGTATGTATTACTAATACTATTAGGGGTGGAACGGTACATGTATAGAAACCCTGTAATACTAAGATATTAATATTCAGTATGTATTACTATTACTAATACTGGTGGAACTGTACATGTATAGAAACCCTGTAATACTAAGATATTAATATTCAGTATGTATTACTAATACTGTTACGGGTGGAACTGTACATGTATAGAAACCCTGTAATACTAAGATATTAATATTCAGTATGTATTACTAATACTATTAGGGGTGGAACGGTACATGTATGGAAACCCTGTAATACTAAGATATTAATATCCAGTATGTATTACTAATACTATTAGGGTTGGAACTGTACATGTATGGAAACCAGAGCTGTGCTCGAGACCACCGAGACGAAACCGAGACCGAAGGGGGCCGAGACCGAGACGAGACCGAGACCGAAGGGGGCAGAGACCGAGACGAGACCGAAGGGGACCGAGACCGAGACGAGACCGAAGGGGGCCGAGACCGAGACCAGTCATATCAACACTAAATAATGACATGTTTTTGGTCCAGTGACCAATGTAAAAAAAACACTTGACCAACAACATCAGATCATCTACTGTGTTGTCATCCTGAATGAAATGAATTACATTTTATTAAAAGAGTATGTAGGCCTATTTATTGTCTTATGTAACCATAAAATACAAAAATAAAACCATGATTTTAAAATGCACAGGCTATGATATTAAAATCTCTAAAAATCGAATAAATGAAAATCCATCAAACTGTATGTCCTATGTTGATGTAGTAAATGCTAACACATTTTAGATCACAAGCGACTTGCAATCAAATGATTTGCGCATGATTGGCCGATAAACAAATCTATTTATAATTATTTATCCGTCCACAGTCGGCACGCAGCTTCAGTTGTTTGTCTGCATGAGCAGGACACGCAAACGAACCGGTTGCATTGCGCAGTGTTCATTAGTATTGTTACGAGTGCACACGAGACAGCAGCAAACTAACCCGGTTGAACTGCGCACAGTGTTCATATAGATCAGACCAAAACCCTCCAGTTTAATAAAGATCGGACCAAAACGGGCCCAGTTATAAAGATCGAACCATAACCGTTCCAGTTTTATGCTCTTTCTGCCGTATGCCCCCCGGACTTATGTATGTCCCACGTCCTTCTGTGTGCATGAGTAATTTCATTTATCGCTCATTTGTAGTAAGCCTATTAATAATTATCGTTTATATTCGTTTAATTTCGATATAAAAAACAATATTTTGTTGAAGTCTATTGTAGGCTATATGAATACACTGTGGTTCATTCGTTATTAATTATTGAGTGCAATAGGCGCATGACACATTGGGGCTGTATGTATTTGGCGGAATTCGTTCTGTTTATTTTGTGAAACATATTTCTTTATAAACGTACCTCTATTTTGTAGTTCAACCAAGCCAATCAGACTATTGTCTATATGTGTTCTCGTAGTATTTGTCTGTGTATCGCCCATTCAACCATTGCCATCATAGGCTCAGTGAAGTGTGATCGGTGTCTGGGTACCGCAATTAGGGTACCAACGCCCAGCGGCGTGGAATTTTGGCGACAGGAAGGCAGTTTAGGTATCAAAAAACATGTAAATAGTAGTTTTATATATTGTTCGGTTTGTGATTTTGCGATTCTGAAAACGGGACAAGGTAAAATTTGGAAAAATCATGGAAGGACGTCGGCTGTAGCTTTTCAAAATTATATATGTATTTTAATTACTAACCGCTGTGTGTTTTCGGACAAATTATTTATTTGTGCTCAATGTGCTGAATATAGGCAAAACGAATATAATGGCAGATTGTGCAGACATGATCGAGCATATGTTTAAGATTGAAGTATATACGTGAATGGGTGCACGCTCTAGCAAGGCTGGGGGTGGGCTTTTCTTCAAAAGTAGATAGCCATAGGCGGGATAAGCCACATCAGAAAAAAACAGTCTGACTCTGGACGAAATACAGCCAATGGAAATACAGCCTCTACATGTCATACTTAAATATTTTGCTAGAAAAAATTGTGGGCGATAATTTCTACGCTGGTCTCGACTGGTCTTGGAAGAATTTACGAGTCCTTACTGTCCGAGACCGAGTCGAGACCGAGTCCAAATGTAACCGAGACCGAGACCTTAAAAAGTACTACAGCTCTGATGGAAACCCTGTAATACTAATATATTAATATTCAGTATGTATTACTAATACTATTAGGGTTGAAACTGTACATGTATGGAAACCCTGTAATACTAAGATATTAATATCCAGTATGTATTACTAATACTATTAGGGTTGGAACTGTACATGAATGGAAACCCTGTAATACTAAGATATTAATATTCAGTATGTATTACTAATACTATTAGGGTTGAAACTGTACATGTATGGAAACCCTGTAATACTAAGATATTAATATCCAGTATGTATTACTAATACTATTAGGGTTGAAACTGTACATGTATGGAAACCCTGTAATACTAAGATATTAATATTCAGTATGTATTACTAATACTATTAGGGTTGAAACTGTTCATGTATGGAAACCCTGTAATACTAAGATATTAATATTCAGTATGTATTACTAATACTATTAGGGTTGAAACTGTACATGTATGGAAACCCTGTAATACTAAGATATTAATATCCAGTATGTATTACTAATACTATTAGGGTTGAAACTGTACATGTATGGAAACTCTGTAATACTAAGATATTAATATTCAGTATGTATTACTAATACTATTAGGGGTGGAACTGTACATGTATTCGTATTGAACCAAAACAGTACGGGTATGGTTCAATTTGGTCCTGATTTTGTTTTTCTATTTCAAAGGCCTTGACTATATCAAAAGTTACTTGAAAGACCAAACTGTGAAGAATCAAGGTGAGAGCTCCCATTCTTCAGAGGAGGACTTCTTTTCTGCCATCAAACAGACCAGTTTCCAAGAAAATGCTAAAAAGCTGGAGACCTTGGATGCCCAGGTGATACAGTAGAGATACTTAAGTCTTTCCTGGCAGTATGCAACCTGTCATTGAGGCTTAACACAGCAATACCAGCCTCAGCAGCCTGTGGGAGACTGTTTAGTTTAGCAGGACTGATCTTCAGACCAAATAGGGCACGTATTGATTATAAGAACTTTGAAAACCACATGTATTCTTTCTGTCATATACAAACACAGGAATACTGACGTACACACCCACATGGAATGACATGCACTTTTGTTCTTGCACAAAGTCCCAAGTCAAGCACTTCAGTGGCACTAGTGCCATGTGCAAAACTTTGCTTTTGGTAGTGTTTCTCTGTATACAGTATATGAGTTACTCCATGTTTTGAAGGGGTTTCCAATTTTGAAATAAACTGCTGTCAGTTTGTGTTTTCCCTTCATTGACCCCAGGGGATTTACCCCCTCAAACTCATCCAAATAGAATTTAATTTGGAGAGTGTTTTTTTGACAAAGCAAAGGGTTACTCTTGCAGATATCGCCATCAGTGAAGTCTCGAAGTACATCATCATTGCTAGGGTCATCATCTTTGTTTAGCATTGCCCAGACATCTTCACTTTCAGCAAGTTTCTGTAAAATGTTAAGAAGCGGGATGTATTGAAATGTGGCCCTGCTTGTTTTATCTTCACTTTTTAAATGGATCTCAATTGGCTTTACCATCCCAAGTTCATGGCAGCAATATTTTTCCAGGGCCCACTCAGTATTTATGGCTCTAATACATTCCTCAAAAACTTTTGTTTGGCTTAAAAGTTCACTCAAATCATCCTCCTCGTCAACATTGATGTTGATCTTATTAAAATGAAACCTTATTGCTTCAGTGTAGTGAGTCAAAAAAGAGTCAAAAATTGTCCGAAGATCTTCTACTATGCTTGCATGCACCACAGCGGGAACACAGTGCTTCTCTCTAACTTTGAGAATGAAAAGGCAGAGATTACGTTTAAGGCCACTGACAAGGTCCTCTGTTTTGTGGCTCACAGATTGTACAACATTGTGTTTAGGCAGTTCATGAGCAAAATCTTCATTAGGATCAGCTGTAGTGTCCTCTTGAGTTTGATGATCCATTAAGCATTCAGAGTCAGATGGATTGGCACCTAACACTAATTCTCTGTGTCTTCTATATATATGGGTTCGATATGAGGCGAAGCAACGGCAGGATTTCATACATCCATTTAGACCACATGTTAATAAAAAATGTGGCTCATTTTGGTGATACAGCCCGATGTGCCTGATTTGTTTTATCAATGAAAATAAGTTTTTGTTGCATAAAGGACAGTTAAATGAAGTTGCCATGATTTCTTCTAAAAACCTTGGAATGTTGATATGTGATCCTCTAATCCATTCATCTCAAGCCAATGTATGACATCTTCGAAAGTCCATTTAGAAACATCAGCCATGCTAAAAAACGAAAACAGAAATCTGTGTAAACAAATGGAAAGACTTAGTTGATTTTATTGACCAAAAGGGCTATAATCTATCCAGCAGTCCACTACATCATTACAACAGATAAACCATGTTTGCAAAAGCACAGCATATGTCACTTATTGGACAATGTACCGGAGTGGAATTAAAATTTTCTGTGGAATAAGTCAGACATTTGTAATGTGTAAATGACAATTTGTATTAAACAATTTAGCATTCATAACTATAAAAGAAAGATACAAATTGCTGGGAACTATTTAGATGACTGCCTTTAACTTCAAAGAAACTCCCGCCACTCGCACGAGACTAGTCTGCTAATTTGCTAGCAACGGCTTATTAGAAATACCGTTGCCTAACTATAAGGCATAGCCTACATTTTAACTTAAATAAAAACATAAAATTGAACATAACAGTAATGAAATCATAACTACAAAATAAAGCTACAAAATCAAAGGTTACATAATGTGTCACACTAGCCACCGCAGTGCGAATTAGCTACTTTTTATCAGAGCTTCAGTAACTGATACTAAAGTGGCTTCTCTCAGAAGAGCTGGGCTGACCGAACTGCCCGAACTCGTTAAAATACAAATAACACTCACAAAAGTATTTACTGTTATGTTAATCATGTAATGATTACAAATCCTATAGTTTTTAAACGAAGTCTAAATCAAAACCTTGAAACATTAAACATATTTAGTTATAACGTCTTTGTAACAGCTTGTTAAATAGTTAAACTCACCTTCGTTGTTGTGTACCGAACTGATGCTCGAGCACTGCTCCACTCTTTTCAAAGATTCCATGCGCGCGAAGTGTTTTTGAAAGACAATGAAATTCGCTGGAGCCGATGAAAAATAAATGCTTGCCTCGCTTATTTTCATTTTCTTAGCACTCGTTCAAGTGCTTCAGTATACCTGCGGTTGCAGTTAAACATGCACCTCTGTGTGGCCAGTCTCAAGTTCACAAACTAATACCGATATTGACCAGTTTTTACACTCAATAATCTAATGAGAATGGACATTTGTAGACCACAAGCATCTCTTTCTTGAAAAAAGCAACAGACTATATTTCGTACAAACAGGGCATTCCCTTGTTTTTGGAAAAGGTGGACTATAGACTATAGAGATGGAATCTCGCTTGTTACACTTATTAATAAGGGCTTACAATAAAACATTAAGAAGCAACACGTTTTCAAAATAAGAAGTAATAATAATATCCAAATCAATCAAGGTAGCTTATCTGTCATGCATAACATTTAAAAATCAGCATATAAACGCTTTGCAGAGCAACATTTTATTTGGTTGAGATAAAAAAAATGTCTTATTCTTATAGGCTTTTGTCCATATATTCCGTACAGCTGTATATGTTACCCATTCGTCTATATATAGTCATTATTATTGAACATATAAATGTAACAATGTATTGGTCTTATGCTGGATATTGCAAATATCTGTAAATGTTACCCATTCGTCTTCACATAGTCATTATTATTGAACATATAAATGTAACAATGTATTGGTCTTATGCTGGATATTGCAAATATCTGTAAATGTTACCCATTCGTCTATATATAGTCATTATTATTGAACGTATAAATGTAACAATGTATTGGTCTTATGCTGGATATTGCAAATATCTGTAAATGTTACCCATTCGTCTATAGTTATTATTATTGAACATATAAATGTAACAATGTATTGGTTTGGACATCCAAATGGAGCCTAAAGATCCTCTAGGAACCTTAATTCAAATGGGTGTACTCTTAGAAGTAGGAGAGCCTTGAGGCACCTTTTGGGGTTCCTCACCATTGCCACTGTGGAGGAACCTTTACTGGTCAGAAAGGTTCCTCAAGGAACCCCTCAGAAAAGTTCTTCAAGGAACCCCTCAGAAAGGTTCCTCAAGGAACCCCTAATGTGGGGATTTAGGTTCAATTATGAACTCATTATTATTATAAAAAAAATATATATATAATTAATAATAGCAACAAATATATAATAATATTACTATTAGTAGTTTTTGTATTAGTAATACAAATAACATTTGCATAAATATATAAATCACAAAAAACACAATGTATTTATTATTGCATTGCTTTATTTAAAAAAAAGAATTCCACCACAATGCTTCAACTTAAATTAATTACAGATTGTAGACTATAGAGCAACACAAGTATATAATAGTATATATATATAAATGTATATCCATTTTGCCATTCGCCATTTTGATGACAGTGGGGGAGATCTTTCCTTGAGGTGCACTTGACATGAGGTACTTTTCGATGAAAGTAGGAGTGTTTTTGAACTTCTTGTGATACTGGATGTTAAAAACAAGATAAATATACTTCAAAATTGCCATAGCCAAGGTGATGTCATCAACAGGCTGGGTGAGGACATCTGTGTAGTCCAGATACACGCCAAAACTAGTGTCCAAGAAGGGGTTGGGACCTTTATATCCTAGGGCAGACAAAATATATATATCAAATGTCATTAATGTCATATGACATGCTGAGAATTACCCAGACAGTGTTTTGAACAACTGACAATAACACATACCTTCTTCTTGATCATGTAGAAGGCATCAGGATCCTCTTCGAATAAATGTGGTATAGGAGTAATGTAGCCAGGATCAATTGCAAACCTTAATTTGGATAAATAAATAAAAAGGTACACAAAAATGACATACCACTCGCACAGACGGGCAACTGTAGACAACTGGCATTTTATTTATCACCTGTCAAGTTTAAATAACTGTTAGCTTTAACTAACATTAGCGAAAACTAACATACATTAACATACAAATGAACAAAAAAACTACTAATAACTATCTAATACTCAAAATATATCTAAGTATAAGAAGTTTAAACGCTCAACGTCTAAATATCATCCTAAATTCTCTCTCGAGCGGTCGGATGCCTCAAGCACGAGACGATTCCAAGTGGATTCTCCCGCATCTAGTGGGCTGTAGCGATAGAGGCGAGCTGACCAATCAGAGCACACTGGGCTAGAATGTGAACCAGCTGGTACACTCTTTATTCAGCATTATATCAGTGTATTTAAAAAAAAATGGAAAAAACAAATAAGCTATTCAAAAGGTTATGCTTTAGATAGGTTTATTCAGGAACACGGTTTACATTAACCAGCTTTTTGTCTGGGCAGATATTAGTGGCCAAAATGTTTGAGAGTTTCTTTCTTTTGTCAATTCTCCAAATTGAACTGTTAAAGGTTCCTCCAGGAACCCCCAAGCGAGCAAGGTTCCTTGAGTATCCCCAAGGTTCCTTGAGGCACTCCTAATTCTTAGAGTGTATAGTAGGAGAGCTGGCATTGGGAAGTAAATCCGCATCAGCAGTTTTGTCAATGTCAGCTCACAAATATAAGGTTACTTTTTAATTAAATTATTTAATACAAAACTATGCTTGTATTCCTATGTGAATTGCAAAGACACTTTATATCCGATTCACTCCATTCAAAGTACGCGTAATTCTGTGGGAATCCCCCTATCCTTCTGTGAGAGGTGTGGTTCTGTGGGAATCCCCATATCCTTCCAACCATTCGGCTGTGAGAGGCGTGGTTCATCCGCTGGAACTCCGGGACTATGCGGTCTCCAATCTCAACGCAGCCAGTCATTGTGTGCATTCTCGGTTGTACTGCCCACGTTCAAAAAGTCATTTCTCCGGCACACATTATCTCCATTCAAAGCATGGGTGATTCTGTGGGACCTCCTCTATGCAACTGTACCAGACACGACTCGGTGGCTAGTAGAGTCTAACGAATAAACATCAGTGTATTGATATAGCCTACAAGAATCTTCAACAAAGTATTGTTATGTATCGAAATGAAACAAATAAAAACATCAATATGCATACGACATTTTGTATATTAATATCCCTATACCCCTATATCCCTAGTATAATTTATAGTTTTCTATTCATGTTTTATTTATGCACCTTCCTGCCAATATACCAACTTTGACAATGTGGTGGAGACCGTGGTCAATTATTATTTTCATTTCTTGAAAAGTTACGGTTTCCAAGAGGTTTCCGTATTTCAACAGTAGGACGTTGCTTCGGCTACATCGATATCAAATTAGTTTAATATTATCAATGCAATGCAATAATGCATTATAACCGAATATAACTTGAATAAACGCATAGAGCGTTTCAACTTCATATAAAAAGTAATTATTATAGATTTACCTTGATGCTTCGATGGGGAAGAGACAGGATGATATTCAAGTCGGCAAATTGCGCAGTTACCTCAATATTATAGTCTGCAATACGTCTAAATTAATTTGGTTTAATTTAAAATAATCAGTGTGATAATATCATGTTACATTTCGGTGAATAATATTAATTTGCAGTCTATATTAGTCTATGTAAGTTACGGCTCTTTTCTCACTACGTACATCGTACACACACAAAATGTATTATATATACTACACATATTAATATTGTTTATGTATCAACTATTATTAATTGCCTATTGTTTCAGAAGGCCATGATTATTTGAAAATCATCTTTGAAAAGCGAAATATGGTTGGCTGTGAACCATAGCCTATGTAAGTTTGTCGTTCAGAGCTTCCTTGATGCCGCCTCGTTATACAAAAGCGATAGGATTTTATTCATGTCATGTCATTTATGTTTACTCAAAATGTTCAGCCGCCAATGTTGGACAGGTACCAGGCTGTCATGTGATTATCTGTTGGTGTTATACAGGTACCAGGCTGTCATGTGATTATCTGTTGGTGTTATACAGGTACCAGGCTGTCATGTGATTATCTGTTGGTGTTATACAGGTACCAGGCTGTCATGTGATTATCTGTTGGTGTTATACAGGTACCAGGCTGTCATGTGATTATCTGTTGGTGTTATACAGGTACCAGGCTGTCATGTGATTATCTGTTGGTGTTATACAGGTACCAGGCTGTCATGTGATTATCTGTTGGTGTTATACAGGTACCAGGCTGTCATGTGATTATCTGTTGGTGTTATACAGGTACCAGGCTGTCATGTGATTATCTGTTGGTGTTATACAGGTACCAGGCTGTCATGTGATTATCTGTTGGTGTTATACAGGTACCAGGCTGTCATGTGATTATCTGTTGGTGTTATACAGGTACCAGGCTGTCATGTGATTATCTGTTGGTGTTGGGCAGGTACCAGGCTGTCATGTGATTATCTGTTGGTGTTATACAGGTACCAGGCTGTCATGTGATTATCTGTTGGTGTTATACAGGTACCAGGCTGTCATGTGATTATCTGTTGGTGTTGGGCAGGTACCAGGCTGTCATGTGATTATCTGTTGCACTGTAAAAAAAAAAATCGTAAAAAAACGGTCAATGACTGGCAGCTACGGCTGCCAAACGTTGACCGTAAAATTAAAGTAAAATACCCTAAATCAAACAATGTGTAAAAACATTAAATTAACGGAAAATTTTATTAAAATATTTACAGAAAAATACCATTATTTTACAGATTTTTCCCAAAATAATTATGATCAATCCCTTTCAATAAAGGGAGAATCCTAAAATTTCTACAAGAAAATACCATTATTTTACAGATTTTCCCCAAATAATAATAATTAATCACCTTCAATACACGGATAATCGTAAAAATTCTGCAGATAAATACTGTTATTTTACAGATTTTCCCCAAATAATTATGATCAATCACCTTCAATAAATGGACAATTGTAAAAATAATTCAGATAAATACAATTATTTTACAGATTTTTCCCAAATAATTATGTTTAATCACCTTCAATAAAGGAAAAATCCTAAAAATTCGGAAGGTAAATACTGTTATTTTACAGATTTTCCCCAAATAATTATGATCAATCACCTTCAATAAATGGACAATTGTAAAAATATTGCAGGTAAATACTATTACTTTACAGATTTTAAAGAATTATGATTATTCACCTTCAATAATGGAACAATCCTAAAAATTCTGCAGGAAAATACGATTATTTTACAGTTATTCGCTAAATTATTAAGTTCAGACACCAACATATGATCTTCAAAATTACTGTGAATGTCGTCAACTGAAAACATACTCAAGCAATACAAAATATATACATTATGAAATGTCGTAGGAAATGTCGTAGGAAACTACAAATTAAGTCAACATCACTATTGATTCTAAAATCATTTTATTAAATGTATTCAGATGTAAATTTACAATATCAACACATTATTCACAAACAGTTCTTTAGGGGGGAGAAACTGAAAAACGAACAATTGTACTTCTCCATGTGTGTAACATGTGTGTCTGTAAGCATTTCTATCAAAAGGATGTCAAGACTTTCCCTTTGAAATGGATGGAGGAAGCAACAAATTGTGCTGTTGAGCTCAGGGAGTTATGGTCTTCTTCTTCTTCATTCTCTTAACCCTTGGGGGCTCTGTATAAGGTAGTTCTAATAGCATTTAAGAATCCTAACTATACAGTGAATTATTAAGTAAAATTAAAACATACCACACAAGGTCAATAAATCTGTCACAGAGGTGCAACACAGCAGAAATATCAGACTTCTTCCAAATGGCCAGTAATCGCCTGGATCTGCTCCTGGAGAGGACACACACAGAGAGAAATATATTACAGAAATGTCTTTATTGTAAGAAGTAGGATTTTATTTATAGTTCATTTTAAATTAACACTACTGGACTTTTACAGGAAATCAGTGTTGTAGCATTTTCCCAAACAACTGCAGAAAATAGTGACTACGTTTTAAATGCAAAAAAACAACTCAAGAATCCTCAGGTTCTTAGCTCTGCACTGTGGTCAAGCAAACCCACACACAAATCAAGCAGTGTGTACATTAACACAACTCCCAGCTAAGAAGCTACATTGAAGACTTCTGCTAAACACATGGTGTAAATGACAACTTTTCAGGTCAATGTGGCTTGTCTGGACCTTTGAAGTGAGCTACCTTTTTAAAGTTAGAGGTTTTTACCCAGAAAGGATGTTAAAATCGGTTAGGGTTAGTTAAAGTGGCCATTGGACTGCAAAGCTATTTCCTGGATAACATACATTACTGTGCACTCCCATTGTGTTACAAATACTACTGATCAGCATGATGGAAAAGTCATAGAAAATGGAATGGAATTCATGTTTGTGCCACTATGTACATTTTCATGTTTGAAGAAAGTTGTTTAACCATTGTTAACTATTTGGCACCACTGGTTACACAGCATATAGACGAGTACAATATTGTTTGTCTTTGTGCTGACAAACTGGCAGTGATATGGCCACTAGTATGCACATTATACATTCACAGTCTTTATGTCAGGATAACATGAATACTCACTGGCTCCTAAAATCTTGTGGCAGGAGACCTTTCATTTCCAAAATGTCTGGTTCATGAGGGGAAAACACACAGACAAACAAAGACTATTAGTCAGTTTACTAATGGAGACATATGCAAAAATATTAATGAACAGCCTCACACATACATTCATTCTTACATAATATTATTATTATGACTGATGTGAACTTGGTTTCATTCTCTGTATGTTTTTGCCTCGGCTTGCTTACCTGTCCCTGGGTTTAATGCTGCACCCCAGCAGCCGGTAATATCTTGTCACTCCTGGTTCTTCAGCCTTCTCGTTATCACACAGGTGATGCACAATGACAGGTTCTTTGCTGTGTGAAGTACAGATGGACACAGTGAAGAATATGGTAAATGGATTGTTCTTGCATATATAGTGCTTTTCTAGAATAATCAACCACTCAAAGCACTCTACAATACATGTCATATCACATGTCACATATCAATCACCCATTCACACAATGATGGCAGGCTTTACCAGGGTGCCAACCCACGAGGAAACTCATGAGGGAGCCCTAATTATTTACACTCAACTAGATAAGGAACACCAGATAAGAGATAAGGATGGTACATATGATAAGCATTCAACCTCATTCAGTCTCTCAGACTGATCAGGATTCATTAGGCAAATAGTATAATTCATATAAATACCTCTTAAACATTCAAATTAAAATGTTCTGTAGTATAGGCTATATCATTTTTAACTTACTTTTTCCCTTTGGCAATCACCACCTTCCCTTGATGAGCATCTCTCTGGAATTACATTAATATTAGTGAATTTATGTAAACACGAACATAGAACTTAACATGAATTTACATGAATTGAAACTTAAACTGTTCGTTACCCTCACATACTGTTCAGGTGAAAATGTACCCGTTTTGACAGCAGGGGGACAGGCATGTAGTTCAAAAAGGTGGTATAGATATATTTTTATCAGGACTTTCTTGGACCGGGTTTCTTGGACCTGTGAGGGCATTGGATATGAACAGTTTGTTAGGGTTAAGTAAATTAAATATCAATTAAACAAGAACGAGATTAGCCTAAATCCTCACAGTTACACAATGTTTGTGTGTTATCATTTTGGATGTTATAACAAGCTGTTAACTGTTCACTGCAACTGATATTTTTACTATTTTTACTTTATTGTGTTGTTACTGTGTGTAATGCTGCAGCTACACTGCAATTCCCCATATCAATGAAGTATCTATCTATCAATCTATCTAGTGTGAAATAGTCACATCTGACCATCTGAAGCTAACAAGGCGGCAGGGGACTGACACAAAAAGATTCCAGTTAGTTCTAATGAGCATAATATTACACTAGACTAGACCAGTCAGTCATATCTCTCTCTCTCTCTCAAACACACATTGTGACCAGAAGTTAGGCTGCATTATAACATGTAATTTAATATTTTCAGAAGGCAGTAAGGCTGTTACCGTGCACTCACCAAAACTGCTACCGTTATTACACAAGCAGGAACAATTACGTTATTACAACGTAACGAAAAGTTAACACTATTACTGAGCTGTACATTAGGTTGACTCAGCAACAAGTGTCTGTAATGTTAGTAACATAACGTTAATTGTATTATATATATTTGCTGCCTGTAAACAGAATAAGCAAACCATCTCGACTAAAACCACACTCAATATTAACGTTGTGTTTGCTAACATGAATCATGCCGAGTTTAACAAGCTAATGTTAGATAACGAACGTTACTACATTAAGTTACCTGTAACATAAGTTAACGTTAATTACTCACGGTAATTTAGCTAAAATAACAGTCTGACAACGTTACAGTCAAAATTATGGATATGAACACAAACACTACGTTAGGTTATTAACTTAGCAAAATAACAATGACATGTTTTCATACCTGATATCACCAGCAGGAGAGCAGATATAAAGTGAAGTTCATGCTAGGAGAGCAAACAGATCCTGATTCTTCTACTGTGTCCATATTCCCATTTTTATTTTGTTCTCCGTTGAAATCCCGGAACTAAAATGTACTCAAATAATAATTTGGCATGCAGATGTTAAATATTCCAGATAATGATCCACGTAATTCATTCATTCCTTCAAACCTACGTACTTTCAAATTAAGGCGCGCTCAGTGCTCATTGGCCAGTTTGCTGGATGACAGCCACATTGGCCAATCATACACATTCAAATTCAAAAATGGCTTTTACACTGTACATATTGCCAAAGCAAGCGTTTGGATTTAAAAATATGAATAACAGTAATAAAAAACTAGATTTACAATAAATTAATTATAATCTATACTGTTTGTAATACTTTATTATATGTACTCATAAGTATTTAGAGTTTTAATATATGTGATTCTTAGTACACAAATATGCTGTTAAATGAAGAATATTCACTCGTTCATTTTCTATACTGTTTCACGTGTACTTAACAAACATATTTTTGTTTTAAGAGACAATTACTATAACAACTCAACAGCACTTAAGACACACATTTTAAGCATATTCATTTAAATGAATAAAACTACCTCTGACGGTGGTGAAACTGTTTCGTTAAAGCGTAATTATTTTTGTTGCAACCCGTGTTTCGTTAAAGCCTGTGTAAAGTTCATTTGTTTCAATGTACCGTTAAATGTACGCTTAAAGACCAGTGTGGCTTATTTATGTTCAAAATAATATTTGTTTTAAACTTCAGTGGGTGCGGCTTATATTCAGGTGCGCTCTATAGTCCGGAAATGATGGTACCTTAAAATAAAAAAAATACTTAAATTGTCACTATGGAGATAAACCTTCATATAACGAGCAAAACATTTAATAACAGGCAAATATCATAATTATTACAGTAAATTTCTGGAAAAAAATGAGAAATAACTGTAGCTTGTCATTATTGGCATAACACATAAAATAACAGGCTGGTTGTTCATTTACAGATAATTTCTGTAATTTTACTGTTTTTTATACTATTTAATAAAAACAGAAAAACTACTGTGAAAATTTAGAGTAATTTACTGTAAAATTATGTTTTTTTTTTACAGTGTGGTGTTATACAGGTACCAGGCTGTCATGTGATTATCTGTTGGTGTTATACAGGTACCAGGCTGTCATGTGATTATCTGTTGGTGTTGGGCAGGTACCAGGCTGTCATGTGATTATCTGTTGGTGTTATACAGGTACCAGGCTGTCATGTGATTATCTGTTGGTGTTATACAGGTACCAGGCTGTCATGTGATTATCTGTTGGTGTTATACAGGTACCAGGCTGTCATGTGATTATCTGTTGGTGTTATACAGGTACCAGGCTGTCATGTGATTATCTGTTGGTGTTATACAGGTACCAGGCTGTCATGTGATTATCTGTTGGTGTTATACAGGTACCAGGCTGTCATGTGATTATCTGTTGGTGTTGGGCAGGTACCAGGCTGTCATGTGATTATCTGTTGGTGTTATACAGGTACCAGGCTGTCATGTGATTATCTGTTGGTGTTATACAGGTACCAGGCTGTCATGTGATTATCTGTTGGTGTTGGGCAGGTACCAGGCTGTCATGTAATTATCTGTTGGTGTTATACAGGTACCAGGCTGTCATGTGATTATCTGTTGGTGTTATACAGGTACCAGGCTGTCATGTGATTATCTGTTGGTGTTGGGCAGGTACCAGGCTGTCATGTGATTATCTGTTGGTGTTATACAGGTACCAGGCTGTCATGTGATTATCTGTTGGTGTTATACAGGTACCAGGCTGTCATGTGATTATCTGTTGGTGTTGGGCAGGTACCAGGCTGTCATGTAATTATCTGTTGGTGTTATGCAGGTACCAGGCTGTCATGTGATTATCTGTTGGTGTTGGGCAGGTACCAGGCTGTCATGTGATTATCTGTTGGTGTTGGGCAGGTACCAGGCTGTCATGTGATTATCTGTTGGTGTTATACAGGTACCAGGCTGTCATGTGATTATCTGTTGGTGTTATACAGGTACCAGGCTGTCATGTGATTATCTGTTGGTGTTGGGCAGGTACCAGGCTGTCATGTGATTATCTGTTGGTGTTATACAGGTACCAGGCTGTCATGTGATTATCTGTTGGTGTTGGGCAGGTACCAGGCTGTCATGTGATTATCTGTTGGTGTTATACAGGTACCAGGCTGTCATGTGATTATCTGTTGGTGTTATACAGGTACCAGGCTGTCATGTGATTATCTGTTGGTGTTGGGCAGGTACCAGGCTGTCATGTGATTATCTGTTGGGTTATACAGGTACCAGGCTGTCATGTGATTATCTGTTGGTGTTATACAGGTACCAGGCTGTCATGTGATTATCTGTTGGTGTTGGGCAGGTACCAGGCTGTCATGTGATTATCTGTTGGTGTTATACAGGTACCAGGCTGTCATGTGATTATCTGTTGGTGTTGGGCAGGTACCAGGCTGTCATGTGATTATCTGTTGGTGTTATACAGGTACCAGGCTGTCATGTGATTATTATCTGTCATGTGATTATCTGTTGGTGTTATACAGGTACCAGGCTGTCATGTGATTATCTGTTGGTGTTGGGCAGGTACCAGGCTGTCATGTGATTATCTGTTGGGGTTATACAGGTACCAGGCTGTCATGTGATTATCTGTTGGTGTTATACAGGTACCAGGCTGTCATGTGATTATCTGTTGGTGTTATACAGGTACCAGGCTGTCATGTGATTATCTGTTGGTGTTATACAGGTACCAGGCTGTCATGTGATTATCTGTTGGTGTTATACAGGTACCAGGCTGTCATGTGATTATCTGTTGGTGTTATACAGGTACCAGGCTGTCATGTGATTATCTGTTGGTGTTATACAGGTACCAGGCTGTCATGTGATTATCTGTTGGTGTTATACAGGTACCAGGCTGTCATGTGATTATCTGTTGGTGTTATACAGGTACCAGGCTGTCATGTGATTATCTGTTGGTGTTGGGCAGGTACCAGGCTGTCATGTGATTATCTGTTGGTGTTATACAGGTACCAGGCTGTCATGTGATTATCTGTTGGTGTTATACAGGTACCAGGCTGTCATGTGATTATCTGTACCAGGCTGTCATGTGATTATCTGTTGGTGTTATACAGGTACCAGGCTGTCATGTGATTATCTGTTGGTGTTATACAGGTACCAGGCTGTCATGTGATTATCTGTTGGTGTTATACAGGTACCAGGCTGTCATGTGATTATCTGTTGGTGTTATACAGGTACCAGGCTGTCATGTGATTATCTGTTGGTGTTATACAGGTACCAGGCTGTCATGTGATTATCTGTTGGTGTTATACAGGTACCAGGCTGTCATGTGATTATCTGTTGGTGTTATACAGGTACCAGGCTGTCATGTGATTATCTGTTGGTGTTATACAGGTACCAGGCTGTCATGTGATTATCTGTTGGTGTTGGGCAGGTACCAGGCTGTCATGTGATTATCTGTTGGTGTTATACAGGTACCAGGCTGTCATGTGATTATCTGTTGGTGTTATACAGGTACCAGGCTGTCATGTGATTATCTGTTGGTGTTGGGCAGGTACCAGGCTGTCATGTGATTATCTGTTGGTGTTATACAGGTACCAGGCTGTCATGTGATTATCTGTTGGTGTTATACAGGTACCAGGCTGTCATGTGATTATCTGTTGGTGTTGGGCAGGTACCAGGCTGTCATGTAATTATCTGTTGGTGTTATGCAGGTACCAGGCTGTCATGTGATTATCTGTTGGTGTTGGGCAGGTACCAGGCTGTCATGTGATTATCTGTTGGTGTTATACAGGTACCAGGCTGTCATGTGATTATCTGTTGGTGTTATACAGGTACCAGGCTGTCATGTGATTATCTGTTGGTGTTAGGCAGGTACCAGGCTGTCATGTAATTATCTGTTGGTGTTATACAGGTACCAGGCTGTCATGTGATTATCTGTTGGTGTTGGACAGGTACCAGGCTGTCATGTGATTATCTGTTGGTGTTATACAGGTACCAGGCTGTCATGTGATTATCTGTTGGTGTTATACAGGTACCAGGCTGTCATGTGATTATCTGTTGGTGTTATACAGGTACCAGGCTGTCATGTGATTATCTGTTGGTGTTATACAGGTACCAGGCTGTCATGTGATTATCTGTTGGTGTTGGGCAGGTACCAGGCTGTCATGTGATTATCTGTTGGTGTTATACAGGTACCAGGCTGTCATGTGATTATCTGTTGGTGTTATACAGGTACCAGGCTGTCATGTGATTATCTGTTGGTGTTATACAGGTACCAGGCTGTCATGTGATTATCTGTTGGTGTTATACAGGTACCAGGCTGTCATGTGATTATCTGTTGGTGTTATACAGGTACCAGGCTGTCATGTGATTATCTGTTGGTGTTATACAGGTACCAGGCTGTCATGTGATTATCTGTTGGTGTTGGGCAGGTACCAGGCTGTCATGTGATTATCTGTTGGGGTTATACAGGTACCAGGCTGTCATGTGATTATCTGTTGGTGTTATACAGGTACCAGGCTGTCATGTGATTATCTGTTGGTGTTATACAGGTACCAGGCTGTCATGTGATTATCTGTTGGTGTTGGGCAGGTACCAGGCTGTCATGTGATTATCTGTTGGTGTTGGGCAGGTACCAGGCTGTCATGTGATTATCTGTTGGTGTTATACAGGTACCAGGCTGTCATGTGATTATCTGTTGGTGTTATACAGGTACCAGGCTGTCATGTGATTATCTGTTGGTGTTGGGCAGGTACCAGGCTGTCATGTGATTATCTGTTGGTGTTGGGCAGGTACCAGGCTGTCATGTGATTATCTGTTGGTGTTATACAGGTACCAGGCTGTCATGTGATTATTATCTGCTGTCATGTGATTATCTGTTGGTGTTATACAGGTACCAGGCTGTCATGTGATTATCTGTTGGTGTTGGGCAGGTACCAGGCTGTCATGTGATTATCTGTTGGTGTTGGGCAGGTACCAGGCTGTCATGTGATTATCTGTTGGTGTTGGGCAGGTACCAGGCTGTCATGTGATTATCTGTTGGTGTTATACAGGTACCAGGCTGTCATGTGATTATCTGTTGGTGTTATACAGGTACCAGGCTGTCATGTGATTATCTGTTGGTGTTGGGCAGGTACCAGGCTGTCATGTGATTATCTGTTGGTGTTGGGCAGGTACCAGGCTGTCATGTGATTATCTGTTGGTGTTGGGCAGGTACCAGGCTGTCATGTGATTATCTGTTGGTGTTATACAGGTACCAGGCTGTCATGTGATTATCTGTTGGTGTTATACAGGTACCAGGCTGTCATGTGATTATCTGTTGGTGTTATACAGGTACCAGGCTGTCATGTGATTATCTGTTGGTGTTGGGCAGGTACCAGGCTGTCATGTGATTATCTGTTGGTGTTATACAGGTACCAGGCTGTCATGTGATTATCTGTTGGTGTTGGGCAGGTACCAGGCTGTCATGTGATTATCTGTTGGTGTTGGGCAGGTACCAGGCTGTCATGTGATTATCTGTTGGTGTTGGGCAGGTACCAGGCTGTCATGTGATTATCTGTTGGTGTTATACAGGTACCAGGCTGTCATGTGATTATCTGTGTTATACAGGTACCAGGCTGTCATGTGATTACAGGTACCAGGCTGTCATGTGATTATCTGTTGGTGTTATACAGGTACCAGGCTGTCATGTGATTATCTGTTGGTGTTGGGCAGGTACCAGGCTGTCATGTGATTATCTGTTGGTGTTATACAGGTACCAGGCTGTCATGTGATTATCTGTTGGTGTTATACAGGTACCAGGCTGTCATGTGATTATCTGTTGGTGTTATACAGGTACCAGGCTGTCATGTGATTATCTGTTGGCGTTAGACAGGTGCCAGGCTGTCATGTGATTATCTGTTGGTGTTATACAGGTACCAGGCTGTCATGTGATTATCTGTTGGTGTTATACAGGTACCAGGCTGTCATGTGATTATCTGTTGGTGTTATACAGGTACCAGGCTGTCATGTGATTATCTGTTGGTGTTATACAGGTACCAGGCTGTCATGTGATTATCTGTTGGTGTTGGGCAGGTACCAGGCTGTCATGTGATTATCTGTTGGTGTTATACAGGTACCAGGCTGTCATGTGATTATCTGTTGGTGTTGGGCAGGTACCAGGCTGTCATGTGATTATCTGTTGGTGTTATACAGGTACCAGGCTGTCATGTGATTATCTGTTGGTGTTATACAGGTACCAGGCTGTCATGTGATTATCTGTTGGTGTTATACAGGTACCAGGCTGTCATGTGATTATCTGTTGGTGTTATACAGGTACCAGGCTGTCATGTGATTATCTGTTGGTGTTATACAGGTACCAGGCTGTCATGTGATTATCTGTTGGTGTTGGGCAGGTACCAGGCTGTCATGTGATTATCTGTTGGTGTTATACAGGTACCAGGCTGTCATGTGATTATCTGTTGGTGTTATACAGGTACCAGGCTGTCATGTGATTATCTGTTGGTGTTATACAGGTACCAGGCTGTCATGTGATTATCTGTTGGTG
The DNA here is from genome assembly GCA_029465975.1 of Dallia pectoralis. NCBI lineage: Eukaryota > Metazoa > Chordata > Actinopteri > Esociformes > Umbridae > Dallia > Dallia pectoralis. The sequence goes on along the minus strand of CM055741.1, from coordinate 19,483,729 downwards.
TTATACAGGTACCAGGCTGTCATGTGATTATCTGTTGGTGTTGGGCAGGTACCAGGCTGTCATGTAATTATCTCCTCATCTCATCTTCAACCGCTTATCCGGGTCGGGTCGCGGGGTAGCAGCTCTAGCAGGGGACCCCAAACTTCCCTTTCCCGGGCAACATTAGCCAGCTCTGACTGGGGAATCCCGAGGCGTTCCCAGGCCAGTGTGGAGATATAATCTCTCCACCTAGTCCTGGGTCTTCCCGAGGTCTCCTCCCAGCTGGACGTGCCTGGAACACCTCTCTAGGGAGGCGCCCAGGTGGCATTCGTACAAGATGCCCGAACCACCTCAACTGGCTCCTTTCTATGCAAAGGAGCAGCGGCTCTACTCCGAGTTCCTCTCGGATGACTGAGCTTCTCACCCTATCCCTAAGGGAGAGGCCAGCCACCTTTCTGAGAAAACCCATTTCGGCCGCTTGTACCCGCGATCTCGTTCTTTCGGTCATGACCCAGCTTTCATGACCATAGGTGAGGGTAGGAACAAAGATTGACCTGTAGATCGAGAGCTTTGCCTTTCGGCTCAGCTCTCTTTTCGTCACAACGGTGCGGTGAAGCGAATGCAACACCGCCCCCGCTGCTCCGATCCTCCGACCAATCTCCCGCTCCATTGTTCCCTCACTCGCGAACAAGACCCCGAGGAACTTGAACTCCTTCACTTGGAGTAAGGACTCATTCCCTACCCGGAGTAGGCACTCCACCGGTTTCCTGCTGAGAGTCATGGCCTCAGATTTGGAGGTGCTAACCCTCATCCCAGCCGCTTCACACTCGGCTGCGAACCGATCCAGTGAGTGCTGAAGGTCACCGACCGATGAGGCCATCAGGACCACATCATCCGCAAAAAGCAGTGATGTGACCATCAGCCCACCGAACGGGAACCCCTCCCCCATGACTACGCCTTGATATCCTGTCCATGAATATTACAAACAGGATTGGTGACAAAGCGCAGCCCTGGCGGAGGCCAACCCCCACCTGGAACAAATCCGACTTACTGCCGAGGACACGGACACAGCTCATGCTTTGAGCGTACAGAGATTGGATGGCCCTGAGAAGAGACCCCTCACCCCATACTCCCGCAGCACCTCCCACAAAAGATCCCGGGGTACCCGGTCATACGCCTTCTCCAGATCCACAAAACACATGTAGACTGGATGGGCATACTCCCAGGCCCCCTCCAGGATCCTTGCGAGAGTAAAGAGCTGGTCCGTGGTTCCCCGGCCAGGACGAAAACCGCATTGTTCCTCTTCAATCTGAGGTTCGACTATTGGCCGAACCCTCCTTTCCAGCACTTTGGAGTACACTTTACCAGGGAGGCTGAGGAGTGTGATACCTCTGTAATTGGCACACACTCTCTGGTCCCCCTTTTAAAGAGGGGAACCACCACCCCGGTCTGCCACTCCTCTGGCACTGTCCCAGACTTCCATGCAATGTTGAAGAGGCGTGTCAACCAAGACAGCCCTTCCCCACCCAAAGCTTTTAGCATTTCTGGACGAATCTCATCAGTCCCTGGGGCTTTGCCACTGTGGAGTTGTTTGACTACCTCAGCGACTTCCCCAGGGAAACTGACGATGACCCTCCATCAGCCTCCAGCTCTGCCTCTGTACTAGAGGGCGTGTAGGTCGGATTCAGGAGCTCCTCAAAATGCTCTTTCCAGCGCCCAATCACATCATCAGTTGAGGTCAACAGTGTCCCATCCTTACTGTACACAGCTTGGATGGTTCCCCGTTTTCCCCTTCTGAGGTGCCGAACGGTTTTCCAGAAGCATTTTGGTGCCGACCGAAAGTCCTTCTCCATAGCTTCTCCAAACTTCTCCCACACCCGCTGCTTTGCCTCTGACACGGCAGCGGCTGCAGCCCTTCGGGCCTGTCGGTACCCTGCAACTGCCTCCGGAGTCCCCAGGGCTAGCATATCCCTGAAGGCCTCCTTCTTCAGTCGGACAGCTTCCTGACCACCGTGGTCCACCACGGTGTTCTAGGGTTACCACCCCTTGAGGCACCTAGGACCTTGAGACCACAGCTCACCGCCGCAGCTTCAGCAATAGAAGCTTTGAACATTGCCCACTCAGGTTCAATGCCCCCAACCTCCACAGGGATGCCTGAAAAGCTCCGCCGGAGGTGTGAGTTGAAGATCTTTCGGACAGGGGCCTCCTCCAGACGTTCCCAGTTCACCCGCACTATCCGTTTGGGCTTACCTGGTCTGTCCAAAGTCTTTCCCCACCCTCTGATCCAACTCACTACCAGATGGTGATCAGTTGACAGCTCTGCCCCTCTCTTCACCCGAGTGTCCAAAACATGCGGCCTTAGATCAGCCGATACGATCACAAAATCGATCATTGACCTTCGGCCTAGGGTGCTCTGGTACCATGTACACTTATGCGCCTCCTTATGTTCGAACATGGTGTTTGTTATAGACAATCCATGACTAGCACAGAAGTCCAATAACAAACGACCGCTCGGGTTTAGATCAGGGAGGCCGTTCCTCCCAATCACGCCTCTCCAGGTGTCTCCATCGTTGCCCACATGTGCGTTGAAGTCTCCCAGCAGAATGATGGAGTCCCCTACTGGAGCCCTATATAGGACTCCCTTCAGGGTCTCCAAGAAGGCTGAATACTCCGAACTGCTGTTTGGTGCATAAGCACAAACAACAGTCAGAGTTTTCCCCCCCACCACCCTTAGGCGTAGGGAGGCAAACCTCTCATCCACCGGGGTAAACTCCAACACCGCCGTGCTCAGACGTGGGCTCGTGAGTATCCCCACACCAGCCCGCCGCCTCTCACCCTGGGCAACTCCAGAGAAGAACAGAGTCCAACCCCTATCCAGGAGTAAGGTTCCAGAGCCACGGTTGTGCGTAGAGGTAAGTCCCACCAGATCCAACTGGTATCGCTCCACCTCACGCACAAGTTCTGGCTCCTTCCCCCCCAGTGAGGTGACGTTCCACGTCCCCAAAGCAAGCTTCTGCCGCCCGGGTCTGATCCGTCGAGACCCCCCACCTTCACTGCCACCCATATGACAGCGCACCCGACCCTGCGGTTGTTCCTGTGAGTGGTGGGCCCACAGGATGGAGAGGAGAGAGATGCCACGTATCTCGTTCGGGCTGTGCCCGGCCGGGCTCCGTGGCAAACCCGGCCACCAGACGCTCGCGAGCCCGCCGTCTGGGCCTGGCTCCAGACGAGGGCCCTGGGCTTCCTCCAGGCAGGGTCTCGCTCCTTCTCCCTCTATCTTTCATGGGGTCTTGGTGAACCATTCTTAGTCTGGCCCCTCGCCTGAGACCACTTTGCCTTGGGAAACCCTACCAGGAGCATGAAGCTCCAGACAACCCAGCCCTCAGGTTCATAGGGGCACACAAACCTCTCCACCACGTTAAGGTGATGATTCCCGGGTAATTATCTGTTGGTGTTATACAGGTACCAGGCTGTCATGTGATTATCTGTTGGTGTTGGGCAGGTACCAGGCTGTCATGTGATTATCTGTTGGTGTTATACAGGTACCAGGTTGTCATGTGATTATCTGTTGTGTTGGGCAGGTACCAGGCTGTCATGTGATTATCTGTTGGTGTTATACAGGTACCAGGCTGTCAGGATTATCTGTTATCAGGTACCAGGCTGATTATCAGGTACCAGGCTTGGTGTTGGTGTTTAGGTACCAGGCTGTCATGTGATTATCTGTTGGTTATACAGGTACCAGGCTGTCATGTGATTATCTGTTGGTGTTATACAGGTACCAGGCTGTCATGTGATTATCTGTTGGTGTTATACAGGTACCAGGCTGTCATGTGATTATCTGTTGGTGTTATACAGGTACCAGGCTGTCATGTGATTATCTGTTGGTGTTATACAGGTACCAGGCTGTCATGTGATTATCTGTTGGTGTTATACAGGTACCAGGCTGTCATGTGATTATCTGTTGGTGTTATACAGGTACCAGGCTGTCATGTGATTATCTGTTGGTGTTATACAGGTACCAGGCTGTCATGTGATTATCTGTTGGTGTTATACAGGTACCAGGCTGTCATGTGATTATCTGTTGGTGTTATACAGGTACCAGGCTGTCATGTGATTATCTGTTGGTGTTATACAGGTACCAGGCTGTCATGTGATTATCTGTTGGTGTTATACAGGTACCAGGCTGTCATGTGATTATCTGTTGGTGTTATACAGGTGCCAGGCTGTCATGTGATTATCTGTTGGTGTTATACAGGTACCAGGCTGTCATGTGATTATCTGTTGGTGTTATACAGGTACCAGGCTGTCATGTGATTA
>CM055741.1:19434605-19478933 GCA_029465975.1 Dallia pectoralis | reverse complement strand
CGAAGATCTTACAATGTACAGTACACATCCAGAAACGGACTCTTCTGAGAAGACAAGAGTCTCAAAACAACAGCCAATCATCTTTATCTTATCATTAATAATAATTACTATTTAACTTACAAATTGCCCGGCATGTATTTCTATGTTTTTTATGGTTTCAATGAACTACTTTTTAAAATATATTTCTGATTTAAATCAGCTGGATAAAGTATATTTATATATTTATTTAGTTATTTATGTGTTCAAGCTGTGCTGTCTACTGATAATGTTTTGTCTTTTTTAATAATTGTATATAATTGGAAATATAAATTGTAAATTCTGCTGTTCATTTAAAATAGTTTTAGTTAATTGTATTTACAATTCTGCATTACAGCTATTTCCCTAACTTATTTTTGATGATTACAAATAAATTTGATGAAAGGCAGTAAAGAAGTAAACTTACGCTAAACTCTACAACAAAAACACACAGTTTGGGTGTTTGTGATACACATATATTTATTATAACTGTTTCACTCTGATTGACTGATTCAGGACTAACCGTTATGGTGTCATCCACATTAATATAGAAATGTTAGGAAATTTATTATTTTCAAAATTAATTTATTTAAAATAAAGTATGCTTTTTAGTAGGACATGTACTTTTCATTGGCTTCCTGTGTACACTACAATAGTGAACAACGTAATAAGAAGCAAATGGGTTGAGAAGCAAGAATGGGTTGATTGGTCACTAACAGTGATATTATTAGCCCTACAGTTATTGTGTTTTAAATACATTGTTTGTTACAGTTAGCCAATCAGGTGTCAAATTATCAACAAATGAATTTAAACATTGCGTGCGTGCGTGTGTTAGCTGTTCCGCTCAGATCAACGCTACTGATGTTTCTGTTTGGACTAATGTTACCTTTGTTGACGCGTCTGGCTCTGGCACACACATTCTTTTATTGCCTTTCTGAAGCCAGGCTAACATCACTTATAATTTCAAATTCGACACACTGTTTCTAGGTTTTGGATTTCAACAGTGAAAAATATGTTTACGCTCAGGCGGAAGCCGCAGACATCAGACAGCTCCTTACGTTAGGTCATTACAAATCTCTCTGTCACTGACGGTTTTTCTGTCAGTGGTAGAGTATCGGCTGCATGTGAGAAGTATCAGTACGCTAGAAAAAGTGCCGGTACGCTTAAGAGTAAAATGTACAAGTGAATACTGCCCCACTTCGAGCACTGCTTACACCATTTCCTTAAAAAAACAAAGCTGTGCAAAATGTGCTAGTCCTCTATAAAACAATCTGACAGTGGTTTGAAGTTTCATGGCCAAATTGTTAATCAGCTATTAAATTCATAACTGTAAGACTTGTACTTTATTGATGGTCCCTAATTATAATTATATGAGGTTTTTGTCGGTCGATCACCCGGGTGTAGTGTGGCTGCTTGCGGGAAAACCGGACCTGATCTCGGCCTCTGAATATCTGTTGAATGTCCAAAATCGAATATCCAACCAACTTTACCTCGGTCTGAGATGAAGCAAAAATATATTTGTGCGGGAATTTCTCGCACTACAAAAACTAACCTTGCAGGAATGGTTTAAATTATGCGCAATCCCTGCAATCCCCGCACCGAAATTCAAGTTCAGTTCTGATTAGTTCATCCTCCAACCACTTCTGCTGAAACTTGCATTTTCCCATTTTTCCGTCATTTGATATTTCCTCCATTCTTTCACCACAGCACACACACACACACACTCACTCACTCGATTGACAACAGACTCACACTCACCGCACGTTGCATTACTAGCATCAGGTGTCGCGACTTCGTGCTCCAGCCGTACAAAACAGCCAATTAAAAGGTTCCGCCTTTCAACCATTACACTATACTTCCGATCAAAATTTGATTTATATTTTTTTTGTGAAAAACAATGTTTGTATTCCATCATGTTTACTTAATTTTTAATGCCTTTGAACATTGAAGTTCATCCTTTTTCATGCCAATTCATGCCTGAATTTTCACAAAATCAATTTAATTACTTTTCATGCTATTTAATGATCCGCGGAAACCCTGTTACATTTAGCGTCAGTATGCTCGCAGGCTCCGATGCGGATGGTTGTATATAAACCCATCAGCGCTAAGCAAGAGCATAAAACCGCTGTAGATGTAAAGTTCTGTCGTGATAAGTAAAGTTCCTACAACGGACTCTCTTTGTTGTGTGCTTCTCTTCACGCCTCAATTACGGTGGCCCTAAAGTGCAAAACACACACAAAAATATGAGTGCATGCCCCAAATGAACATGCTCCACCAATATAAAAAGATCCCCAATAATTAACACACATTCCCTCAAATACGACTAACCTTCCCCCACACATGAACAAATTAGCCCAAAAATGAACACACTCCCCCCGAATACGATTGAACTCCCCCTAAATAGGATGACAATTCCCCCAAATACAAAGACACGCTCCCCCACAAGTGAAACGACATTACATTAACTCAGTACGGAAAGGGCGGGTGAAACACCTTGTCGCTGATTGGATGCACAGACACTAACTGGAAAAAAAAAGTTATTGATGGTTTTGGAAGGAAGAAAAATGAGTGCAAACAATTCTGCAAGACATGTAATTGCACTAATTACTCTTTATTTTAATCAGGGACATTCTTATGAAATCATCTTAGATATGCTGTCAACGTTTCACAACATTAAAATTAGTATGCGCACGCTACAAAAACTCGGCAGATCATCAAAATGCTTTCCACAATAACCAGTACCGCTGCAAGCCATTCTGGTGCACTAAGCATGATTCCATGATGCCCCCCCCAACCAACCCGAGAAAAAAACATATTTTTTTGAGTTTTTATCTTCTTTTCTTTTCTCCTGACTCCTGCTGTCTTTCCCAAAAAATCTACAGCCTACTTTCAAACTTCGTCAGTATTTGGTGGGAGGGGGGTTAGGTTCATGGTTACGTTCTAGCGCAATTACATGCATTACATGCATTTTATATTCATAACAACCAGTAATGATGAAGTGAAGGCATATGCAACCTAGGGCTCCCCTGTGGGAGAACGCTGGGCAGAGCTATCTACAAAAAACCTGTTTACTGGCGTAAGGTCTTTAGAACCATTCCGGGTTTTTGAAGTTCACAAACCACAAATTTTCAGTATTAAAACTATACTAGAACAATAATACAAATAAAACCATTAATGGGAATATAGGCTTCTGCATAAAGCTTGAGCCCCTGCAAACGACAGAAACTTGGTATCATCCGTAAATGATAAAACGAAAAAAGTACAAATAAAATTAAAGCTGCAAGCAGCATTGGCCGTGTTTCAACAGAATGTTACAATTGTACTTTTTGCGCCACTTTATTGTGGAGCAACCCCATCTGAACTGATGACATTTTCTATTATGGGTTAACAGACAGACAGATGCCCCCAAAGGGCATTCATACATGAGGCCGATTCGCACGTCCTTCAACCATCAGTTGTGGCCTTTGGGCCTGTAGTTGCCTGCAAAGTCGGCCCTTATTGGGCCATTTTTCTCCTGTGAAATGGCAAAAATGACATTGACACATATCCTGAAATACCGAAAAAACTTGAATGCGGAGTTAATGAGTCCCAATTGCAAATATGTTCCTTGAGAGGACGTGAACCAATGTACCAATTAACGTAGTTCCACATCAAACAGAAAAGCATGCGTGAGCTGGCAAAGGTCAAATGCTCAACATCATCCCCTTGTGGTCAATCAAACAATGCTTGCACGTGCTAGACCCTGTTAAGGTTCTGAACAAGTGTACCAAGTTGCACTGTAGTACGATCAACCGTGTGTCCGTAACACGCTTACATGTACAAAAACACGCCACCTAGAGGTTTTGGGTGTGTATAGTGCCCCCATTTTTGGGCCTACTGGCTTGGCCTATACATATTTGACAGACATTGGTCTGTTGAAGCTATTGACCGAAGGACGTAAAGATTGGACATTCGGTGCCAGAGATGAAGCGATTAAGGCTTTTTTTACAAAATCCAAAATGGCGGAAAATCCATCAAAATGTTACTCATGAGGTGATGGACCCATGGACCAAGTTTTATGACTCTATGTCACATGGGGTGGGTGTGGCATGCTTCCAAAGTTGCCAACTTTGGGGGCTTATAACAACGCCACCATGAGGCCGATTTGCATTTCATTGCACCATAAGTTGTGGCCCGGGGGTCTGTACTGCCTTGCAAAAATGGGCCTTATTGGGGCATTTTATCTCACGGGAATTTGCCAAAAGGACCAAAAAGAGTGAGGAGAATAATAATAATAATAATAAAAATTAATAATAATAATAATAACCAACGGGAATAAAAACAATAGTGTTTCACCAGTGAACTGTTGAAACACTAATAATAATAATAATAATAACCAACTGGAACAAAAACATTAGTGTTTCACCAGTGAACTGTTGAAACACTAATAATAATAATAATAATAATAACCAACGGGAACAAAAACATTAGTGTTTCACCAGTGAACTGTTGAAACACTAATAATAATAATAATAATAACCAACGGAACAAAAACATTAGTGTTTCACCAGTGAACTGTTGAAACACTAATAATAATAATAATAACCAACTGGAACAAAAACATTAGTGTTTCACCAGTGAACTGTTGAAACACTAATAATAATAATAATAATAATAACCAACGGAACAAAAACATTAGTGTTTCACCAGTGAACTGTTGAAACGCTAATAATAATAATAACCAACGGGAACAAAAACAATAGTGTTTCACCAGTGAACTGTTGAAACACTAATAATAATAATAATAATAACCAACGGGAACAAAAACATTAGTGTTTCACCAGTGAACTGTTGAAACACTAATTAAAGCTGAATTGTAAAACAACATGGATGTGAGTGAGCCAGAGGTCCACCTCGGAGCATCATCTGCTCCAGACCCCCACAATGGCTACAGGCTGTGCTGTCACAACAAAATAAGCAACTCCAACATGCCATTTCACCTCTCCTCCAAAGATTGGAAGCGACAGAGGCTAGTGTGTTTGCCCTTGCGCAGCAGCCCCGTGCCAGTAAGGTAACACGTGAGCTCGCGGTCATTGATAGACACGTCAAGCCCAATTAGTCCAACTTCCTCCACACCTGGCCCTGATGTAAGACCTAGTCATTATAATGGCACAGGGACCCAGTCATTATAATGGCTCTTTCAACTTGGGCCCAAACATGCACACACCTTTAACTGCTGCAGCGGCCACCCATCACCTCACAACCCCTCGTGGTAGAGCTTCAGATGGGCCTAAAGCTAAACTTGACCCTTACGATGGTAAGGATGACTGGGACTTCTTCATTATTCCTTTTGAGCACAGAGCTGTCATTTACAGATGGAGTACCGTAGAGAGAGTGGATAAGCTCCATGAATGTCTACGGGGAGCTGCTGTCAGATATCTGTGCTCATTACCCAAACACATACGGCTTTCCGATTTGGCCAGAATGAACCTCCCACCACAGCACAGAGGAGACTTGGAGAACTGCGCCAGTCTAAAGAAACTGTTTCAGAGTTCGCCAAGGAGGTTCACAGGCTGGTCATTTTAGCTTATCCTGGTATTGACACTGAGCTTAGGGAGCAAATTGCTGCTGATGCTTTTCTCAAAAGGCTGCGCAACCAGAAAGTGGCATAAGAGGTTATGAACCGTGATCCTGTATCACTGGATGAGGCACAATGGCTAGTATCATCTTATGAACACAATTTCAAAGCTACACTCGGACAAGACTTTGATCTGAAGGGGAGGACACGTTGAGTATCCTGGGCTGATCAGCGTAGAGTGCAGTAACAGCCTGGTTATGTTACACAGAACCCGTTATAAACACTCATTGATGAAGTTGATAAGCTCCAAGTAGCCATAACCCGCCTGCCTCCTTCTTCTTCTGTTGCTCTTCCTTTTACCGTAAGACCCACTCAACAAATAAATTCCAGTATGGCAGTTCAGGCAGAAAGAGGACGTGCAGCTCGGACTTCTTTCAAGTCAAGCAGATACAGACGGCATAATACCAGCCCCACCAGAACTTCTAGCGGGCCATGTTTCCAGTGTGGGGAGGAGGGACATTTCAAATGAGACTGCTCACGGTCCCCCAGTCCATCTACAAGTCCGTAAAAATACTGTGGCCAAAAGGGAGCCCTCAAATCAAAATCACTCTAAACATGCAGAGCAGAGTACGTCTATTGTACATGTGAGTAGAGCTGAGAGTCGAGGGCCCGGTATAATGATTTTGCTGTCTTGATAATGCAGTTATAGACACGGGTGCTGAGGCTACTATAATGTCTGAAGAGACAGCAAATTACCTGCCAAATCGCCTTCAGGACTGAAAAATGTGTGTCTCTGAAATGCAGAAACTGAAAGGGAGATGTCAGCAATAGGCGGGGTGAAAGTGGAATTCAGAATTGGCACAAAGGTGTTGGAGTGGACAGGTTGGATTGCACCAAATCAAGATGCCCTGCTTTTGGGTCTAGATTTCTTAAAAGCTGCTGATTTCACCATACATGCCTCTGGTAAAGTTTTTATGGGCGCAGGCGAAGCAATTAAGACCAATCCAGCCCTCAATAATGACGTTAGGAACTGGAAGACCCCAACCAGCGTCCAGGAACTCCAGTTTTTCCTCAGTCTGTGCAACTATTACAGGAGGTTTGTTGCCAAGTTTGCTGAAATCACTACACCCTTGACAATGCTACTCAATAAAGGGAGTCCCTTTTCATGGGAAGAAGAGCAGAAAAAGGCTTTTGAACATCTTAAAAGGAGCCTCACAACTGCACCCATATTGGTGTTCAGAATTACATCTGGACAGTTTGTCCTGGAGACTGATGCTTCCAACCCGAGCATTGGAGCAGTGCTCTCAAAGTTACAGTGGGGGGAAGAGAAAGTTATCTTATTTTTCAGCTGTCTCCTCACACTAGCTCACCAGAGGTACTGTGTCACATGTAAGGAACTCCTAGCAGTTGTCAGGTTCACAAGACAGTTCCGCCACTATTTGCTGGGGTCTAACTTCTTACTCAGCAGTCTAAGGTGGCTATTCAGGTTTAAGAGACCAGAAGGCCAACTGGCTAGGTGGCTTGAAGAACTCAGTCAGTACAATTTTGTCATCGAGCATAGGTCAGGTACATATCATTCCAACACTGATACTCTGTCCCGAACGACTCTGAATGAAGAACCTTGTGACTGTTATCAAACAGGAAGACAGCTAGATAGCTTGCCATGCAAGGGCTCCACCATCAATGGGCCAGATTTGAGGAAGATGTCGATTTCCTTGGCGGTAAGACGCACACACTCCCTTGACCATCAGAATGAGGGTAGTTGCACTAACACTCCCAGTGATGCTAATGAAGTAGGTGATGACAACCCAGGTCCGTCCTCAAACTGGCTGCATCCGTTGAGTCCCGAAAGTCTCAAGGAAGAACAGTTAGCTGACCCAGACCTTTCAGTTCTCCATAAATGGATGTCTGATGAATCTTTGCCTGCTGCGGAAGAGGTCATGATGCAGAGCCCAGCAGTTACTGGCTGTGTTGGTCTCAAGTAGAGATGCGAGATGGGGTCCTCTATTACCGGTGGGATGATTTAAATGGAGGCATGTCATCTCTGTGCTTACTAGTTCCTGTTTCCCTGAAGAATGAGGTTCTCCAATCCTGTCACAATCCAGCACAAGCGGGTCATGCAGGGGAGGAAAAGACGCTTATGTGGCTCTGCAGGTGTTGCCAATGGTACAATATGGGGAACGATGTACGCCTTTTTCTCAAGAAGTGCCTACAGTGTGGTTCCTGTAAGACAACCAGTCCCATGGGGAGGGCCAAGCTCCAGGGCTACCAGGCAGGAGCACCTATGGACCAACTCCACCTTGCTATCCTAGGACAATTCCCAGAATCGAAATCAGGCAACAGGTACATCCTCATTATAATTGACCAGTTTACTCGCTGGGTAGAGGCATTTCCTGTCCCTGAACAAGGAGCTGAGACAACAGCAAAGAGGTTGGTGTTTGACTTCATCCCCCCAAGCTCCCCTTGAGATTCACACTGACCAAGGACGGAACCACACCATATCATCCGGCTTCGAACGGGCAAGTAGAAAGATTCAATAGAACGCTCTTGCAGATGATAAGGTGTTATGTGGACCAAAATCAGCGGATTTGGGATGAACATCTTCCCTTACTCACTGCAGCATACAGAAGCACTGTGCATTCAGCAACAGGTTTCACAACAAATCAGCTGATGCTGGGGCGAGAGCTTTTCGTGTGACTGAGGTTACCAGGAAAGCTAAAGGTACACCTGAGTTTGTCCTAGAACTGCAAGCTAATCTGCAGCAGGCTCATCAGGTAGCGCGCCAGAACTTGCGCTCCGCTCAGACTAGCCAGAAAAATGTCTATGACTTACAAGCCAGAGAAATCCTATCAAGTAGGTGATCTTGTGTCAGTGAGGGAGGCTCAGTAGCAGGAGAAAGGGGCTACAGTCCAAAACTCCAACCCCCATGGCAAGGACCATTGGTTGTCACAGCACGCCTTGGACCAGTGCTCTACCGAGTCAGGGACAGACGAAGTGAGAAAGTATTGAATCATGATGGCTGTTATAATCTACTCCGTGTAAGGAGGGGACCTTGACACCTCTACTGCTCAGAGGCCTTTTTGGTGGTAGCCAGCAATTAAAGTTATGGAGTGGCGTGTGTGAGGGAGGACACAGACACGCTTATATAGATAACCAATAGTGGCTTTATTTTTGCCCACAGAGGAGGTAAATAATATTGCTTGGGAGAAAGGGCTGAACAGGACCAAAGGAAAGAAAATAAAATACAAATTCCCCCTTTCCTGTCTATTTCTCCCTCCCCTTAATGATGTCTCTAATTATAGATTGATGCACATTTAACTCTTACAAAAAAAATTGCTTTTACCAGACAAAACAAAAGAAAAACATGGCAGGTCAATTGCAAAGAAAAGCACAATGGGAACAAAATTACCAAGCAAAGTAGACAACGCCACCTAGTGGAAATAAACACAAACCCACCTTTGGATTGCAGTTACATTAGTGTTAGCGGAGAAAAGTCATATAAAGATAATATGCTATGTTGGCTATTTTGTTTCTCTCCAAATAAACAGTAGGCTACAGTTAGTTACATTGTCATGGATAGTCTTATGGTGTCTATTTCGTATAATCATTCATTTAACTAGTAGGATATAATACGTATTTTGTTGTAATACATTTGATGAATAAAATAAGATGCTGGATCAATGTCTTTGTTTGGTAAATTTTTCTACGAAAATTAAATGAATGGGCTGTATACACAAATGAATGGGCTGTATACATAACTGTATTTGTATGAATTCGTTCTGTTATTGAAACATCTATTTTTTTATAAACTTACCTCTTCTAGTTCATTCAAATTCATCCAAGCCTCGCAATCTTTCATCTGTGTCTGTCGCCCATTCAGCCATTGACGTCATGAGTTCAGTGAGGAGTGATCGGTATCTGGGTACCGCAATTAGTGCCTCTTGGGTACCAGCGCCCAGCGGCATGTGATTTTGTCAGAAAGGCAATTTATGCATAGAAAAACATGTAAATAGTCTCTCTATAGTTTTCAGTTTGGGATTTTACAGTTCTGAAAACGAGACCAGGTAAAATTCATGTATTTAAGAAAAGTAATGGAAAGTCAAGAGTGTACCTTTTCAACATTGTATATTTATTTGAATTACTAACGGTAACACAGGTGGGCGCTCCCAGTGTTAAAGAAAATATTTAACTGAATCTAAAAAAGAAGTGAAACTGAAATAAATATTTTGATTTAAATAAAAAGATTGGATGCAAACATTCACTTAATGTTCTCATAATATTGTTTTACTTATTAGTGTATCTTTTAAAAAATAATTACTTTTTTGTTAACCGTGTTTTATTTATATACAAATATATATTTCATACAGTAATTCTTTTTTTAGAAGGCCAATACATTTGGTCCCAATCTGGCTCCATGTTACCCACAATAGCATTACAGATGCTACAGAAGTTAGGCATGGCCAGATCAGGATGAACTATAGATGTTACACATTCAATATCACTCAATTGTATATCATGGAGAAATACCTTTTTATTAAACTAATCAAAGTGTTTCCGTCTGATAAGAAGAGGTTTAGATTTCAGTATTCACACATCCCTAATACATACAGTAGGAGAGTGATCACTTATATCTAGTGGGAACATCCCACTTGCAACATATTTGTATAGTGGTGTCTCAGTCTCTCTGTAAATTCAACATCACCACAGACAGAGGTTTCTCAGTCCGTCTGCTCAACTCACAAGCTGACGGAGAGGCAACATTCGTCGCGCAAGGAAAGCATAACGCAGACAGGTGATTTTGTATTTTAGGGATAAGAGATAAAGAGACATTCTGCTAGACGTAAACAATATTGTACATGGTGGTTGTTTAAACGTCACGCGGGTGCATTCCAGAACACATTTGTCACTTGTTTATCTGCATCACACGCAGATGCACACGATGTAACCACAGCCTACATTCCACCAGATGTCTCCTGGTATCCATTACAAATGAAATAACATCACACGCAGATGCACAAGATGTTACCACAGCCTACAATCCACCAGATGTCTCCTGGATTCCATTACAAATTAAACTATAGCGTCCTCCAAACAAGACATAATTTTAAACATGTCAATCCAGGTTCCAGGTCAATCGGAGCAACGGTTCAAAAGAAAATAATTTTTGAAGGTTTTTGCATTGTAAGGGCACAAGCCCAGCCAGACCAACGCAGAGGTAATGCGTAAACTCGAGAGTTCTACCTCTTTGGCATTGCAGGGCTGATAACTGTAAGGGTTTGTTATGTGTTCCTGTTCTGTGTTTGCTTGTTCTGTCTCCCTCTGGTGGTTGTTCTTATTATTTTTGTCCTAGTGCTTTTCCGTTTCCCCCATGTCACTAATTGTCCTGCCTTTTCTCACCTGTTGCTTGTTAGTCCTCGTTATGTTCTGTATTTAAGCTCCCCAGTGTCTCTTGTGTTTGCTGGTTCATTGTTTCCTGTTGCGTGTCATATCTGTGAGTAAGTACGTTTCTCTCCTGTTTCCCGTACCTATTTTTAGTGTGTATTTTCAGTTCAGTATTGTGTTTTATTTGGCCCACTTGCTGTGGTTATTTTCCACACAAGTGTGTGTAGTTTTCAGTGTTTTTTCAATAAATTATTAGTTAACCATTACATCTGCGCCTGTGTCCTGTTGCCTGCCTGAGCCCGGTCGTGACAGATAACTAACCTACAGAACGGCGAAGCTAGCCCTTTAAACAGTCAGCATTCACACTGACGGTGACAATCCAATAACCCCCAAAACTGCCTAGAATAACACACGTGTCTTAACAAACAAACAAACATGGACACGAATTTTCAGCCATATTGGACCTACGGGTCATGGGAGCTAAGGTGTCGACTTCGGCTGTGATTTATAGCGCCACCAATGGGCGTATGTGGGTCATTTGATGTGTGAGTTACTCGTGGCCAGTTTTATCAATGTACATGTAAAAAAAAAAGTTATTGAGCCAATTAGGGAGATAAATATAATAACAAGAATACTGACAATAACAATAGGTTTCCTCCTGACGGAATAATCCTATTAACTGTCACGGTGGGCTGAGGATATATTGTCTTTATCATATGAAAATACAATACTTTTTTGTTGAATGATTGTCTTGGAATAATCCTGTTAATGCCGCAGCAGTAATTTCTTTCTTCTCCTGGCACAGAGCTGAGCAGGGAAGGTGGGTTTGCGGGGTGTGTTAAAGAGCTGGTTGTTTGTATTTAGTAGTCACTGCTGAAGCACATTTTTTATTTTCAACCAGTGATTAGGGTGTATCATTGGTTTCTGATTTTGTGGTTTGTTTTGATTGAAACAACTTAACTGGAATAATGTCTGTGTTTGGTTCCTACACCACTTCACCAATGGATTGTGACATCTCTATTATTATCAATGTTTAATGAGTCACTGGAATTAGGTGTGTTGCCTCCGACATTGACACAAGCTTCAATAGCACTTCATGCATACATACATACATGCATAACACAAGCTTCAACAGCACTCCTTTTTAAAAAATTGGACGAACAGACCGGCTTTATCAAAGGCAGAAATTCATTTTTCAATATCTGGACCTATTAACAAAATCTGTACACATGCTCATGTCTTTGTCAGTAGGCAAATGTACAAAATCAGCAGGGGATCAAATACGGTCTTTCTTCATTGTATGCCTTACCGAAGGATAGTCTTTATCAGTAACACTCACCCCGAAAACTTGCCCTGGAACGTGGAAACAAGCAGTTGCCCTCTGTCGCCCCAGAGTTGCCATTGCTTTTGAGGCCCTCTCTTTTTTCTTTCTTTCTCTTTAGCAGTGCGAGCCTCTGTTTCTTTACAGGGCGTAGAGCATAGAGCATCACATTATGCTGATGACCTGCTGCTCTACGTACACATCCCTATTTCCTCCTTACCCCCATTCTCTCCATTCTGAAAAACGTTGGTTCTTTCTCTGGCTACAAGCTTAATCTCCACAGGACCGAGTGCTTCCAGACTGACTGGCTTTTCTGCTTAACAGCTCTGGCATCAAGTGCCTTGGAGGGAGCGTGAATCTTCTGCCGCTTCTCTGCCAATTTGGCCCCTATTCTCACTCAGATGAATGCTGATTTCCAGATGTGCGGTAATCTGCCTCTGTCACTCATTGCAAGGATTAATGCGGTCAAGATGAATACCTAAATCCCGCGTCTTTTTTATTGTATTCCCCTTTTACAAAAGTAATGACCTGACCACCTCATTCATATGGGCTGGTGTGGTTCCTCAGAGTAAGCAGATCTCTATTGACACTACATACATACATACATACATACATACATAGATACACAGTATCCATGTGTGTATGTGTGTGTGTGTGTGTGTGTGTGTGTGTGTAGGGTTCATGGGGAATTATGGGTGTAAGGGTTATTGAAAAATGGAACAGTGGTTGCACTGTCAATGCCAGTTTTCATTGCTTTATGTTAGAAAAAGCCTGTTTTCATCTAACCCAATCCCAAGGTATCCAAGTAATGCCTTACCTGTCTGTCCACATTGTTCTGTGATAGTCCAGCTATATACAAAGCTCTGCCTCCTTCCACTAGACAGACTGCTGCTGTTCTGCAGCCCAAACAGATGACAGACTTCATCCTAGCTGGGGAGGTGCTCTTCTTTTTCTCTAAGTATATAGACAGGAGTCTTACTCCTATAGCGTTAACATGAGATGTGGTGCATGTTCGACAGCAGGCTGTTAGCATAGCCAGAGTAGTTAGCAAACCCTGCACCATTGACAGCGTAATTAAAACTAGGCTCAATAATAAAAAAGGAAAAACCCATTTAGACCAGTCATAAACAAAAGTGACATAAATACCTCATCCTAAAATCGGTCTCCTCAATATCAGATTGCTTGCCTCAAAAGCAATTATAGTGATTTAATGAATCACTGATCATAAATTATATTTAATTGGCCTGTGTGAAACCTGGCGCAAGCCTGATGAATTTACCGCTTTGAATGAAGCGTCTCCTCTCCTGGTTACACTAGTGATCAAATACCCTGTGCATCCAGTAAATGGGGGTGGGTTGCAAATATCTATGCTACACTATATACATTTTCACTAAAACATATTACTGGACTTCAGTCTTTTGAGATTTTACTCATGAGAAAAACCAGTGTAATAAATTGTTTTTGATAGCTACTATTTACAGGCCTCCCAGGCCGTACACAATGTTCCTCAGTGAGTTTACAGAATTCTTGTCCAACATTGTAGTCATGGCCGATTCTATTTTAAACTCTGGGGATTTTAGGGTTTTTTAATAGGTCCAACCCAACACAAACGCAGTCAATACTAGTACTTAATAGTGTCTGGTTTCCGCTTCCATCCAATGAGGACCTGTGCCTGCTGGCCACATTGTGGGACCGATCATGTGTTGGATCCATCCTGGGGCCACTAATTGTGTTGCAGGCTGAGCAGCTGATGCTACCTGACAGTTTATATATATATATATATATATATAGTATAAGGACCCCCTGGTTGTGTTACAGGCTGAGCAGCTGATGCTACCTGACAGTTTATATATATATATATAGTATAAGGACCCCCTGGTTGTGTTACAGGCTGAGCAGCTGATGTTACCTGACAGTTTATATATATATATATATAGTATAAGGACCCCTGGTTGTGTTACAGGCTGAGCAGCTGATGTTACCTGACAGTTTATATATATATATATATATAGTATAAGGACCCCCTGGTTGTGTTACAGGCTGAGCAGCTGATGTTACCTGACAGTTTATATATATATATATAGCATAAGGACCCCCTGGTTGTGTTACAGGCTGAGCAGCTGATGCTACCTGTCAGTTTATATATATATATATATATATATAGTATAAGGACCCACTGGTTGTGTTACAGGCTGAGCAGCTGATGCTACCTGACTGTTTAGGCTTCCGCCCGGATGTCCCTTTTTCACTGTATTTCCCCTGGACTAATCTATTTTAAATTACTTTCTGCATTTAAAAATGCATTTCATTATTATTAAAACAAACTATTATATTTTCACCCAGCACAGCCAGAAGATGACTGGCCACCCTACCCCATGATTCCTCTTAAGGTCTCTTCCTAAATTCGACCCATCAGACAGTTTTTCCTAGCCGACTGGTATTAACTTGTATTAACTTGTTGATGTGTGCTCTGTCGGGTTCGTGCTTTTAGAGCTTTCAGGAGCTGAAGTATGAGATCCTATCAAGGCATTGTCTATGTTAAACTGTAGTGTCTGAGCCTGATGACTAAACTATGATAATTATAGCTGTAGTTACTACTTTCTAAAGATCACCTGTGAATGTTCATAGAGACATCATACTATCACATATTAAAACATGACGATTATAAGTGACGTGGTTTCTCTTAAAAGGCAAATATTTGTGATGCGTTCTTTATGACACATACTTGTAGAATGTTTTGTCACACCTACTCCTCAATGAGTGCTAATGGGGATGGTTATTAAAGCACATGTATTAATACATAAGTCTGTATTTAGTCTTACTTATTCTCTCAGTTAGTCTTGAACTCAATTGTAAATGTAATGACAAAGCATTCCTGCTTTAAGTCTCTCGGAAATTCATGCTGTATGAGTCTGGTGAATGCTCTGTTACTCACTAGGAGACCTGTTTAAAAGCATTATATAACGTAATGTTTTCATGCCATAGTATTGTGTCCAGCCCTGTTAATCTGAGACGATCTAAATTAATGTATCCTGCCTATGGGTCGTCTTCATATTCTACCAGCGTGACATACAGTATATAATGTATAGTTTTCATCCTGTAGTATTATGTCCGGCCCAACAGCCAAATCGATACGATACTATTAGTACTGTCAAAATGTATTAGTAGTTTATTGCGAATCTCATAATCTTTAGAAATTTTTCACTTATTACCTACTTTTTTGTTTTAAAAGCAGTGCAATATGTTAAAGAACTACTGTGTTTTATATCAAACCATGGACAGTGCTTGACGTATCTCTTATCCGTAGAGCTGCTGTCACAAGTGTTGAGTTTTGTTTCCACACGGTTTCATTTCATTGACGCACCACTTGTTTACGTTTCTTTCACAGGTGTTTGTCATCAGTGGGGCTATAAAGGGTTGTTTGGTAGTATTCACAATTGCTTAGCATTGTTCCACGTCACAAGTTAGATATCGGTGAGTGTGTTAGGTATCACGATTATAGTTGTTGTTTGTAAACGTTCGCTATATGTAAGTCGCTATATTCGCTACATTTTATATAATTTAAGTCGCTATATGCGCATTTTCATTTTCATTCAACCAAGTTCGTGTTTTTCGCCGTTTACGGTTTGTTTTACTTTTGTCAGTTTAATAAACCTTTAATAAACGGATTACGACTCTGCACATGGCTTACACCGCACCACTCCGGTCGATTCATGACAGAATGCTAAGCCCTCTGAAAAGCCAGCAGAGCCGGACGGTGAGTGGATTCCTCGGAGGGGCAAGCTATAGCGCTCCGAGGTATGAAGCTCACCGTCACTCCACGGAGCATTGTGAGCGGCACTACACCTGGCAGGGTGATTGGGGGTCCGACTCCCTCTCCTCGGATGATGAGGAGGCGGTCTACGAGAGAGTGGTGGAGGGCTCCCTGGAAGACGCCCTGCTATGGGATCCCGTCCTCAGTCGACTAGTCCCAGCAACATCGGACGTCACCAGGGCTTGCCACAACGGGTTCAAGGCCCCCCAAAGAACAGGTCATGGGAGCACCCCAAAGGCCTCTCAATAAAATGTTTGGGTGGGTGCAAGAGGGGTGTTCTAGGGGGGCTGTGAAGGAGAACCTACGCACTGGACCCAGCCAGCAGGTGGTGAAAGAACATAATCCACACTCGTTGCTTAGAGGGAAGCGCCGGGTGAAGCCACCTGTGGGTCCAGCGCCACCCACTGCCTTGGAGCCTCCAAAGACGCTGCCCACTGCTCCGGGGCTGCAGCCAGGGCCAGCAAGAGCCCTGGAGCTACAGCCACAACTCCAGCTCCAGCTGGGTTATGATCCCTGTCTGCCACCTACCTCAGGGACAGAGAGATCCCCGGAGGGTTTACATGAGCAGCCCCCTGCGGTGATTAGGAGGTGGTGGAGGGCATGGATGGAGCTGCAGGAGCCGACGCCAGAGATGGCGCTGCCACGCCAGCGCCCGAGATGGCCTCAGCTTTGCCTACGCCCGAGATGGCCGCCGCCACGCCAGCGCCCGAGATGGCCGCCGCCACACCTGCGCCCGAGATGGCCTGAGCCACGCCTAGCCCGAGATGGCCCCTGCCACGCCAGCACCCGCGATGGCTGCCGCCACGCCAGCGCCCGAGATGGACACCGCCACGCCTGCGCCCGAGATGGCCTCAGCTTTGCCTACGCCCGAGATGGCCTCAGCTTCGCCCAGACGAGCAGCTCCTCGCCCTCAGTGTGAGGTCCCGGCGTGTCCCCTCCTTCCCATGCTGGCCACGATGGCCGCCACCACGTCGGCCGCAGCCACGCCGCCCACGATGGCCGCCGACATGCTGCCCACAATGGCAGCCGCCACGTCGCCCATGATGGTCTATATGCCACACCAGATGGCGGACTCCACGCCACACAAGATGGCGGACTCCATGGCACTCCAGATGGCGGACTCCACGCCACACATGATGGCGGACTCCATGCCACACCAGATGGCGGACTCCACGCCACACCAGATGGCGGACTCCACGCCACACCAGATGGCGGACTCCACGCCACACCAGATGGCGGACTCCACGCCACACCCGATGACGGACTCCACGCCACACCCGATGACGG
Source organism: Dallia pectoralis (assembly GCA_029465975.1). Taxonomy (NCBI): domain Eukaryota; kingdom Metazoa; phylum Chordata; class Actinopteri; order Esociformes; family Umbridae; genus Dallia; species Dallia pectoralis. Next base: position 19,461,557 of record CM055741.1, on the reverse strand, counting down.
ACTCCACGCCACACCCGATGACGGACTCCACGCCACACCAGATGGCGGACTCCACGCCACACCAGATGGCGGACTCCACGCCACACCAGATGGCGGACTCCACGCCACACCAGATGGCGGACTCCACGCCACACCCGATGGCGGACTCCACGCCACACCCGATGGCGGACTCCACGCCACACCCGATGGCGGACTCCACGCCACACCCGATGGCGGACTCCACGCCACACCCGATGACGGACTCCACGCCACACCCGATGACGGACTCCACGCCACACCCGATGGCGGACTCCACGCCACACCAGATGGCGGACTCCACGCCACACCAGATGGCGGACTCCACGCCACACCAGATGGCGGACTCCACGCCATACAGGGTGGCGGTCAGGCCAACGAGGTCTATTAAGGACTGGACCCTTTGGGTTGGATTATGGGTCTGCTCCATTTGCTCCCATGTGTTTTGTTGTTGTGTCTTTCCGGCTATCTGGGAGCTAGCCTTTTTGGTGGGGGGTACTGTCACGAGTGGTGAGTTTTGTTTCCACACAGTTTCATTTCGTTGACGCACCACTTCCTTGTTTACATTTACATTTAATCCACTTAATCACACCTAAAGTTGTCAGGCTAGTGTCCTTTGATGTTTGTGCTGATATGTAGTGTGCTTTAATGTTTAGCTGATATTCTGGTGGGTGTTTACATACATCCACTTGGTAACGTGACGGAGGCGCAAAGGCTGCTAGCAGAACACATACTGGCCACGGCTAGTCCTGGACTCTAGTTATTGTACTTGGCTGCTTTCACAAAGGCACACTAAGCCACAAGCTACCTGAATACACACAATTTATTACTATTATTATTATTTAAATTCCCCACCAGAAATAAAAATATTCTAAACCACTGTTACAAAGCAGTGAAAGAGGCCAAGGGCTTGTATGGTGAGAAACTAAAGCAAGAGCTCTCAGCCAATAACTGCCTTGCCTGGATAAACAGATTTAAAAAAAAATACAAATGCAAATCTCCCCAGGCTACGTACCAACTGCAACTTGTTAATGACCTGAACAGGTTTTACTGCAGATTTGAGAAACAACGGAGCAGTCTTGTCTGCACTCCCCCTTCAGCTGTTAGTAAATAGGCCACAATAACCAGGGCTCGCCCACAAACAACCATTCCAATTGACACCTCTTCTGAGACTACAAAGACAACAATGAACATGTCCCCTGAAGCTGCAAAGGGACTTTCAATACAGGAGAGGGTAAACAGACTATATTTAAGTCAAAACCAGAGGAAGGCAGCTGGTCCTGGTGGAGAACCAGAGGAAGGCAGCTGGTCCTGGTGGAGAACCTGAGGAAGGCAGCTGGTCCTGGTGGAGAACCAGAGGAAGGCAGCTGGTCCTGGTGGAGAACCAGAGGAAGGCAGCTGGTCCTGGTGGAGAACCAGAGGAAGGCAGCTGGTCCTGGTGGAGAACCAGAGGAAGGCAGCTGGTCCTGGTGGAGAACCAGAGGAAGGCAGCTGGTCCTGGTGGAGAACCAGAGGAAGGCAGCTGGTCCTGGTGGAGAACCAGAGGAAGGCAGCTGGTCCTGGTGGAGAACCTAAGGAAGGCAGCTGGTCCTGGTGGAGAACCTAAGGAAGGCAGCTGGTCCTGGTGGAGAACCTAAGGAAGGCAGCTGGTCCTGGTGGAGAACCTAAGGAAGGCAGCTGGTCCTGGTGGAGAACCAGAGGAAGGCAGCTGGTCCTGGTGGAGAACCTAAGGAAGGCAGCTGGTCCTGGTGGAGAACCAGAGGAAGGCAGCTGGTATTGGTGGAGACTCTGCCTCCACCCTCAAGCACTGTGCTGATTAGCAATCTGCGGTGTTCACAGACATATTCAATAAATACTTTAAGTCAATCCCAGCCCTGCTACAGGACAAGCTCTTCACCTTAAGGGTGACATGTCCACTTGTAAATGGATCACACACTATTTTTCCAACAGGAGCCAGCACGTGAGGCTAGGGAAACACCTGTCAAACTTCTTACGTTTGCAGATGACACTAATCTCTGATGGGGGGAACATTGATCAGCTGGTTTCTTGGTTGCAAAAGCAGCAAAGATTTAGGAAGTCCCGTTCCATCTGCTCACACATCTAGACATTACTCCTTTCCACAATTCAGATGCATATTATTCATTCTATATTTACCCAGTACATATTTTTTATTTTTTTATTTTATTTAACCAAGTAGGCTGATTGAGAACAAATTCTCATTTTCAACGGCGACCTGGCCAAGATAAGGCGAAGAAATGTGCAGGACAACATACAGTTACACAATAAATAGACAGAAAACAGGAGTTCAAATAGCAATGGGACACAATAAGGCAATACAGGATCAAGTTATACAGGATGAGGTTTATGTAGTTCCGCTGAGCAGCATTGATACAAATACAAAAATGAAATGCGTATCTATATACAGGATGTACAGATTAAAGTGTGTCTAGCAGGTAGGTAATTTGAGTGCATGGATTATATGACCGCAATTATGGGAAAGAGCATTTGAGCAAATCGAGTGATTCAAGAAAGTCAAGGGGTTCGACAGTAGTGCAGGTGAGAAAGGTCCACTGTGCAAGGAGGGCATGGCATTAGTGAAATTAGTTGATGACAGTTAACATGTACAGAGATTGGACAGGTGTTCAGACAGGAGTAGTTTAAAGGCAACTGGTGAGAAGAGGGGTTTCAAGTTTTTTTTTTTTTTTTTTTTTAATTCGTTCCAGTCATTGGCGGCCGAATGTCGTGCAGGCTTTCGGGGTGATTTAGGCAATATACCTACTAGAGAGTAGAGTACTGGTGGGTAGAGTTATGGTGACTAGAGAGCTTAGGTACAGCGGGACTTTGCCAAGCAGAGATGATAAATTGTACCAGTGAGTTGTACCCTGAGTGTTAAACGACGGCCAGCCAACTAATGTGTAAAGGTTGCAGTGGTGGGTGTTGTATGGGGCATTGGTAACAAAACCTATGACACTATGGTAAAGAGATGGTTTGAGGCAGTTCTATAGATGACATTGCCAAAGTCATTGTAACATTGTAAAAACATTGGTATAATAGTCATTCTAGACCTCATTGTTTACTTTAGTTTGTTAATGTGTGGCTGGAAGGAGAGAGAGCTGTCTAACAAGACACCTAAATATTTGTATCTATCTACGTATTCTAGTTCAGACCCATCTAGCATGACAATGCTAGGTAGACTGGCAGGTGTGGGCAGAGATCGGTTTGAAAAGCATACACTTAGTTTTACCAGAGGTTAGTATTAACTGTAGGTTTCAGAAGGAATGCTGAATGGCTTTGAAACTCTCCTGAATATTTGAGTGGGCCTGATGTGTACAGGATGGTATCATCTGCATAGAGATGGATCTCCAATAGCAAGAACCACATCATAAGGCATAGTGGCTCAGTGGGTTGAGTCGGTTGTCTATCAATTGGAAGGTTGGTGGTTCGATCCCCGGTTCCTCCTGGGAAATTGTCGAGGTGTCCATGAGCAAGACACCTAACCCCAGCTGCTCCTGGCGAGCCTGCAGTCGACTTGCATGGTAGATGTGGTCATCAGTGAATGAATGGGTCATTGTGTGGCAGCGTAAAATGTAAATCTGTAAAGCGGAAAAAAACATTTATGTGCCAAATAACTGTTTGTGTTTTGCTCTGTTTGCACTTTTTTGTATCATGACCAGAACAATGTACCCAAGCAGACACAGAGGCGAAGACCAGGTAACGTTTAAACCAATAATTATGACATGTATAACGCCGTGTGGCGTGTACAAAACACCAAACAGCGAGGTTTACTATCGCATTTCAAAGGGAATTCCTAAAAGGAGCTTTTGGCACCAATTTTTCTAGGATCCTCTTCCTCTTCTAGTGATAACAACAATGTTTAAGACAATTGTTTAAAGTGTGAGAAGTCTAGTATGCTGTTAGCTGAACATCACCATCCTGGAGCTGAACATCACCTCTCAGTAAGAAAGCACAACAAAGACTGTACTGCCTCGTCAGCTGAAAAAGTACAAACTGCCAATGTCCTTGATGATAATGCCTACACAGCCATCATTGAGTCCATATTGACCCCCTCCATCAGCTCCCTCCTCCATGTCTCTCTGCTCCACGTCTCTCCTCTCCATCTCCCTCATATCCACATCCCTACTCAATCAATCAATCAAATATATTTATAAAGCCCTTTTTACAACAAAAGTTGTCACAAAGTGCTTTTACAATAACCAGCCTGAATCCGACAGAGCAAACATCAACAAGTTGAACAAAAAAAACAAGTTGAACAAGTTGATACACGGCGGCTAGGAAAAACCCTGAAAGTCAGATTTAGGAAGAAACCTAGAGAGGAACCAGGCTCTGAGGGATCACCAGTCCTCTTCTGGCTGGGCTGGGTCAGTTTATGACAATACAACAAGCGAGGTGTGAATATCTGAGAAACAAAATAGTCCGGGATGACCGGGAGGGATGATGGGTATGATAGGCTTGGAGGAAGAAGCTCCGGTTGCATCAGCTGTTCCGTCAGCCGCACAGTCAGGGGCCCCAGGGAGGATCCAGCATATGCTCCAAGCTGGAGCGGTCCCCCTGACAGAAGTGGACACAAACACAGGGAAAGGTTGGTCACTAGTTCCCGGCACACTAGTATACCGAACATAATACTTTAAAAGGAGACAGGGGGGTTAGTGAGACAATGGCCATGAACGGGTAAACCCAGGACAAGTCCAGACAGATGTTAGTAGAGACAGGACACAGGAAAGGTTAGACACCCTGGTTCCCTACGTCCCCGGGACCATAATATAGCAGCATAGATCTTAGAATGAGACAGGGGGGTCCAGTGAAGCTGGGGCCCTGAACAGGGTAAACCCCGAAACAGGGCCCAATAGGCCGGAAAACACCCACCCACTATGCCGAGCATCAACCCAGGGACGCCAATTGACCATGACCACTCGGGCAGGTTTAGTTTTTGCTCTCAAAGTTACTCGAGCTGGTCAAAACAAACAAGAGCTATAGCGAGCCAGTGACATCCACACTCCAAGGAGCAAATGGGAAGTTTAGTTTTTGCTCACAAAGCTACTCGAATTGAGGCTGCAACGGAGCACTATAGCGACCCAGTGACTCCTCCCCACAGTTAACTGGGATAATCAGAGTTTAATTCACCAGCTACAGGCAGCAATCGAGAGGACACCCCAGGGGAGATGTGAACCCGCAAGGCAAAGACAGCAGGGCAGAATGAGATCCGAGCCTTCCGTTCACCTTCATACCCTGGGCCATATTACACTCAACCATAGACCTTAATGAAAAGATATGGTTTTAATTGTGATTCAAAGGTTTGAAAGGAATCTACATTTCTAACCCAGATTGGCAACTCATTCCATAACAGAGGAGCTCTATAGGAGAAAGCTCTACCTCCAGCTGTTTGTTTAGAAATTTTAGGTACAATTAGGAGACCAGCATCCTTTGATCTTAGGTTACGCGTGGGTATGTATGGCTGGACTAATTCAGCGAGGTAGGTGGGAGCAAGTTGATGTAAAGCTTTATATGTTAACAGTAGTACTTTAAAGTCAGCCCTAGCCTTAACAGGCAGCCAATGTAAAGAGGCTAAAACTGGGGTAATATGGTCAAACTTCTTAGTTCTAGTTAAGATTCTAGCAGCCGTATTAAGTACTAATTGAAGTTTGTTTACTGATTTATCAGGGTAACCAGAGAATAGAACATTGCAATAATCTAATTTTGAGGTAACAAAAGCATGGATTAGTTTTTCTGCATCAATTTTTGATAAATAATTTCTGATTTTTGCAATATTCCGAAGATGGAAAAATGCTGTCCTTGAAATATATTTTATGTGATCGTCAAATGAGAGATCCGGGTCAAGGGTCACTCCAAGGTTTTTGACAGTTTTTTGTGAAATTACTGTACATCCGTTTAGGTTCAGCGTAAGATCTGTCAATAAATCTCTCTGTTTCTTAGGTCCTAAAACTAGCATTTCAGTTTTATCTGAATTTAGGAGCAGAAAATTCTCTGTCATCCACTTTCGTATATCTGAAACACAAGCTTCCATAGTGGCTAATTTAGGGGCTTCTCCATGTTTCATAGCAATATACAGCTGCGTGTCATCGGCATAGCAGTGAAAATTGACATTATGTTTTCGGATTACATCACCCAAAGGTAACATAAAGAGTGAGAACAGAAGTGGTCCTAAGACTGAGCCTTGTGGAACACCAAAGCATACCTTTGATTTGTTAGAGGATAAGCCATCAACACAAACAAACTGAAGTCTATCTGATAAATAAGATCTAAACCAATCGAGAACATGTCCTCTTAGCCCAACAAGGGTCTCCAATCTCTCCAAGAGAAGGGAGTGATCAATAGTGTCAAAGGCAGCACTAAGATCAAGAAGCAATAGGAGAGATGCAAAACCTTTGTCAGAAGCCAATAAAAGGTTGTTTACCACCTTAACAAGTGCAGTCTCAGTGCTATGATGGGGTCTAAAACCGGACTGAAGTTTTTCATATATATTATTTGTCTTCAGAAAGGCCGTAAGTTGTAGTGAGACAGATTTTTCTAGGATTTTTGAAAGAAACGGGAGGTTTGATATTGGTCGGTAGTTTTTTAGGATGTCTGGATCTAAGTTACATTTTTTTAGCAGAGGCTTAATTTCTGCAATTTTTTGTGAGGTTGGCACTGATCCGGAGGACAGGGAGCAATTTATTATGTTCAACATTGATGGGCCAAGCACAGGAAGTAACTCCTTAAGTAATTTAGTTGGAATTGGGTCTAGTTGACAGTTGGTTGATTTTGAACTATTTATTAATTTTGTAAATGTTTCAAGAGACACAGGTGCAAAAGATTCAAGAGTCGCCATTGAAACTAAATCAGGGCAGCTCTGCGGGCTCTCAGGACAACAAAGTTTTTGAGAGCTGAGGCAGTTAAGGGTACAATTTGCAATTTCTTTTCTAATGTTGATTATTTTTTCATCTAAGTAAGTCCTGAATTCATCACAACTAAAGTGAAGACCCACTTCATTGGTTAAACATTGCTTTTTAGTGATTTTTGCAATTGTGTCAAAAAGAAATTTAGGATTTTTGTTTGTTTGTGTCGATTAGATTAGATAAGTAGGCTGATCGAGCACTTATAAGTGATTTCCGGTATAGCACAGTACTATCAATCCAGGCTAGTCTAAATACTTCTAACTTCGTGGAGCGCCACTTTCGCTCCAATTTTCTGGAGGCTTGCTTAAGTGTTCTAGTAGTGTCAGTGTACCAGGGAGCAAGTTTCTTATTTCGTATTGGTTTTGTTTTTAGGGGTGCCACAGCATCTAAAGTCTTACGCAGTATATCGTTTAGATCCTCAATTTGATTGTGTATAGATGATGTAGCTCTACCATCATTTAGCAGGCCGAACGAGCCTGGAAGTGCGTCAATAAATTTATTAGTAGTCGTAGAATTTATGCAACGGGTTTTAAAGATCCCTACCTGGGGGGCAAAAGTGTCACTTGTTTTAATGCTAAATGTTATAAGATTATGGTCAGATAAACCCGGATTTTGAGGAAAAATAGTTAGATCAATTACATTTATTCCCTTTGATAACACTAAATCTAAAGTATGATTGTGACAGTGCGTAGGTCCTGAGACGTGCTGGAGAAAACCTACCGAGTCAATTATGGCACTAAAAGCCTTTTGAAGAGGGTCATTGGAATTTTCCATATGGATGTTAAAATCACCAGCGATTAAAATAGAATCTGCCATGACTACAATGTTGGACAAGAATTCTGGAAACTCACTTAGGAACAATGTGTACGGCCCAGGAGGCCTGTAAATAGTAGCTATCAAAAACGAGGTATTACCCTGATTTGTTCTCATAAGTAATACTTCAAAAGACACAAACCCAGTGATTTGTTTTAATGAAAGATTATATTTTGTAGCATAAATATTAGCAACACCCCCCCCCCTTTACGGGATGCACGGGGAATCTGATCACTGGTGTAACCTGGAGGGGAAGCTTCATTTAAAGGAATAAATTCATCAGGCTTAAGCCAGGTTTCACACAGGGCAATTAGGTCAAATTTATGATCAGTAATTAATTCATTTACTGTAATTGCTTTTGAGGTAAGTGATCTAATATTTAGGAGACCTATTTTTAGATATGAGATGTTAATGTCATTGTCATGTCATGACTGGACTAATTGAGGGCCTTATATCAATAAGGTTGCTTTTATTAACACTACCTTTTTTATTTTATTGAGCCTAGTTTTAATGACGGTGTCGATGGTGCAGGGTTTGCTGACTGCTCTGGCTATGCTATCAGCAGATCCCACTAGACTAGCAGGTTGGCTAACAGCCTGCTGCCTGACCTGCACCCTATCTCATGTTAACACTATAGGAGTGAGTCTCCTAGACAAAAGAAGAGCACCTCTCCAGCTAGGATGGAGTCCGTCGCTCTTCAGCAGATCAGGCTTGACCCTGTTCCTGGGCGAGTCCCAAAAACCTGGCCAATTATCCACGTAACCTATCGATTGCAATGGACAAACCTCCGTCTTCAGCCAGCGATTGAGCTGTGAGAGTCTGCTGTAGATCTCATCACTGCCCCTAGCTGGCAGGGGGCAAGAGACTATTACTCGATGCCGAAACATCTTTTTAGCTAAACTACACGCTAACGCTAGGTTCTGCTTCGTAACCTCTGATTGCCTCATCCTAACATCGTTAGTGCCAACGTGAATAACAATATCTCTATACTCCCTACGCTTTCCAGTTTTAGACTTCGCTAGCATCAACTCCAGATTAGCGGCTACGTCGGTGGCCCTGCCCCCCGGTAAACAATGAATGATCGCTGGCTGATCCTCTAATCTAATACTGCGAGTAATGGAATCGCCAATAATTAGCGTTTTCAGTTTTTCCGGGCTGCCAGCAGAAATTGCAAGCCGTTCGTTGCCATCAGAGCACGGCTCGGGCAGTGGTTCCGACTCTAAGGGAGAAAATCGGTTGGAAAGACTAATTTTCGCCGTTCGGTAGCAATTCTTTCCAGTAGCCGAGAAAGACTTGAAGGAGTTGCCCGGCTGCCAGGGCTGTGCCGAGGGGCTAGCTCTATGCTGTGTTCCTAGTGGCACAGGCGCAATAGCTTGCCTGTCTACTCTACCATAAGCCTTCCCTGACACATGCACCTGTGACCGAGACTCTAACTTCGCTATCTTCTCTTGAAGGTGGTAGTTCTCCTTCAGGTTAAAAGTACACCGACTACAGTGAAAAGGCAAAACACAAACGAGTACTTAACTTTCTAGTGCGCAGATGAGTAGCACGACTTATCCAGACGGAGACACAGGAAGATCCCGGTGAATGTTCGGATAAGTTTGTAAACTGTAAAACAAAATCAGGGAAATTAAGCAAGTAATTATATAAATATGAACGAGAAAACTAAAGATAGGTAAAACTAAATCTCGGTAGGCAGGAGCAGCCGAGTGCGGCGCGTCCAGTTGGAGCAAACAGGAAACAGGAACTAGCGGCTGGAGAGCAGGCAGAAATGAATGGCCTGACACCTACGCTCCACATCCCTCTTCTCCTGGCTAAGTCCTCCTTGCCACGTTCTTACTCTCCACATCCCTCCTCTCCACATCCCTCCTCTCCACATCCCTCCTCTCCACCTCCCTCCTCTCCACATCCCTCCTCTCCACCTCCCTCCTCTCCACCTCCCTCCTCTCCACCTCCCTCCTCTCCACATCCCTCCTCTCCACCTCCCTCCTCTCCACATCCCTCCTCTCCACATCCCTCCTCTCCACATCCCTCCTCTCCACCTCCCTCCTCTCCACCTCCCTCCTCTCCACATCCCTCCTCTCCATCTTCCTCCTCTCCACATCCCTCCTCTCCACCTCCCTCCTCTCCACATCCCTCCTCTCCACATCCCTCCTCTCCACCTCCCTCCTCTCCACCTCCCTCCTCTCCACCTCCCCTCCTCCCACATCCCTCCTCTCCATCTTCCTCCTCTCCACATCCCTCCTCTCCATCTTCCTCCTCTCCATCTTCCTCCTCTCCACATCCCTCCTCTCCACATCCCTCCTCTCCACCTCCCTCCTCTCCACATCCCTCCTCTCCACCTCCCTCCTCTCCACCTCCCTCCTCTCCATCTTCCTCCTCTCCACCTCCCTCCTCTCCACCTCCCTCCTCTCCACATCCCTCCTCTCCACATCCCTCCTCTCCACATCCCTCCTCTCCACCTCCCTCCTCTCCACATCCCTCCTCTCCACCTCCCTCCTCTCCACATCCCTCCTCTCCACCTCCCTCCTCTCCACATCCCTCCTCTCCACATCCCTCCTCTCCACATCCCTCCTCTCCACCTCCCTCCTCTCCACAAACCTCCTCTCCACATCCCTCCTCTCCACCTCCCTCCTCTCCACATCCCTCCTCTCCACCTCCCTCCTCTCCACATCCCTCCTCTCCATCTTCCTCCTCTCCATGCCCCTACTCACCACTTTTTAAGGGACAAACAGGGCAGGCCCAGCACAACGGGATAATCGGGAAAGTCTATGATGCACGGTGAGTTGTTCAGTATGACGTCTCTGTGAAATGATAGTGATCTCCTTAAGGATCCCTGACCCTAATGGTCTGCTGTCGAGTGCTGTAATGGGTAACGGATATGATAGGGTAACGGATATGATAGAGTAACGGATATGATAGGGTAACGGATATGATAGAGTAACGGATATGATAGAGTAACGGATATGATAGAGTAACGGATATTATAGGGTAACGGATATGATAGGGTAACGGATATGATAGGGTAACGGATATTATAGGGTAACGGATATGATAGAGTAACGGATATGATAGAGTAACGGATATGATAGGGTAACGGATATGATAGGGTAACGGATATGATAGGGTAACGGATATGATAGAGTAACGGATATGATAGGGTAACGGATATGATAGAGTAACGGATATGATAGGGTAACGGATATTATAGGGTAACGGATATGATAGGGTAACGGATATGATAGAGTAACGGATATGATAGAGTAACGGATATTATAGAGTAACGGATATTATAGAGTAACGGATATGATAGAGTAACGGATATGATAGAGTAACGGATATGATAGGGTAACGGATATGATAGAGTAACGGATATGATAGAGTAACGGATATGATAGGGTAACGGATATGATAGAGTAACGGATATGATAGGGTAACGGATATGATAGAGTAACGGATATGATAGAGTAACGGATATGATAGAGTAACGGATATGATAGAGTAACGGATATGATAGAGTAACGGATATTATAGGGTAACGGATATTATAGGGTAACGGATATGATAGAGTAACGGATATGATAGAGTAACGGATATGATAGAGTAACGGATATGATAGGGTAACGGATATGATAGGGTAACGGATATGATAGAGTAACGGATATGATAGGGTAACGGATATGATAGGGTAACGGATATGATAGGGTAACGGATATGATAGGGTAACGGATATGATAGGGTAACGGATATGATAGGGTAACGGATATGATAGAGTAACGGATATGATAGGGTAACGGATATGATAGGGTAACGGATATTATAGGGTAACGGATATTATAGGGTAACGGATATGATAGGGTAACGGATATTATAGGGTAACGGATATGATAGGGTAACGGATATGATAGGGTAACGGATATGATAGGGTAACGGATATGATAGGGTAACGGATATGATAGGGTAACGGATATGATAGGGTAACGGATATGATAGGGTAACGGATATGATAGAGTAACGGATATGATAGAGTAACGGATATGATAGAGTAACGGATATGATAGAGTAACGGATATGATAGAGTAACGGATATGATAGGGGAACCAGAGGAATTTGTCGCCTATGTGCTAACAACTTATTCGTACAATCCTAGCTGCGCCGGAATCTATGAGCATCATAAACTTGGAAAAACCAGAGTAATCTAGGAATGTAACCTAAAGGGTAAAATGTGCAACAGAGGGCACTGCAAGTTTGTGGTATTTCCCTATCTGGGGTGATGCAAGAGTGCTCTGTCTGCCACCTCCGGTCCTGAAAGACCGAACACAGCAGTGTGCAGCCAATTGCCCCGTCTGCAACTGTCTCCCCTTTGTCTCCCAACATGCTGCCCCACCCAGCTACATCAGTAGGAGAGCTGAAGTGGGGGGGCAGATACCTTCTGGGATGCCCTCGGGAAGCCAGCGGGTGGCCATATACATCAGCTAATGCAAAAATGTCGGGTATCACGGTAAGCCCACTCCTTGTACTCAAAGGAGATGCCCTGCACTGTCCTCACCTCCTGCCATAGAATGAAAAGCTGCTCGCCCGAAAACGTCCTGAAAGTCGCGAGCGAACCCCCTGTATTTTTCCAATGCAGCACCTCCATCGTTCCAGGGAGAAGACGAGTGCTGACACCCTCTCTCGCTCTGATGGAGCGGGGCAAAATGTATTAAAGTAAAGGTCTAGTTGGAGCAGAAACCCTTGGCAGCGTGCCGTTGCTCCATCAAACTCACCTGGAGTGCCAGGTAGTTTCTTCATGTTGGTGGATAAGAAATGGCTGCGTCTGGGCGCACAGGTCTGGCTGGCTTGGCCTTTCTCGATTCCAGGCATTGACCTGTCTGGAGGACCCAATCCATCGCCTTGTCCAAGACCAGTGATCATGGTGGAATGCTCCAAGATCTGAGCTACTTGTATTGGCATTAAATCTGCACCCACTGGCTCCATATACTTTGAGGTGCATTTCTTTGTCGCGGTTTGATCAAGGAGAGGAGCCAATCACAGAATGGATCTCCTTAATTTATTTGTCTGATAAACAGTACTGCGATCTAAAACATGATCATGTAAAATAAACACCCTCTGAACAGCTGGACGGATAAATAGCAACACACTTAATATGTAGCAATAACGCACAAAGACAAAGCGGAGACAAGGGAATATATAGGCAGTACTGATGGTGGGATGAGAAACTAGTCTGTTATGACAAGAAAAGACAAATGGAATAATGGGTAGAGGGATGGCTAGAAGGCTGATGATGATGAACACTGATGTCTGCCTGATGCAGGACAGGAGGCAACTTCGGAGGGCGTTGTGACCGACTTGGCTCAAAATTGGGCTTGGGACAAAGGAATTGGAACCTGTTATGGAATTTTATGATCATTCAAGAAGTTTAGTTACATGTAAGTCTCATAGATGTTGTTTAGGCCAAAAGGCACAGAGAAAGGTTAAGAACGGAAAGCACGAGACTCTGAAAAACGGAATCTGGTTCCTTTCGGAGGACAAGCCGGAATGTATCTTTACATTGTTAGAGGGGCCCAATGCTAGAAATAGATGTCTTGACTACCTTACCTGTGATGGACTGTCAAAGCAACTGTATGGGTTTACATGTGTCTCACCATAAATGGATATGCATTAGGCCTCTCTCGACTTGACTGGGGAGTGACCCTCGGGTTTTCATGACAGCTCCATATGTCATCAATATTATCCTATATTTGGTGAGATCTTCTAAGGACCTCATCTGTTCTCCATTGTCTCTGTTTAGGTTGGTGTGTCAATGAGTATGCGTAACTTCATTCCTTTAAATACCATGCAGAAGTTGTAATCATTAGGTCAGTCTGATCCAGCACAGGTTATTGTCCTGTTGTCTGATGAAGACTTTCCTCAAACCTATTCTTTAAGCTTGCCATAGGGATTGATCTGATCAATGCAAAAGCTTATACCTGTATTTGAGAAATGGTTTCTTAATTGCAATTAAACCTGTTAAAAGTGTCAACTGTATCATACTCTCGTGCGTCTTACTTTAAGTTCAAATTCAGCGATTAAAGTCAAAAATTTCCACGACATTTGGGGGCATCGTCCGAGATTCTTAACAAAGTAATCAGGCTACAGGCTACATATCCTAAAGAGCGATATAATTTTAAAAAAAAATTGAAAAATAATAGTCCAGGACTGTCTTTGGAGATAAGTGATACTATACAGAATTTTGAAACTCAAGGACCTAAAAATGCTGAATTGGGACAATGTTGGACGACAGTTTGACAACGGTTTTGATAAATTAACAAAATAGGCTCGTTAATTTTGACTTAATTCGTAAGGTTATTGTAAGATTTTAAACTTCTCATAAAAATGGGAAACAGTACTTCTAATCGGGTATTTGTTGATTTTGGTCTGGTAAAACGTGCACGTCAGGAATTATTAATTTCTGCAGCTCCAATCCTCCTCAACAAATGGGTGAGTGGAGAGCGCCAGACTGGAGCAATATTTACCTGTATGAAGTGTTAATACCTGTGTACAGTAGGAATAAAATGCTGTTCAATATAGGTTATCTGGGTGCGGTGAGACAGATCGGTTATTCAGGATATCTCACTTAAAAGAACTGACGAGTTCATTAACACATATAGGAGACTTCATTATAGGCTAAAATTAGATTTTGCCTCTTAAATATCGATAACAACATGGGTAATTACATGTGTATTGGTGAACCTTCGGTGGATACTGAACGTTACGTTGTTGGACCGGCTAAAATAATGACAGATAAATACGGAGACTGGACATGCGAACAATTAGACCTGTGGGAGTTATTGGGATTTCCTGTTAATGGCAGTTTTAGTCAGAGACAGATACTGTTGTTGAAAGACAAGTTGGAGGATTTTGAACAGGGTAAAATTAAGGTTTCACGGGGTAATCGGCAGAAAGTAGATTGGAAGGCATATAATAAGTGGAGAGAGCAGACTGATATACGGGCTAAGCGGTGTAGCACGGGGCTTGTTAATCGTGTTCTAGCTTGTCCCAACCAGGTTGATGCTGCCTGTCCTCCTGCTGACCGACCCCCACCCTATCGCGGCATTACCACAACAGCCCCAGCGGTACCAACTATGCCAACAGCATCGCGGAGGAGGACTCTACCCATCCGTATTCGGCCTCCACAGAGTTTCACCCGCCGCTGAGAGGACCCAGAGTACCACTGCGGCCTGTCCCAGAGAACAACACAGCATTGATGCCGGGCAATTCCCTATGGTGGAGGTAGCCAACCCAGCTGGTGGAGGAGACACGGATAACCCAGCGACTATACTAGTCTACAGACCGTGGTCACCCGCCGACCTGAGAGACGTGGTTTCTACACTACCTGACCCAGAGAACAACACAGCATTGATGCCGGGCAATTCCCTATGGTGGACTGTAGTATATTGAAGTTACCTGTTTCTTTCCAGTGAACAGTCATCATAAAATGTTGGTTTCCCAGCTCTGTCTTTGCAAATAGGTTAAGCAATATCTGTCTGGGCACACCCTATGCTCTCCTAAACTGGTTTTTGTTTACGTCTACCAGGTTAAACTGAAATACATACTGAACGTCCAGTGCAACATTCCTTGAGGTAATATGGTAGTAGTAATTTGATTTAATAGGCCATATATCTTAAGGAATTTACATGTTGGAACATCCCAACATATATACCGATGAGCCAAAACATTATGACCATTGTCGTTAAAGGTGTGACTAGTAAAATCCAGAAATAACAGTTAGATAAAAGAAGGAAAAAAATGTGACAACATGGATGCAAATGAGTTAGTACATGACAGATGTGCCAACACATTACAACCAACATGTCGGTGACGCCAAAACAGTGCCGACCTGCTGAGACGTGGACTGCACAAGACCACTATATCAGCAGCAGATCCTTCAAGTCTGTCTGTTTTTATAAACAAGCATCTATCTTATTAATACATTACATTTCTTTACATTTTTTCTTTCTTCCGATTCTTTCAATTCAGTTTAAACCATATTTGTAAAGCAGCATTTAATAACAGAAAGAGTCAAAGTAATAGTATTTTAAATACTATGAATATTGCCTCCCATTACTAGTTTTATTTACATGTTTTATCATATTTTCACTAGAAGAAAATATGTAGCCTAAGTTGTTTGTAATAATTTTACAAACATCATTATGCCTGCACACATTTTTCTCCCACACACACCAAACAAATAGTACAAAAACAGGCATGTAGTTACTTGTTGGTGTTGTTAAACAGGCAGTTGGCATTCCAATATTAAACAAACACATAACATGTAACCGAATCCACATATAAAAAACACATATTAAATGTCTTGTAGACAAATTAAAATAGAAATGTAATAATTTAAAGTTGTTAGTGTTCCTCTTAATCATAGAACATTAAATATATAGTGTGGATGCAAACGTTTCAGTCAAAGGTCAAAGTACAGACCCACAAATGTTCACTACCGGGGCTGGGACCTCAAAATGTTTGCGTCAGCTATATCTGCTTGTGATCATTACATTATATATTTATAATATTTCTATATATACACAATTTGGATGTCAACACTATTTTTAATAATCAGTTTCATAATGTATTTTTTTCATTTAACTAATTTCGTAGGTTCTGTTTTATTACACCTAATACTCCATTAAATTAAACATGCAACATCCATAATCAACTGTCATTAATCTTTATTCAATTGGACATTGTCCCTCCATTTTGCAGTGCAAACAATCAGATTTTTCTGAACAGTCTGATTGGAACTAATGTTACATTTCAAAGGTTTTTGCTGAACCCTACGGTGTGCATAGTGCAGTCCGCTAGAAGGAGTCATACAACAGACACACTTGCCGTGGAGATATCAAGGTCCCGTCACGGGTACCAAATCGTAGAAGATGAACAAGGGTTTGTTTGGTTGTTGGCATGACAGCTGATTATTTTAGGTTTAAATGAATGAAACAAGTGTCATAACAAGTTCAGAGTAACAGACCAGAGACCAGAGACTAATGACTAATGTCATAAGAGCACTTCTGATTTTACATTGACCTGGTTCAGACTCATATTCCTGATGATGACACCAGTCTGTGCTGGATACACATGCCATATAGTTGCCAACATGATGTAGGCTAGAGAACGTGAGGTTGCCAACAGACATAGACCCAGAAGACAAGGGAACTTAATCATAATGACATTACTGAGACAACTTGATGAAAACTCACACACAACAGCAGGAGCATGTTACTATTGTGATTGTGCTAACGTAGCTCTTCCTGTAAGAAATACAGACCTGATCACCTTTCCAACACCAGGAGTAGGAGGCCCCGCTGCTGTTTAAGGTGTTCCCCCAAAAGTGAGACCTTGTCTATTGGTTTCTATTAGGCCCAAGGCATAGTCTCTTTCACATAGTTGGAAACTAGGAGCCTTGCTCAGCCAGTATCTATTCAGAGTCTCTCACATGGTAGCAAACTGTAGAAGATATTTGATAAGAATGTAGCGTAATGCTGGCCCAGGTCGTCATAGAACTAGTAAGTTATGTCCTAACTCAAGACCCGCCTTGAGATGTCTGACTGACTGCCTTTTTTTAGCAGTGTCCTTCAAAGAGCTTGAAAATGAGAATGCATTTGACCAGGGGCGCTGATTACCCAAACCACTTATACTTTTTAGCTCACCTGGACATATTTTGTCCCACCCTTTTTTTATCTTCTGCTCTTTCTAAAACTGTTTTTGTCAGACAACCTAACCAAACTGGCTTTTGGAAACTACGTAAATATCTCTGCTAAAATAGAAAAAAATATTATCGTATTACATAGCTCGAACATGCAATTACCTGCCTCTATTGTCGCACCCATTTTTTTCCATTAGGTTCATCATATTATCTTTTCTTCCTCCGTAACTATTAACGTCACATGAGTGACATGTAACAATTTATGGCGTCAGAATACCCCCCAAGTACTGTGACTATAAATGGCATATTCATTGGCACAACAGTATACATGTGAATAGTTTAACAGGACGTTTGAATTGGCTAGTGTATAATATATAAGTACAGATAAATATATATTTGAGTACATAGAAGCTGGATATTGGGATTGTTTATTCTTATTCATAAAATTTTTCCTGAACCAATATTTGAAGAGGCAGACGGTGTTTTCTAAAGGTAAGTAATGACCTTAAAAAGATGTATATCAGTGAAAAATTGTGCTTGTCAAAAGGAAGGACGTGTAAAAGGATTACCTAGGCATACATTATGGTAACATGTGAGAAAATGTTAAGTCTAGTTACTAATCCACCTGTCGTCTTAAGTATACAATAACAACATAGCCATGACCTGTTCTGTCATAAAGAACATTATTAGCATGACTAGATTAATAGTCTACAAAGACAAGATTTATGAGTTTACAATTTACTATTTTCTTTACTATTTGATTATAAATGTGTTGTTTATGAATCCATGTTTTAAAAAATAACTCTACCTAGACCTTTCACAACATTTGAAACTATAGAGTGAATAGACTGTCTTAAAACATGACAGGTGAACAAAGACACATAAAACAGAACAATAACAAAAGTCTCATAGTAAGGTGACAGATGTAACTTTAGTTTAGTGTCCCAGAAACAGCTGACCTCAGATGTGTATGCAGAACTATATCCAGAATTGACATTGTTGAAGTCTTTTATTTGCAAATGCACTGATGAACATAGTGTCATTCTGAACAATGAAATTCTTATGAGCAGTGTGATGAACCCAGTCTGCGTCAGTTCTGTAGGCAAAACACCTTGTAAATGAGTAATACAGCCAGACCCCCTCAAGCTGACCGAAATTACACAAATAGTAAAACAAGCAATATTTACAACCTGGAGAGATTTAACTATAAAGTTGCCAGAGAATATATTTACTTATCTTAAGTTATACATGAAGATGGTTGTGAATATGTGTCATTTACATTTGTCTTTTCATGTTCAGAGAACAACTCCATCAACGGTCCAAAATGAGGGCAAAGAACGTAACCTCATTCTGGGTCATTCTGGGTATGTAGAACAATGTATTTCATTTTATGATGTTTGTTGTTAGTATATTTTGTACAGCTTGCTAACGTTAAGTAAACATTATGTGACCTCCAAATGAGATTAACAAAATTAATAGGATGGTGAGAAAAATCAGCCAGGGTTTAAAACATGTAGCCCAAAAAGCCCGCTCCAAACAGTTGTTTCATTGCAACCCTCTAATTAGACTTATATAGACTTGAGACTAATTATGTACCTATAAACCACTTCTGTGATCTAAACGAAGTAAGATATAACAAGTAAAAATGCAGAAAAAACATTGGATTTTTTATTAAAAGGTACAGGAAAATAAAAAAAGTTATTTTGTTTATTGCAAAATTAAAATAGTCAATACTGGATGATGCAGATAAGGGATAGTTTGGAAAGTAGACATTGTGATCAACAAATATTAATTCATAAGACTTTGTTATGATGTTGTCTAAAGAGTTTGAATCTGAATGCAGTGACCATTTCAGCAGACACTAGAAATATTATTTAAAAAACTGATGCAATTATTAAATTAATGTAAAACTTCAGATCATTGACAATTGACATTTACTATCTCACATCATGCTCACAAAAAGAATGAATGCTCTAATTTCTTATTATATATTATTATATTTATATAATATGATAAATATGAACATTATTTGGCTAGATGCAAGAATTGTATAAATAAAATGAACTATTGTGGCAGGATAAGACCATGACTTTATTAACAACTGAGAAAATCCTTTATCAAAAAAGAATCATTAAATGTATGTACAACAAATAAATAAATAAAACATTTCAAAACAGCAGCTGTACTAGCAGCAACAACAATTCTGACAAGTGCAGCAACAACAGATGGGGTCACAACAACAGCTGATACAACAACATTCACAGATGTTCCCACAACAATATATACCCCCACATCAACAACAGATGTGGTGACAACAACCACAGCTGCTCCCACAACAACCACAGCAGCTCCCACAACAACCACAGCTGCTCCCACAACAGCCACAGACGCTCCCACAACTACCACAGAGGCTCCCACAACAACCACAGAGGTTCCCACAACAACCACAGAGGTTCCCACAACAACCACAGCTGCTCCCACAACAACCACAGAGGCTCCCACAACAACCACAGAGGTTCCCACAACAACCACAGATGGCTCCCACAACAACCACAGCTGGCTCCCACAACAACCACAGCTGCTCCCACAACAACCACAGCTGCTCCCACAACAACCACAGAGGCTCCCACAACAACCACAGAGGCTCCCACAACAACCACAGCTGCATCCACAACAACCACAGCTGCTCCCACAACAACCACAGAGGCTCCCACAACCCACAGAGGCTCCCACAACAACCACAGCAGCTCCCACAACAACCACAGCAGCTCCCACAACAACCACAGCTGCTCCCACAACAACCACAGCTGCTCCCACAACAACCACAGAGGCTCCCACAACAACCACAGAGGCTCCACAACAACCACAGAGGCTCCCACAACAACCACAGCTGCTCCCACAACAACCACAGAGGCTCCCACAACAACCACAGCTGCTCCCACAACAACCACAGCTGCTCCCACAACAACCACAGCTGCTCCACAACAACCACAGCTGCTCCCACAACAACCACAGAGCTCCCACAACAACCACAGAAGCTCCCACAACAACCACAGAGGCTCCCACAACAACCACAGAGGCTCCCACAACAACCACAGAGGCTCCCACAACAACACAGAGGCTCCCACAACAACCACAGAGGCTCCCACAACAACCACAGCTGCTCCCACAACAACCACAGCTGCTCCCAGGCTCCACAACAACCACAGAGGCTCCAACAACCACAGCAACAACCACAGAGGCTCCCACAACAACCACAGAGGCTCCCACAACAACCACAGAGGCTCCCACAACAACCACAGTTGCTCCCACAACAACCACAGAGGCTCCCACAACAACCACAGCTGCTCCCACAACAACCACAGAGGCTCCCACAACAACCACAGCTGGCTCCCACAACAACCACAGAGGCTCCCACAACAACCACAGAGGCTCCACAACAACCACAGCTGCTCCCACAACAACCACAGAGGCTCCCACAACAACCACAGCTGCTTCCCACAACAACCACAGAGGCTCCCACAACAACCACAGAGGCTCCCACAACAACCACAGAGGCTCCCACAACAACCACAGCTGCTCCCACAACAACCACAGCTGCTCCCACAACAACCACAGCTGCTCCCACAACAACCACAGCTGCTCCCACAACAACCACAGAGGCTCCCACAACAACCACAGAGGCTCCCACAACAACCACAGAGGCTCCCACAACAACCACAGAGGCTCCCACAACAACCACAGCTGGTCCAACAACCACAGCTGGTCCCACAACAACCACAGCTGCTCCCACAACAACCACAGCTGCTCCCACAACAACCACAGAGGCTCCCACAACAACCACAGAGGCTCCCACAACAACCACAGAGGCTCCCACAACAACCACAGCTGCTCCCACAACACAGCTGCTCCCACAACAACCACAGAGGTTCCCACAACAACCACAGAGGCTCCCACAACAACCACAGCTGCTCCCACAACAACCACAGCTGCTCCCACAACAACCACAGAGGCTCCCACAACAACCACAGAGGCTCCCACAACAACCACAGAGGCTCCCACAACAACCACAGCTGCTCCCACAACAACCACAGCTGCTCCCACAACAACCACAGCAGCTCCCACAACAACCACAGAGGCTCCCACAACAACCACAGCTGCCCCCACAACAACCACAGCTTCTCCCACAACAACCACAGTGCCCCACAACAACCACAGAGGCTCCCACAACAACCACAGCTGCTCCCACAACAACCACAGAGGCTCCCACAACAACCACAGCTGCTCCCACAACAACCACAGAGGCTCCCACAACAACCACAGAGGCTCCCACAACAACCACAGAGGCTCCCACAACAACCACAGAGGCTCCCACAACAACCACAGCTGCTCCCACAACAACCACAGAGGCTCCAACAACAACCACAGAGGCTCCCACAACAACCACAGATGGCTCCCACAACAACCACAGCTGCTCCCACAACAACCACAGAGGCTCCCACAACAACCACAGCTGCTCCCACAACAACCACAGAGGCTCCCACAACAACCACAGAGGCTCCCACAACAACCACAGAGGCTCCCACAACAACCACAGCTGCTCCCACAACAACCACAGAGGCTCCCACAACAACCACAGCTGCTCCCACAACAACCACAGAGGCTCCCACAACAACCACAGCTGCTCCCACAACAACCACAGCTGCTCCCACAACAACCACAGCTGCTCCCACAACAACCACAGAGGCTGCTCCCACAACAACCACAGAGGCTCCCACAACAACCACAGAGGCTCCCACAACAACCACAGCTGCTCCCACAACAACCACAGAGGCTCCCACAACAACCACAGAGCTCCACAACAACCACAGAGGCTCCCACAACAACACAGAGGCTCCCACAACAACCACAGCTGCTCCCACAACAACCACAGCTGCTCCCACAACAACCACAGCTGCTCCCACAACAACCACAGAGGCTCCCACAACAACCACAGCTGCTCCCACAACAACCACAGCTGCTCCCACAACAACCACAGAGGCTCCCACAACAACCACAGAGCTCCCACAACAACCACAGCTGCTCCCACAACAACCACAGAGGCTCCCACAACAACCACAGAGGCTCCCACAACAACAACAGCTCCCACAACAACCACAGCTCTCCACAACAACCACAGAGGCTCCACAACAACCACAGCTGCTCCAACAACAACCACAGCTGCTCCCACAACAACCACAGCTGCTCCCACAACAACCACAGAGCTCCCACAACAACCACAGAGGCTCCCACAACAACCACAGAGGCTCCCACAACAACCACAGCTGCTCCCACAACAACCACAGCAGCTCCCACAACAACCACAGAGCTCCCACAACAACCACAGAGCTCCCACAACAACCACAGAGCTCAACAACCAGCTGCTCCCACAACAACCACAGCTGCTCCAACAACAACCACAGAGCTCCCACAACAACCACAGCTGCTCCCACAACAACCACAGAGGCTCCCACAACAACCACAGAGGCTCCCACAACAACCACAGCTGCTCCCACAACAACCACAGAGGCTCCCACAACAACCACAGAGGCTCCCACAACAACCACAGCAGCTCCCACAACAACCAGAGGCTCCCACAACAACCACAGCTGCTCCCACAACAACCACAGAGGCTCCCACAACAACCACAGCTGCTCCCACAACAACCACAGAGGCTCCACAACAACCACAGCTGCTCCCACAACAACAGAGGCTCCCACAACAACCACAGCTGCTCCCACAACAACCACAGCTGCTCCCACAACAACCACAGAGGCTCCCACAACAACCACAGCTGCTCCCACAACAACCACAGCTGCTCCCACAACAACCACAGAGGCTCCCACAACAACCACAGAGGCTGCTCCACAACAACCACAGAGGCTCCCACAACAACCACAGCTGCTCCCACAACAACCACAGAGGCTCCCACAACAACCACAGCTGCTCCCACAACAACCACAGCTGCTCCCACAACAACCACAGAGGCTCCCACAACAACCACAGAGGCTCCCACAACAACAACAGCTGCTCCACAACAACCACAGCTGCTCCCACAACAACCACAGCTGCTCCCACAACAACCACAGAGGCTCCCACAACAACCACAGAGGCTCCCACAACAACCACAGAGGCTCCCACAACAACCACAGCTGCTCCCACAACCACAACAGCTGGCTCCCACAACAACCACAGAGGCTCCCACAACAACCACAGCTGCTCCCACAACAACCACAGCTGCTCCCACAACAACCACAGCTGCTCCCACAACAACCACAGAGGCTCCCACAACAACCACAGCTGGCTCCCACAACAACCACAGCTGCTCCCACAACAACCACAGAGGCTCCCACAACAACCACAGCTGCTCCCACAACAGCTGCTCCCACAACAACCACAGCTGCTCCCACAACAACCACAGAGGCTCCCACAACAACCACAGCTGCTCCCACAACAACCACAGAGGCTCCCACAACAACCACAGCTGCTCCCACAACAACCACAGAGGCTCCCACAACAACCACAGCTGCTCCCACAACAACCACAGAGGCTCCCACAACAACCACAGAGGCTCCCACAACAACCACAGAGGCTCCCACAACAACCACAGAGGCTCCCACAACAACCACAGAGGCTCCCACAACAACCACAGAGGCTCCCACAACAACCACAGCTGCTCCCACAACAACCACAGCTGCTCCCACAACAACCACAGCTGCCCACAACAACCACAGAGGCTCCCACAACAACCACAGCTGCTCCCACAACAACCACAGAGGCTCCCACAACAACCACAGCGGCTCCCACAACAACCACAGCTGCTCCCAACAACAACTCCCACAACAACCACAGCTGGCTCCCACAACAACCACAGCTGCTCCCACAACAACCACAGAGGCTCCAACAACAAGCTGCCCAACAACAACCACAGAGGCTCCCACAACAACCACAGCTGCTCCCACAACAACCACAGCTGCTCCCACAACAACCACAGAGGCTCCCACAACAACCACAGAGGCTGCTCCCACAACAACCACAGCTGCTCCCACAACAACCACAGCTGCTCCCACAACAACCACAGCTGCTCCCACAACAACCACAGCTGCTCCCACAACAACCACAGAGGCTCCCACAACAACCACAGCTGCTCCCACAACAACCACAGCTGCTCCCACAACAACCACAGCTGCTCCCACAACAACCACAGCTGCTCCCACAACAACCACAGAGGCTCCCACAACAACCACAGCTGCTCCCACAACAACCACAGCTGCTCCCACAACAACCACAGCTGCTCCCACAACAACTCCCACAACAACCACAGCTGCTCCCACAACAACCACAGCTGCACAACAACCACAGAGGCTCCCACAACAACCACAGCTGCTCCCACAACAACCACAGCTGCTCCACAACAACCACAGCTGCTCCCACAACAACCACAGCTGCTCCCACAACAACCACAGAGGCTCCCACAACAACCACAGAGGCTCCCACAACAACCACAGCTGCTCCCACAACAACCACAGCTGCTCCCACAACAACCACAGAGGCTCCCACAACAACCACAGCTGGCTCCCACAACAACCACAGCTGGCTCCAACAACAACCACAGCTGCTCCCACAACAACCACAGCTGCTCCCACAACAACCACAGCTGCTCCCACAACAACCACAGCTGCTCCCACAACAACCACAGCAGCTCCCACAACAACCACAGCTGCTCCACAACAACCACAGCTGCTCCCACAACAACCACAGCGGCTCCCACAACAACCACAGCTGCTCCCACAACAACCACAGCTGCTCCCACAACAACCACAGAGGCTCCCACAACAACCACAGCTGCTCCCACAACAACCACAGCTGCTCCCACAACAACCACAGCTGCTCCACAACAACCACAGAGGCTCCCACAACAACCACAGAGGCTCCCACAACAACCACAGCTGCTCCCACAACAACCACAGCTGGCTCCCACAACAACCACAGAGGCTCCCACAACAACCACAGCTGCTCCACAACAACCACAGAGGCTCCCACAACAACCACAGCTGCTCCCACAACAACCACAGCTGCTCCAACAACAGAGGCTTCCACAGAGGCTCCCACAACAACCACAGCTGCTCCACACAACAACCACAGCTGGCTCCCACAACAACCACAGCTGCTCCCACAACAACCACAGAGGCTCCCACAACAACCACAGAGGCTCCCACAACAACCACAGCTGCTCCCACAACAACCAAGAGGCTCCACAACAACCACAGCTGCTCCCACAACAACCACAGAGGCTCCCACAACAACCACAGCTGGCTCCCACAACAACCACAGAGGCTCCCACAACAACCACAGCTGCTCCCACAACAACCACAGCTGCTCCCACAACAACCACAGAGGCTCCCACAACAACCACAGAGGCTCCCACAACAACCACAGCTGCTCCCACAACAACCACAGAGCTCCCACAACAACCACAGCTGCTCCCACAACAACCACAGCTCCCACAACAACCACAGAGGCTCCCACAACAACCACAGAGGCTCCCACAACAACCACAGAGGCTCCCACAACAACCACAGAGGCTCCCACAACAACCACAGCTGCTCCCACAACAACCACAGAGGCTCCCACAACAACCACAGAGGCTCCACAACAACCACAGAGGCTCCCACAACAACCACAGAGGCTCCCACAACAACCACAGAGGCTCCCACAACAACCACAGAGGCTCCCACAACAACCACAGAGGCTCCCACAACAACCACAGAGGCTCCACAACAACCACAGCTGCTCCCACAACAACCACAGCTGGCTCCCACAACAACCACAGCTAACAACAACCACAGCTGCTCCCACAACAACCACAGAGGCTCCCACAACAACCACAGAGCTCCCACAACAACCACAGAGGCTCCCACAACAACCACAGCTGCTCCCCACAACAACCACAGCTGCTCCAACAACAACCACAGAGGCTCCACAACAACCACAGAGGCTCCCACAACAACCACAGAGGCTCCCACAACAACCACAGCAGCCCAACAACAACCACAGCTGCTCCCACAACAACCACAGCTGCTCCAACAACAACCACAGAGGCTCCACAACAACCACAGAGCTCCCACAACAACCACAGAGGCTCCCACAACTACCACAGCTGCTCCCACAACAACCACAGCTGCTCCCACAACAACCACAGCTGCTCCCACAACAACCACAGCTGCTCCCACAACAACCACAGAGGCTCCACAACAACCACAGCTGCTCCCAGAGGCTACCACAACCACAGAGGCTCCCACAACAACCACAGAGGCTCCACAACAACCACAGTTGCTCCCACAACAACCACAGCTGCTCCCACAACAACCACAGAGGCTCCCACAACAACCACAGAGGCTCCCACAACAACCACAGCTGCTCCCACAACAACCACAGCTGCTCCCACAACAACCACAGAGGCTCCCACAACAACCACAG
>CM055741.1:19408412-19434105 GCA_029465975.1 Dallia pectoralis | reverse complement strand
GTGGAAGCCTCTGTGATTGTTGTGAGAGCAACTGTGGTTGTTGTGGGAGCAACTGTGGTTGTTGTGGGAGCAACTGTGGTTGTTGTGGGAGCAACTGTGGTTGTTGTGGGAGCAGCTGTGGTTGTTGTGGGAGCCTCTGTGGTTGTTGTGGGAGCAACTGTGGTTGTTGTGGGAGCAACTGTGGTTGTTGTGGGAGCAGCTGTGGTTGTTGTGGAAGCCTCTGTGATTGTTGTGAGAGCAACTGTGGTTGTTGTGGGAGCAACTGTGGTTGTTGTGGGAGCCTCTGTGGTTGTTGTGGGAGCAACTGTGGTTGTCGTGGAAGCAGCTGTTGTTGTTGTGGGAGCCTCTTTGGTTGTAGTTGGAGCAGCTGTGCTTGTTTTGGGAGCAGCTTTGGTTGTAGTTGCAGCTGCTGTGGTAGCTATGGGAGCTGCTGTGGTTTTGGCAGGAGCAGAATTGGTAGTAGTGGAAGCAGCTGCAGTTGTGGTGGTGGCAGCTTTGATTGTTGTGGAAGCTGCTCTGGTAGTTGTTGAAGCAGCTTTAATTGTTGTGTAAGCTGCTCTGGTAGTTGTTGAAGCAGCTTTAATTGTTGTGGAAGAAGCTTTGATTGTTGTGGGAGCAAAGACTGTAGCCATTGTGGTTGTTGTTCGTGGAGTTGCTGTTGTTTTAGCGGGTTTTGGAGCAGCCGTGATTTTGGTTGCAGCACCAGTGTTCTTTGTTTTTAATGTACTGGTTGCAGCAGTTATGGTTCTACTGTCATCAGGTTGTTTACAATCAACATCTGTGTGTGGGTGCTTGTGTTTCGGGTGCCTCTTCGATTCTCTGAGATGTGGTTGTGGCTGATGGTGTTGTTGATGTTGTTCCAGACAGGGGGGTTTGGCACAGCCTTTAATTCTAATGCCAACAGATGGGGCTGTTGTGGCTCTTGTTCTGGTAGCATTTGTAGGGGTGAGAGCGCCTCTGGCTGTGGTGACTGTAGCTTTGGTTTTTGTAGGAGCAGCTGTGGTCGTTCTTGGATTAGCTTTTATTCCGCGTAACTCATTTTGTGTTGCTGATCCAGTTATCAGGATTGTTGTTGCTGCTATAACTGTTTATGGGATTGAAATGTTTTCATCAGCATGTTTTTTATACATTTTTATTCTTAGTAGCTTTTTCAGACTTTTGTTTGTTGAAAAACATAAATTATAGGTTAGATAACAACATCCTGACTGTTCCATTTTATGTATCGTCAATTACAACTAATTAAAAAAATATTATGTTGTGTTTACTAATGTAATTATCTATACATAAATGTAATCCGCATACTTCAGATATGAAAACACCTGGGCTCTGGGTACAACGTTTGACTAGCTAATGTGGCTGGTAGAATAAAACAGCTAGACAGATTTTTCACTAAATGCCAAAAAGGACATTTTTTACAATCAGTCAGTCAGTTGTATTAGCATGTAATCTAGCATGTAGCATGCGGATCTCAATCAATAGTATTGTAATGTGCTGTAATTATTGATGTAACTCTATGAAGACACATTTACTCAACTAAAGTGTAACACAATGGCATTAATACATTCTGTGGTGTTCACCTTTAAGTGCCATAAGTTTATTTATTTATTAAGGATTTAATGTATAACATAACTATT
Source organism: Dallia pectoralis (assembly GCA_029465975.1). NCBI lineage: Eukaryota > Metazoa > Chordata > Actinopteri > Esociformes > Umbridae > Dallia > Dallia pectoralis. The sequence continues at coordinate 19,432,471 of CM055741.1, read as the reverse complement.
TTCGGTTGATGAGATGACAAGGGGGCACTCGCATCAGACATGGTTTGAGTGTTTATCTCTGGGGCTCCACTTCCACGATAAACCTCCACATGATGGTCAGAATAAACTGTCAACATGTAGGACTACCTTAGGTGTTAGTTATTGTATCACAAAAAATGCTGTTTGATGACTGACAATTGACATAAAGCACGAAACATACAGTGCAGCTAACCAGCTTCCTATCTTTCCTGGCGAGTGAATGTAATTACTTTTGCTACTTTTGCTACAGTTTCTGGGTGTAGATTCCATTATTTACTCGCCAAAAACAAACGTTATCCACATTTGAGACTGGCGAGTGCTAATTCGTGTCCCTGCTTGTCCTCTGTATGTTTTCTGTGATCATGAATCATTAATAACAGATGAATCAGTCTACAGAGAGGAGTTCACCACCCTTAAGGTGTGGTGCCAGTTTAATAGCATTTCAATTATTTATTTGACACCCTCACCCAGAACGACATTAGGTAGTGAGGTACCGAAACTGCACAGAACAAACCAGAGAATACCTGCAGATACTAGTGTATACCAGGATTTGTATCAGTGGCACTCAGCTGCATGTCAAAAATAAAAACTAGGCAATCACCAAGGACCTCAGTCACCATATTTACTCCCTGGCAACACCTCTATGCACTAATAGATGGATCACCAAGGACCTCAGTCACCATATTTACTCCCTGGCAACACCTCTATGCACTAATAGATGGATCACCAAGGACCTCAGTCACCATATTTACTCCCTGGCAACACCTCTATGCACTAATATATGGATCACCAAGGACCTCAGTCACCATATTTACTCCCTGGCAACACCTCTATGCACTAATATATGGATCACCAAGGACCTCAGTCACCATATTTACTCCTGGCAACACCTCTATGCACTAATAGATGGATCACCAAGGACCTCAGTCACCATATTTACTCCCTGGCAACACCTCTATGCACTAATAGATGGATCACCAGGACCTCAGTCACCATATTTACTCCCTGGCAACACCTCTATGCACTAATATATGGATCACAAGGACCTCAGTCACTATATTTACTCCCTGGCAACACCTCTATGCACTAATAGATGGATCACCAAGGACCTCAGTCACCATATTTACCCTCTGACAACACCTCTATGCACTAATAGATGGATCACCAAGGACCTCAGTCACCATATTTACCCTCTGGCAACACCTCTATGCACTAATAGATGGATCACCAGGACCTCAGTCACCATATTTACTCCCTGGCAACACCTCTATGCACTAATAGATGGATCACCAAGGACCTCAGTCACCATATTTACTCCCTGGCAACACCTCTATGCACTAATAGATGGATCACCAAGGACCTCAGTCACCATATTTACCCTCTGGCAACACCTCTATGCACTAATAGATGGATCACCAAGGACCTCAGTCACCATATTTACTCCCTGGCAACACCTCTATGCACTAATATATGGATCACCAAGGACCTCAGTCACCATATTTACTCCCTGGCAACACCTCTATGCACTAATAGATGGATCACCAAGGACCTCAGTCACCATATTTACTCCCTGGCAACACCTCTATGCACTAATAGATGGATCACCAAGGACCTCAGTCACCATATTTACTCCCTGGCAACACCTCTATGCACTAATAGATGGATCACCAAGGACCTCAGTCACCATATTTACTCCCTGGCAACACCTCTATGCACTAATAGATGGATCACCAAGGACCTCAGTCACCATATTTACCCTCTGGCAACACCTCTATGCACTAATAGATGGATCACCAGGACCTCAGTCACCATATTTACTCCCTGGCAACACCTCTATGCACTAATAGATGGATCACCAAGGACCTCAGTCACCATATTTACTCCCTGGCAACACCTCTATGCACTAATAGATGGATCACCAAGGACCTCAGTCACCATATTTACTCCCTGGCAACACCTCTATGCACTAATAGATGGATCACCAAGAACCAGAAGTAAAATTAGCCAGCTAGGAGCAGTGACGAGATTTACAGCAAGCTCTCACAGCTCAATCTCTGGCTGAATACGGAGTTCTGCCCGTCGCAATTGATAGATTATGTGGATATTGGCCGTGTTTTTGGGGCAAGCCTGAGCTGCTGAAGAGCGATCAGCATCCTAGCTGGAGAGGCTAAAAATAGGTCTCCTAAATATTAGATCACTTACCTCAAAAGCAATTACAGTAAATGAATTAATCACTGATCATAAATTAGACTTAATTGCCCTGTGTGAAACCTGGCTTAAGCCTGATGAATTTATTGCTTTAAATGAGGCTTCTCCTCCTGGTTACACCAGTGATCAGATTCCCCGTGCATCCCGTAAAGGGGGGGGTGTTGCTAATATTTATGCTACACAATATATTCTTTCATGAAAACAAATCACTGGGTTTGAGTATTTTAAAGTATTACTTATGAGAACAAATCAGGGCAATACCTCGTTTTTGATAGCTACTATTTACAGGCCTCCTGGGCCGTACACATTGTTCCTAAGTGAGTTTCCAGAATTCTTGTCCAACATTGTAGTCATGGCAGATTCAATTTTAATCTCTGGTGATTTTAACATCCATATGGAAAATACCAATGACGCTCTTCAAAAGGCATTTAGTGCCATAATTGATTCGGTAGGTTTTGTCCAGCATGTCTCAGGACCTACGCACTGTCACAATCATACTTTAGATTTAGTGTTTTAGAGGGAATACATGTACTTGATCTAACTATCTTTCCTCAGAATTCTGGTTTATCTGACCATAATCTCATAACATTTAGCGTCAAAACAAGTGGCACTTTTTCCCCCCAGGTAGGGATATTTAAAACCCGCTGCATACTTCTACGACTACTAATACATTTATTGATGCACTCCCAGGCTTGTTCGGCCTGCTAAGTGATGGTAGAGTTACATCATCTATACATAATCAAATAGAGGATCTTAATGATACACTGCGTAGGACTTTAGACGCTGTGGCACCCCTAAAAACAAAAGCAATACGAAATAAGAAACTTGCTTCCTGGTACAAAGACACAACTAGAAAACTTAAGCAAGCCTCCAGAAAATTGGAGCGAAAGTGGCGCTCCACAAAGTATTTAGACTAGCCTGGACTGATAGTACTGATGTGTTTTTACATTAAACTGATTTTCTGAAACCTTGAGTACAAAAACATTAATACAAAATAAAATTAAATGTACTACATACCCAAGCAGTAATAAATTGCTGCTATTTTCTGTGCCCTCATTTTGAACTCAGTGATGCAGCTTTTCTCTGAAATAAGAAATTAGACAGACCATGTAAACCATCAATCAAGTAAATGCGTATTTGGTCTCCATCATTCAAGTGAATGTGTATTTGGTCGACCATCAAACCAGTGAATGTATATTTGGTCGACCATCAAACAAGCGAATGCATATTTCGTTGACCATCAAACAAGTGAATGTGTATTTGGTCGACCATCATTCAAGTGAATGTGTATTTGGTCGATCATCATTCAAGTGAACGTGTATTTGGTCGATCATCATTAAAGTGAATGTGTATTTGGTCGACCATCATTCAAGTGAATGTGTATTTGGTCGACCATCATTCAAGTGAATGTGTATTTGGTCGACCATCATTAAAGTGAATGTGTATTTGGTCGACCATCATTCAAGTGAATGTGTATTTGGTCGATCATCATTCAAGTGAACGTGTATTTGGTCGATCATCATTAAAGTGAATGTGTATTTGGTCGACCATCATTCAAGTGAACGTGTATTTGGTCGATCATCATTCAAGTGAACGTGTATTTGGTCGATCATCATTAAAGTGAATGTGTATTTGGTCGACCATCATTCAAGTGAATGTGTATTTGGTCGACCATCATTCAAGTGAATGTGTATTTGGTCGACCATCATTCATATGAATGTGTATTTGGTCGACCATCATTAAAGTGAATGTGTATTTGGTCGATCATCATTCAAGTGAATGTGTATTTGGTCGACCATCATTCAAGTGAATGTGTATTTGGTCGACCATCATTCAAGTGAATGTGTATTTGGTCGACCATCATTCGAGTGAATGTGTATTTGGTCGACTATCATTCAGGTGAATGTGTATTTGGTCGACCATCATTCAAGTCAATGTGAATTTGGTCGACCATCATTCAAGTGAATGTGTGTTTGGTCGGCACTTGGTCGGCCACAAACAGTTTATATGGGTCAAAATAACCATATTCGCTAAATAATTTACACAAAATTCATGAATAAGTTACAAAATGAACTTTATATTATGTCTGCTGAAAGTCCAATACAATTCATAAGTTAAGAAAACATAAGACTAATCTACATTGTCATTATATTTGTGGAGATTATTTTGAGGATAAATACATTTGCTTATTCTTCTGTCACAATAATGTCAACATACTTGAGGCTTTTGACAAAAATGCATATACATCAACTGACAGTTGTTTTAATTTCAGAATTAAAATTGTTGGCCAATAAGTAACAGCCTGAAATCAAAAATAATCTGTGGCATTTTGTTTGTAAAATATTTAAGTAAAAATATAGTTTTTATAAACCCAGTTTGGATTCATGTTTTTCCACATTGTTTATTTTGAAATATATTTTTTGTGTGGAATATATAAATATCTATATTATATATAATACATAAATATATACATATACATATATATATATGTACGTATATTAACACATATTTACTATATTAATTGCTTATATTTAAACTTTTCCATTAATATTTTTTGTTAATATTTTTTGGTAGCTTTACTTACCCACAGCAAAAACTTCACTTTCAGCCTCCTTAAATAAGTACCTTCCCCAAATATCAATTGAGTTGAAAACAAAAACAAACAAGTAATTGGTTTAAAATGATAGACAGTCGCGATATGTCCTGATGATCTGTATGTTAGCCATTGCAAGTATACTGTTTATGTAAAAACTGTCTGGCCTATGTATATATCTACTTTTGGGGGAAGTCACTATCAGATTGTTCTGACGTCCAAAAATAATGAATACCTTTCAAGTGACAGATAAAATGGGTGGAACAAAAGATTTTTATAAGGGAGGCTCAGAAAATAGGCTAATTGCATGTGAGAGATATTTTAGGAACTTTTTTATTGCTTCCCAAGGAACGTGTAATCAAAAAACCGGTAAGGTGAAAACCAGGCAAAAGTTTTGCGAGGAACAAGAGAGAAGTTTAAAAAAGGGAGGGACATGATATGAGCAGTTGGTTGTTATAACGAGGTTGGTTCTTTTAGCCAAATTGTCCTGAGTAGTTTTTTTAATGTTTGAGATTTTATGAGCCAAATAGCGCTTTACTTACTTGACTCTTGGGTAAATCATTGTATTTATTCTGTTGCCTGAAGAGAGCACAAACACATTTTTTTCATTCAATAGTCCAACTCTCACAGTGGATTTTCTCAGTTTGTTTAAAGAACAGTACTTGTGAATTCCAATTAAGATGTCATGTCAGATTTTTTCCACGGTTAATGTGACCTATAATGTGAACAATTCAATTGAAAAACAAACTGAAATCTTTGAGAGGGGGTATAAAAACCTTACGATTAGATTATTCTCTATGCAGATGATACCATCTTGTATACTTCATGCCCTTTGTAAGATACTGTGCTCTAAAATGTGAAGTTTTAATGCCATTCACCATTCCTATCTAGGTGTCTCCTTCCTGTTGCACAAAAACAAACTCAATTCTAAAATCATGTCCAGAATCGGTTTATTTTTCTGCAACAGGGCCTCCCCTCATGATGCTAAACTTGCCTTGGTGAAGATGACTATTACACCAATGTTTGACATTTATTGAACTGCCTCAAACTCACTCTTAAAAAAATGTAGTGTCATACGTTTTGTTACCAATGCCCCATAAAACACCAACCTTTACACACTAGTCGGCTGGCCGTCTTGAAGTACTATGCGTTTAACTGGTACCAACTTATTCACAAGTCTCTGCTAGGCAAAGTCCCACTGTACCTAAACTCTCTAGTCACCATAGCTCTACCCACCCGAAGTCTACACTCACTACACTTGTCTATGTGTATCTATCAGTCTTTTGTCTGTGTATCGCCCATTCAACCATTGACGTCATATGCTCAGTGAGGTGTGATCGGTGTCTGGGTACCACAATTAGCCCCTCTTGGGTACCAACGCCCAGCGGCGTGGGATTATGGCGACAGGAGGGCAGTTTAGGTATAAAAAAACATGTAAATAGTAGTTTTATATGGTGTTCGGTTTGTGATTTTGCAATTCTGAAAACAGGACAAGGTAAAATGCACGTATTTAGGAAATGTCATGGAAGGACGAGGCTGTAGCTTTTCAACATTATATATTTATTTTAATTACTAACCGCTGTGCCCGCGGGTGCGGGCTGTTGGCTCTCCTAGTGTTAAATGAGAAATGGCAACAGCCAAACGACCTTTCTCAACTGAATGACTCTAGAACGGGTTTGTTTACATCAGTCAACCCCGTGGCTTCGGCCGAGGAGGAGGTGTCACGATAATTCACAGCGGGAAGTGGAAAGTCTCGCGGGTGTCTTTGCCTGCCTCTAGCTCGTTTGAATCTGCGTTTTGCAAATTGTCTGGTCCCATTCCAACTAGTATTGCTACTGTCTACCGCCCCCTCAAATTGTGAATTTTTAAACCAGTTATTGACAAGGCCCGAAATCTCAATTTCTGCCTAAATTGACCCACCCCAATCAAAATGGATATTGCTCTGGAACAGAACCATGTAGACAGATTATATAAAGGGCACACACAAAAGAAAACAGTTTGACTCTTGTGGAAATGTTCAATTCCTTAAGGATAATGTAACACATTATCTGGCATGAGCTAAAACAAAACAAAAATATATCTGCCTGCAGCAAGGGCGGATTCCTCCAAACAAGACATCAATATAAACATGTAAATCCTGTTTCAGGTCAATCGGAGAAACGGTTCCAAAGAAAATGATTTGTGAAGGTTTTAGCAATGTAAGGACACAAGCCCAGCCAGCCCAATGCAGAGGCAATGCGTAAACTCAATAGGATATAGAACTGCTTAACCTTTGCATGGTCAAATTGACAAATGGTGCATGTCCAAATGCATCCACATTTTCTAACACTGTCTGCATTAACAAGGGCACAGGCCCAGCCAGCCCCAAGCAAAGGTTGTGAGTAAACTCAGATGGTGTACCTCTGCTACAGGGCAGCCCTGATAACTAAGCTATTGAACGGCTAAGGAAGCCATTTAAACCGTCAGAAGAAATGTCTGGTTGAACAGCAGTTAACCCAAATAAATCACTATTCGTGTGCCGCAATGCATTCTGGGTCATGAGAACAATCATGCTAATGAAGCTAACCTGCCAACAAGTGACTTAAATGTAAATGACTGGAACGCTTCACGAACAACAGCTAGCATGCTAATCATGCTTACAAGTGCATTTTTTGTATTAATATTGCTTTATTTCAAGTTGAAAGACAATAATTTGACATATGTCAAGCCAGGAATCAAGTCAATTAAAGTTTGTAATGATCTGACTACTGCAGATCTCAGGTATCAGACACAAGCGCAGAGAAAACTTTATAAGGATTTATTTATTCCAGGACAGGCAAGACAGGCACTCGAACTGGGAACTTAAACAATGATCCAACACTGACAAACTGACACCGACCAAACTATATACAGACACTAACAAACTAACACAGAACAGGTGCGAAACTCAACCCAGGTGAATCAAATTGTCCATGAAGGCTCCCTCTCCGCTGGCAGGGGGAGTGCCCAAACAAGCATAGAGAGGGACAGAGGCAGTTTTCTTACACAGTTCAAGAGACAAAGAGCCAGCATCATTAGCATTAGACACTTTGTTTTATTTGGGGTCCAATTGACTCAAGTTTATCAGGCTCCTACTCAATAATTTTTTCACAAATCAAAGTTAAACCTTTTTAAGGTACTACAGAGTGATGCCATCTTGAATCATGTTAGGTCTGAAAGACCATCAGTCAAAATTACAATTATTTAATAGACTAACATATATTAAGTGAATATGTGTACATTTACTTAAAGACGCCCCCATTTTGTTTTATATTCATTTTCCTAGATATACTATTGAAAGACAGTAATTTTACACATGTCAGGCCAAAAAGCAAGTGAATTGGACCAGCGGTTTGGGAGAAATTGTGTTGTGTACATTTTCCCAAATCGAAGACATTCCATTATGGCAAATCTTATGCGTCCCAGAGGCTTTTTTGTTCTCATGGGAAGTAAAGCATGTACGCCAAAGGGCATCCATTTTAACATATGGAGCAGCGGGGATGATCCCGAACACACAGAAATTAGGCAATATGACAATGTACATAGACACGCCTCTTTCTTGCAACAAATGTCCTATTCCTGAAGACCCTATAGACAGACAGTCATCCCACACATGATTGTAATGTAGCTAGTCAATCGGAGTGACGGCTGATTTATAGTTAATATTTGTGCGTTGATTCACTGGTTGGCCATTTTGTCGGCATCTTGCAACACATGTCTATTCCTTAAGACCCAATAGACAGACAGTCATCCCACACATGATAGTAAAGTAGCTAGTCAATCTGAGTGACGACTGATTTATAGATAATAGTTGTGCATGTCAACGCATTAGCGGGTAGCTTGTAGAAAAACTGTGAAATATCAGCAACTTGTCATTTGGTTGTGTTTTGACCGACAGACTCGGGCATTGACAGTTTAGTTCATGGGGATGTCCTCTTCATTTGTACTGAAACGATATATCCGTAAGTCTTTGTTTTTTCATATAGAGTGTCGCACAGGTATTGTGCGTTACACTAAGTGTTTCACTTGTTGGCCATTTTCTCGGCCATCTTGCAACGGTTGTCTTATTCCTGAAGACCCTATAGACAGTCATCCCAAACATTATTGTCAAGTGGCTAGTCAATCAGAGTGACGGGCGAATAGAAGATAATTTAATATTTGTGCGTTGATTCACTGGTTGGCCATTTTGTCGGCATCTTGCAACACATGTCTATTCCTTAAGACCCAATAGACAGACAGTCATCCCACACATGATAGTAAAGTAGCTAGTCAATCTGAGTGACGACTGATTTATAGATAATAGTTGTGCATGTCAACGCATTAGCGGGTAGCTTGTAGAAAAACTGTGAAATATCAGCAACTTGTCATTTGGTTGTGTTTTGACCGACAGACTCGGGCATTGACAGTTTAGTTCATGGGGATGTCCTCTTCATTTGTACTGAAACGATATATCCGTAAGTCTTTGTTTTTTCATATAGAGTGTCGCACAGGTATTGTGCGTTACACTAAGTGTTTCACTTGTTGGCCATTTTCTCGGCCATCTTGCAACGGTTGTCTTATTCCTGAAGACCCTATAGACAGTCATCCCAAACATTATTGTCAAGTGGCTAGTCAATCAGAGTGACGGGCGAATAGAAGATAATTTTTGTAGGTTTCGGGAAAATTGCACAATGGGAAAAATCCATCATAGCGGATATTTTTAACAAATTGGGCAGTGGGGCTGATCCCGAAAACACAGAAATCAAGGCAATATGTGTGTTTTCTGTGTTTTCGGGATCAGCCCCGAAAACACAGAAATCAAGGCAATATGAAAATGTACATAGACACGACTCTTTCCGCTATTTTGTATTAAACTCCAACTCTATTTCCTAAATATCAAATTGAATGACAATAATTATACACATGTCAAGCCAACAACCAAGTGAATCAGAGCAGCGGTTCAAGATGAGTAGCGTTTTGTACATTGTCCCAAATTTGGACTGTACAGATAAATCCATCATGGCGGTTGTTATGGGTCAGAGAGGCTTGTATTAGTACAGTGTGCACTGATATGGACAGAAGCCCAGCCAACCTAAAGCAGAGGTAATGAGTAATTGTAAACGGTCTTTATTCCCAAAAGACAACAGTTAAATCTTTATACAGCCGACATTTGGCGCCATTGAAAAACACAAGAAAAAACCCCTACATCCACACAACACCCACCCTCCACAACCAACACCGACACAAAACACACTCTATACCCCACACCACTAACTCAATCCCCTAACCACCTTCACCCCCGGGTCCTTCATGCCCCCCCTGGCAAACGCCAACTCTGTCCCTTGTGATGCCTTGGGGGTCCTAGTCTCAGACCCTCCTGACATCGGGTCCCCCACCCCGGCAAACGCCAGCTCTGTCCCTTGGGAGGCCACAGGGGCCCCACCGTCTGAACCCATCACCCCGGAAAAAACAACATTTTTGGAGGCGAACCCAAAAGCCCCCGAAATGCAAACCCCACCCCCCCGAGCCGGTCTCCGCCCGGGTTGACACACCCAGCACCTCTGGACCAACTCCTCCATCCCCTCTTGGCCCCCTTCTAACCCTCCCAGACCCACCCTCTCCCTCCCTGTCCCCACTCACCCCAGTGCTGTCCCCTTTTCCTACCCAAATCCCCTCTTTTTTGGCGGTACCACCCCTCTAAAAGTAATTGTTTCCCCAGCTTTTGTCGGCATCTCCCCCGGCTGCACTGTGATGTGCTTCGGGTCCCTGCGGTTGTAAACATAGACATCCTGACTGTCCTCAGAAAATGCTCGGACCCAGTAACTCAATTCCTGTGTTAATTAGTAAAAGAATGAATGGACTGAAAGCCACTTATGAAGTAAACAAGTCAAATCTGTAACATGTCAACCTGCTAATGTATGGAACCCTACCATCTCTATCAAGATGGCTTTAATAAATATTAGATCTCTCGCCAACATTATTGGTAAATGACATTGTAATATCTTACAACTTAGATTTCTCGTGAGCGTGGCGTTTCAGAAGCGTTGCTGCTGCGTGTATTTTTCTGTGTCCTACACACCAGAAGCGTGTCTGACGCGGCGCTGCTCCTGGGCATAGCGCCGACATATACAAACTCAGAAAAGCGTTTACGTTGTTTTTGGAGCCTTTATATATAGGCCTTTATATATAGGCTACATGTATACATGTTACTATGGAAAATTAAAACGTTATTTGTTCTTCAGTTCGAGTTGTTGACATTAGAAAAAGGTGTCCGGTTTCAAAATAAAAAAAGTCTCGTGATTTGGAACACCCTTGTTCGACGTATACGGGGAGAGAGTTGTTAAACATAAATATATAGCCTACTGATTTAATTAAAGCAAAACAACGTCGGCAGTATTGACTGCAAAATATGTTAGAGATTATTTCGTTCTGTATGACAGGTGAAATATTTTAACATCTTTTCTCTGACATTTTTTATTACATTTCTACATTGATGTCAAAAACCTAGAGACTTTCAAACATCAAGATGTCATTTATTAATATGCATTCGTGTCTAAATGACATATTACATATTTTCGTATTAAATTTTGCGTGGGAACGCTTCCAACACGCTCGTGTGAAAAATAGCCGTCGGTTCTATTTCTAGCAGGCACGCGTCTCAGGCGCGGCTCGAGACGCGCGTGAGACGCGCATCTCATGCAGGCAGTGTGTAAGCTCTAACCTGATAACATGGGAGCCGAAATCAAAACGGACACGCCACGCGTCTGACACGCTCGCGAGACGCTTCCAGTGTGTAACTGGCCTAAGGCTAAACTAAACTCGACATAGTGATTAGCGCTATGGCATTTCTGCGCTGTGTCTGAGATGTTAGCATGTCTCTAATAAGATCAGTCACAAACATGATCCCTGCACGATCTAATATATAGTGTCTTATTTACTCAATGTCATCCATTGTCTGCAACACATTTCTTCTCCCTCTTCGTCTTTCGGCCATTTTCTCCTGTGCTAAAGAAACGCTTAAGCCTCTTAAAAGTCCTCGTCCGTGCTCCTAACAATTTTGATCTTAAGACCTCTTTTAAGGGTTAATATTCTTTATGAATTACTTTAATCTTTACTAGGATTTTTCTTAAATTTTAAGAGTAAACGCCCATAATTCTAAGAATTTTCTTAGAATTTGGCCACTAGGAGCTGCTTTTACCATTAAGATTCTTTATGAATACGGGCCCAGGTTATTTAGGTCTCGCGCTTTCCTCTGTCATGGTTAACACACGAAGCGCCAGAGCTGTTTTCACTCCTTAAATCGCCAGAGCCCCGCGCCCGCTAGCGTCATTAGCATACGAATCATCCCAATTAGCACCTACATTCTCATCCGCAGCTTCACCATCCATTCACTGTGTAACCTGCCATCAAAAGCATCAGATCATGTACTGTGTTATCATCCTAAATGAAATGAATTACGTTGAATTATGAAGTAAAACATTTTAATAAAATAGTATGTATTTATTGTCTTATGTAGGCCTAACCATAGAATACTAATTTAAAACCATGATTTTAAAATGCACAAGCTATGACATTTAAATTTCAAAAAATCGAATAAATGAAAATCCATCAACCTGTATGTCCTATTTTGATGTAGTAAATGCTGAAACATTTTAGATCACAAGCGATGTGCAATCAAATGATTTGCGCATGATTGGCCGTATATAGACATATTGCAACACAGACTCTTGAAATAAAAACATTAGGCTACAGTGTATAATTCGATCGTTTTTATTTGTAAAATGTATTATAGTAATTACAGTCCAGTAACTGAGGCACTGTAGACCATGAAACACGTACATGTTTGTCAGCCACTCAGACAAAACTAAACACTCTACAGACACAATTGGAAGACAAAATTTCTTTAAATATCCACTGAGAAACACTGTATTTTATAAGATACCTAATGAAAAACAGTGGATGGTATTCATACTTTGAGATTTTTGGTGGATACTATCTTGGCCTACTTGATCAGCTGAAGCCTGAGGATTTCCTAGTAGAGAATCTCAGAACATCATGCCGCCCAAGAAGGACCAAAGCAGCAACCAAAGTAATGGAGAGGAGTTGGTGACACTTTCACAGTTAAAGGATCTAATGAGTCAACAAAGGGAACTGTTCATGCAACTTCTACAGCAGCAAGAAAGTAACTTTAAGTCTGTTGTGGAATTAATTGTGAACAATGTGAACACTCGGATTGACAAATTGATCATGGAGACACAGGAGCTGAGAAGCAGCTTGCAATTCTCCCAGAAGGACATTGATGATCTAATGAAGAAAAATGATAAAACTGAGTCAGAAAGGACAATTGCTTGTGCTGAAACCAAAATAATGCAGGGGCAATTGGCAGAGATGACTGAGAAAGCAGATTACTTGGAGGGTCAAACAAGAAGGAATAACCTGGTTGTGGATGGCATTCCTGAGGCCCAGAATGAAAGCTGGAAGGAGACTGAGGACAAAGTCAGGTATGTGATAAATGAGAAACTTCACCTGGATAGTAGTCAGATGGTGATTGAACGTGCACATAGGACTGGCAATCCATCTGGATATTCTGGGAAGAGACCAAGGCCTATCATGGTGAAATTCCTCAGATATAAAGATAAAAAGGCTGTTTTGAGGAAGACTAAGGATCTGAAAGGCACCAACATCTATGTGAATGAGGACTACACTGAAGCCGTGAGGCAAAAGCGTAAGGAACTCATTCCAGCCATGAAAGCTGCCAGAGAACGAGGTGACATAGCCTACATCAGACATGACAAGCTTATTGTCCATCCCCCTGCCCAAAAGCAGAAGGATACGAAAAGCACCAACAGCCAGGAATTGGAGCCAAGAGCTGGATCGAGAGACTAGTTCTTTGGTTTCCTTAACTTGAGCGCATATAGGCTGAACTGATTTTAAAAGAAATAAATAATAATTATGGATAGTAGGCCTATTGGTGATAAACATCTCCTTTCTGTTTCAAAGGGTCTTGTTATGGTCCATTTGAATGTCTGCAGCATCAGGAATAAGGTATTTGAACTTAATAACCTAATTACAGAAAACACTATTCATATATTGGCAATATCTGAGACTCATCTGGATGCTACTGTTCTTGACACTGAGGTTTCCATTGATGGCTATACTATTTTTAGAAGGGACAGGAATAAACATGGGGGTGGCATCGCATTATATATCAGTGATAACTTTCCGGCAACACTGTGCTCTGAGTTTATCTCTGATGATTTAGAGTCGTTATGGGTTAAAGTGCATCTTCCTCACCTAAAGCCGGTGCTAATTGGTTGCTGCTATAGACCTCCTGGGACTAATGTGCAATACCTAAATGATTTATGTGTGTTGATTGACAGAGTTACAGATGTGAATAATTATATTTTCTTACTTGGGGATATGAACATTGACTGGTTTGCGAATCAATGTCCAATGAAACAAAAGATAGTTTCATTGATTGCTGCTGCATGCTTAATGAAAGGGGTTTTTCCCACTATTTGGAAAGAAGGTAAAATTATTCCCATACCTAAAGATGGCAGACTAGCACTTACTGGGATTCTATTCTCCCGGTTCTTAGTAAGCTGATGGAGAGGATAGTTCACTCACAAGTAAAGGAATACTTTGAATGTAATGGTTTGAACACAGATTCACAGCTTATAGACATAACCATTCAACTGGTTCTGCCCTTACAGTAATGACAGATGACTGGCTCAAGGAAATGGATAATTTAAAAATGACTGGCGCTGTGTTACTGGATTTTAGTGCGCCATTTGATGTCATAGATCACAATCTACTAATAGGTAAACTAGAATGCTATGGATTTGATCCAACTGCCATACATTTTATGAAGAGTTATCTCTCATGTAGGACACAACGGGTGTATTACACCGGCAGCTGGTCTCACTCTAGGGTCTTGGACTGTGGGGTCCCGCAAGGGAGCTGCCTGGGACCACTTTTATATGCCATCTTCACAAATGATCTACCATCTGTTTTGGGTAAAGCAAATGTACAAATGTATGCTGATGACTCCACATTGTATTATGCCGCAAAAACTGTCAGTGAACTGGATTATGTTTTATCAGCTGAGTTAAAAATGATTTCTGATTGGATAAAACAAAATAAGTTGGTGCTGAATGTTTCAAAAACCAAATCAATTATCTTGGGGTCGAGTCATAAATTGTCATTAATACCAAAAATGAGTTTAAATTTGTCTGGAGAACCTATAGAACAGGTAGATAAAGTAAAATTACTCGGCACAATAGTGGATAGTAAGCTGTCGTGGGTAGAACATATGGATGTCATAGTGAAGAAGATGGGCAGTGGTATCTCTATGGTGAGGAAATGTCTTAATTATGTACCTACACACATTGTGGAGCAGGTGGCTAAGTCTTTAATTTTATGTCATTTAGATTATTGTGCACCCGTGTGATCATCTATATCTAAAGGTCAACTAAGAAAATTACAAACGACCCAAAATAGAGCTGCCAGGTTGGTATTACATTGTCCGATTAGAACAAACATTATAAGTATGCACTGTCAGCTCTCATGGTTAACGGTGGAGAAAAGGCTACATTTCAATACAGCTAAGTTTTTTAGAAATATTGTCTATTCTTCCCAACCAGTTTTTTTATATAAGGAGTGATCAGGTTCATTCTCATGTGACTAGGTCTGCGGATGAAGGCCGGGTGATGCTACCACGGCCAAAATCCAATGCTTTAAAGAGAACTGTTATTTATCGTGCCATCAGTCAGTGGAATAATTGCCCATTGAATATACGTCAAAAGAATGGCAAAGGCTCTTTTAAGTACCATCTAAGAATGTACTATTTAAAATTGTGAGTAAGGACATTTTCCTTTTTGTAAGTTTAATACTTTATTCAGACTAATTTATGATGATGTGGTGATGATGTCTATAATGTTATATTCTTATACTGTTTTACAATAACATTGTTATGTGATCTCTTTTTGTTGTGGACCCCAGGAAGACTAGCTTGTTCACTTTGGTGACAGCTAATGGGGATCCTTTTTACAATAAACAATAAACAATAAACGTATTTTACAACCCAGTTTGTATATTGGTCACGGTCGGGTATTCTGCTGTTACCCGGGAAATACATTGATCTATTTCGTTTTATATTTTCGTTCTGTGTACTTAGTAAAACATATATTTCTTTATAAACGTACCTCTTTTTTCTAGTTCATTCAAATTCAACCAAGCCAATCAATCTATTATCTATGTATATCTCGCAGCTTTTGTCTGCCTGAGCAGGACACGCATACTAACCGGTTGCACTGCGCTCAGTGTTTATTAGTGATGTTATGAGTGCACATGAGACAGCAGCAAATTAATCGGTTACATATATCCAGTTTCATATAGACCAGACCAAAACCAGTCTAGTTTAATATACCCAGACGAAAACGAGTCCAATATAGATCAGACCAAAACGCGTCCAGTTTATATAGATCGGACCAAAACGCGTCCGGTTTCATATAGATCAGACCATTATTGAGTGCAATAGGCGCATGACACATATAGAACTGATAAATAATTACAAATTAAATGAAAGGGCTGTATATATAGATGTAGCCTTTTGGATGAATTCGTTCTGTTTCTTTAGTGAAACATATTTCTTTATAAACGTACCTCTTTTTTCTAGTTCATTCAAATGCAACCAAGCCAATCTATCTATTGTCTATGTGTATCTCACAGTCTTTTGTCTGCGTATGGCCCATTCAACCATTGACGTCATAAGCCCAGAGGTGTGATCGGTGTCTGGGTACCGCAATTAGCCCCTCTTGGGTACCAACGCCCAGCGGCGTGGGATTATGGCGACAGGAGGGCAGTTTAGGCATAAAAAACATGTAAATAGTAGTTTTATATAGTGTTCGGTTTGTGATTTTGCAATTCTGAAAACGGGACAAGGTAAAATGCACGTATTTAGGAAAAGTAATGGAAGGACGAGGCTGTAGCTTTTCAACATTATATATTTATTTTAATTACTAACTGCAACGCCCGCGGGCGTGGGTTGTTGGCGCTTCTAGTGTTAAAGACTTGGCCCTGTCTGATCATTTCGGTGTATTTTTTGAAGCATTGATTACCCCCAGATGTTCAAGTAAACTCCGTTTCTGTTAAAAAAAGGTACATTAATGAGAGAACCAATGCTCAATTTATGGAGGCTACAGCTGCTTCACCAACAATAGGTGCAGAGTTGACGAACTCCTGTATAAGTTTAATGAAAAAATATTGAATGTCATGAATCGTGTCGCATCGGTAAGGGTAAAGAGAACTCAAAGAAAACAGAAACCTCCATGGAGATGCACCATAATGGTTACCAACGTTAAAAGAGATTGTAGAAAATCTGAGCGTAAGTGGAGAAAAATTAAGCTTCAAATCCACTATGACATCTATAAACAAAACCTTGGTAAATTCAGCTTTGTGTTACGCAGGGCGAGACAGCAACATTTATCAGGAATGATCAACAACAATATCAACAATACCCGCACTCTGTTTGCCATGGTCGACAAACTCACCAACCCCACAAAGCAGATAGCACCTGAACTTTTGTCTAGTGCAAAATGTAATGAATTTGCTAGTTTCCTCAGTGAAAAAATCTAAAGTATTAGGCAGACCATCAAAACTACACAGTCAAACAATGACCCTGTATTGCCACTACAACCACCAAGAAATAACTTCTACGTCTGTTATGTCACAATTTAATAGAATTGACCCAAAAACCTTAAAAGAAACAGTTGGACGTCTTAAAGCTTCCACATGTTGTCTTGACACACTACCAAATTAGTTTCTAAGAAAGGGCCTAAGAAAAGTCTTACTCAAATTCACGAACGTGTTCTTAAAGTGCATAATTGTTCGCATCTACGTTCCTATAATGATGAATACCACGTCTTCGTAAATTGAAAGCGCGTGTCCGTTGTTCCTAATTAGCATAGGTAAACGCCCCGGTATTTCCCATAAAAGGGCATTCAACTGAAGGGCGGAGTGGAAACTCATTGTAAAAATGTGGAGAATGCAAAAATGCCGAAACGAAAATGTAAATCAGACGCCAAAAGAAAAAAAAACTTCAGTAGTTCAGAAGTGGAAAAACTTCTGCAAGAAGTGAACAGGCAAAAAAAAAGGATGCATGGGATTTAATCACTCGTTCTCTGAGCGCTGTGTCAGGGGAAGGGTGCACTAGACCTGAATATCTTTGACCGAACCGTTCGGTCTTAATGTATATCATTAGACTCGGTTCGGGCTCTGTCTCTTGCGCTCCGGGTTGCACGGTGAATGAGTGGTCAGGTGATTTCATTTAGTGTAATAATGGATGCTGAGGAGGTGAAACGCAGGCAGGACTGTGGCGATTACATTTGGTTCCACCGGCAAAAAGATTAAAATCTCACTTTTAATTAAAAAAAAGAGCCGGTGGGTTATGCCAAATGCAAAAAAAATTGACAGTCTCTTATTCGTGGCTGTAAAGGCATGAAGCTGTTCAACACCTGCCAGTGGCCAATCAGTGCTGCTGGACGCACCATTAGAGTGCAGGACTGGCAGAACCCATATACTGGGGATTACATGCTTATCCCACACTAAAACATGTAGCCTAATCTTGGTGAGTAAAGGTTTTCAAATAAATATTATTTGAATCTTAAATGCAAATTGGAGACAGAGTACATAGGCTAATGTTGCCATTATTCTTTTAATTTTAGCTGCTGTTCACTGTATTGGCGAACCAAGTGGAGCCTTCTCTTATATATTTGAAATAATTGAATATTATTCATAATGTTATTCTTCATAATATTTAAATCAATGTACAATTGATGAAAAAGCAGAGACTAATGATTTGTCACGAAAAAGGCTTCCGACCCTAACCATAGTACTGAAACGGCTCTGATAAAAGTTTTAAATGATATACGACTGAACACTGACTAGGGTAAAATTACAGTTTCTATTAGATCTCAGTGCTGCATTTGACACAGTAGATCATATAACACTTCTGGACAGGCTGGAAAATTGGGTAGGACTCTCCGGGACAGTCCTTAATTGGTTCAGGTCTTATTTAGATGGGCGGAGTTACTTTGTCACCATAGGCAATCATGAATCTAATTAGGTGGCTATGACATGTGGAATTCCCCAGGGATCAATTCTCGGACCACTTCTGTTCAATCTCTATATGCTGCCTCTGGGCAAAATTTTACAGAACAACAACATTAACTACCATAGTTATGCAGATGATACTCAAATATATATGGCTCTCGAACCATCTGACTGCAGCTCTATTGACTCACTGTATCAATGTATAGAGCACATCAATGCCTGGATGAACCAAAAGTGTCTACAATTAAACCAAAATAAAACAGAGATTATTGTGTCTGGCAACAAAAATAAAATAACTAATATTAGGAAAGAACTTGATTCTCGAGCCCTAAAAACCAGGGACCAAGTGCGTAATCTAGGTGTAATGATAGACTCAGATCTCACGTTCACCAGTCATATCAAAACGGTCACCAAAACAGCGTTCTATCATCTTAAAAATATAGCCAGAATCAAGGACCTGGTGTTGAAAAAAGACCAAGAGAAGCTAATCCATGCATTTATCTCCAGTAGGGTTGACTACTGTAATGGGCTCTTAACTGGACTTCCCAAAAAGACTGTAAAACAGCAGCAGCTCAATCAGAATGCTGCTGCTAGAATGTGAACAAAAACTAAGAGAACAGAACACATCACGCCAGTTCTTAAATCTTTGCACTGGCTTCCAGTTAGTTACAGAATAGATTTTAAAGTGTTACTAGTAGTCTATAAATCTCTGAACGGACTGGGCCCTGAATACATTTCTGATACGTTTGAGGATTATAAACCAAGCAGGGCACTCAGATCACTGAACTCAGGACAGCTAGTGGAGCCGAGAGTCAAAACTAAAAATGGTGAAGCTGCATTCACCAGTTACGCTGCATGCAACTGGAATAAATTACTAGAAGATCTTAGACGTGCCCAAAATGTATCAATTTTTAAAAACAGGCTAAAAACATTTCTCTTTTCGCAAATATATGACTGAGCGCTTAAACTGTTAAGTCAATTTTAATTATATTTTTATGCTTTTATTTGTTTTTATTCTGATGCATGGCATAAATGAAAACCTGTAATGTATACCTTTGGCCAGCGGAGACGTTTTAAAGACCTGGAGGTTCTAAAGACTTACAGGCCAGGTTCTTGGCCAGGTTCTAAAGACCTGGAAAGGTTCTAAAGACCTTTTGAATAAATAAGTAGGGCACAATTCCCCCCGCCAGACGCTACATTGGTGTGGGATTGGCAGAGGGCCATCGGAGAGGCGTGTCTCCGTGAGGGACTTTGGACAAGTGAAGCGTGAGGACACGCTCTCCCGTTTGGTGGGGGTAATGTAGCGACCCTGGTGGTAATTTTGTAGATGGCTCTGCCCAGCGTTCTCCCACAGGGGAGCCTTAGGTTGCATATGCCGTCACTTCAGCATTACAGATTGTTATAAAATGCATGTATTTTATTTATTTATTTTTTATTCATCTTTAATCTGATAAAAGCATGCATTTTATCATTTTATTATTTTCCTCTGTAAAGCACATTGAATTGCTTCTATGTATGAATTGTGCTGTATAAATAAACTTGCTTGCTTGCTTACATTAGTTAGCTAACACAACCATATTCTACTAGATAATTGACTACATTAGTTAGCTAACACAAACTTATTCTACTAGGTAATTGACTACATTAGTTAGCTAAAACAACCATATTCTACTAGATAATTGACTACATTAGTTAGCTAACACAACCTTATTCTACTAGATAATTGACTACATTAGTTAGCTAACACAATCTTATTCTACAAGATAATTGACTACATTAGTTAGCAAACACAACCTTATTCGACTAGATAATTTACTACATTAGTTAGCTAACACAACCTTAATCTACCAGATAATTGACTACATTAGTTAGCTAATACAATCTTATTCTATTAGATAATTGACTACATTAGTTAGCTAACACAACCTTATTTTACTGGAAAATTGACTACATTAGTTAGCTAATGTAACGTTACGTTAATTAATATCTGACTTCTGACTAACCTCTTTCTGTGTCCCTTCAAATGGCGCAAGAAGTTTCAAGTTGTGCTAGCTGCATCTCTTATAGTTGTACCACAGGTTTTGTAACAATCACTTATTTTGTTTCCATCAATTTTAAAGTCTTTGTAGCCAAATGACACTACAAATGGAACTTGACCACTTGCACTAGCCATTTTGGTTTCCTGCAGTGCCCACTTCTTTGAGGAGATAAGTAGCCTACCTAACGTAGATAAGTAGCCTACCTAACGTAGATAAATAGCCTACCTAACGTACTTCTCTGAGGAGATTTGTAGCTTACCTAACATACTTCTCTGAGGAGATTTGTAGCCCACCTAACGTACTTCTCTGAGGAGATAAGTAGCCTACCTAACGTACTTCTCTGAGATTAGTAGCCCACCTAACGTACTTCTCTGAGATTAGTAGCCCACCTAACGTACTACTCTGAGGAGATTAGTAGCCCACCTAACGTACTACTCTGAGGAGATTTGTAGCCCACCTAACGTACTTCTCTGAGGAGATTTGTAGCCCACCTAACGTACTACTCTGAGGAGACTTGTAGCCTAACTACCGTACTTCTCTGAGGAGATTTGTAGCCCACCTAACGTACTTCTGAGATTTGTAGCCCACCTAACGTACTTCTGAGATTTGTAGCCCACCTAACGTACTTCTGAGATTTGTAGCCCACCTAACGTACTTCTGAGATTTGTAGCCCACCTATTGTTACCCAGGTCAATCTAACTGTAAACACTTGAGCTGTCAGACTAAGCGCGTGCTCAGACTCAGCGCGTGCTCAGACTAAGCGCGTGCTCAGAACAGCACGTGACAGCTTTTTCCCACACTAGCTATTTTGTTTCTCAGGGACGAGTCCATCAGTCCAATGAGTACAAGTCCAAGTCGAGTCTCAAGTCTGTTGAACAGATCGCAAATCAAGTCAAGTCAATTTATTAATGACTTAAGTACGACTCGAGTCCTAGTCGTTGACTCAAGTTGCCAACTCTGAATCACATAACCCCATCACATAACACAATAGAACAAGTGAACTCAGTACAGTGAACTCCAGCCACACACTCACTACTATATAGCACTAGATGGGGATGAGGGAATCGTTGCCCCATCACATTATACAATAGAATTGTGGCCAAATCCATTGTTTTTCTCAATCGCCTCTTCAAGTGTAGATGCCCGTAATGGGAAGGTATTTTTCTTTGCTAAAGTATTTAATTCATGTGACTCACACACGGTGAGAAATCTATGTTGTACTTCCACACAAAATAGGTCTATAAGTAGCCTATTTAATTTGCAGGGCTACTGACGTTATTTGGTGACATCATTTGGCTCATTCACGCTGAATAATAGAACATCCAGAGTGTTCTGTGTACTTGTCATCAGGTGCACCCGTAGCGTTTACATCACGTTTGAATTGTCAGTTTTACATTTCTTTCAAAAAAGGTTCCAACATGAGGAAGAAGCAACACTGTTTATCACAAATGTATTGAATGTATGTATGTATGTATATATATATATATATTATATAGGCCTACATACATTAGATTCAATACATTCGATACATTTGGCTGATTTGTATATATAGATTATCAGTGTTATTCACCTGTCAGTGGTCATAATGTTATGGCTGATCTGTGTATATAGATTATCAGTGTTATTTACCTGTCAGTGGTCATAATGTTATGGCTGATCTGTGTATATAGATTATCAGTGTTATTCACCTGTCAGTGGTCATAATGTTATGGCTGATCTGTGTATATAGATTATC
The DNA here is from genome assembly GCA_029465975.1 of Dallia pectoralis. Classification (NCBI taxonomy): domain Eukaryota; kingdom Metazoa; phylum Chordata; class Actinopteri; order Esociformes; family Umbridae; genus Dallia; species Dallia pectoralis. Next base: position 19,409,769 of record CM055741.1, on the reverse strand, counting down.
AGTGTTATTTACCTGTCAGTGGTCATAATGTTATGGCTGATCTGTGTATATAGATTATCAGTGTTATTCACCTGTCAGTGGTCATAATGTTATGGCTGATCTGTGTATATAGATTATCAGTGTTATTCACCTGTCAGTGGTCATAATGTTATGGCTGATCTGTGTATATAGATTAACAGTGTTATTCACTTGTCAGTAGTCATAATGTTATGGGTGATCTAATGTTTGCTTCGGTGTTCCTCAAGGCTCCGTTTTAGGACCACTTTTGTTCTCACTATAAATGCTGCCTTTGGGTTATGTCATCCGAAACATTAAGGTTATTGGTCACTGATGTGCTGATCACACGCAGCTGTATATTTCTATGAAACATGGAGAAGCTCCTAGGTTAGCTACTAGGAAAGCTACTAGGAAAGCATGTGTTTCAGACATACGAAAGTAGATGACAGAAAACGTTCTGCTCTTAAATTCAGATAAACCAGTTTTAAGACCTAAGAAACAAAGAGACTTGTTGAGAGACCTAAACGTATGGTCATATCCCAAAAACGGTGAGAAATCGTGGTGTGACCCTCAACCCAGATCTCTCTTTTGACGAACATATAAAATATATTTCAGGGACAGTATTTTTATAACTTCGGGATATTGCAAAATTCAGAATTTATTTATCAAATAATGTTGGATAAAAATGTATCCATACATTTGTTACATCAAGAATAGATTACTGAAATGTTCTATTCTCTGATTATCTTGATAAATAACATTCTCCAATTAGTACTTAATACGGCAAAATGCCGGAGGTAGAACTTTCTCCTATAGAGCCCCTCTATGTAATCAGCTTCCAATCAGGGTCACTATTACAAGTCACTATTAAAAATGTATCGCTTTAGCATGGGTAAGTGTAGTAATAAATGACCATGATATATTTTCGCCCTGAAATATGTAACTAGCCAAGTTTCAGCATAACTTATGAACCTGTTTCAAGTTAGGTGGGAGTTTAAAGTAATGCACGTAAACTTCACCTGTAATTATCAACGAGTAACACATTACATTCTTTTGTTGAATACGTATACACACACTAGATGATGCACACACACTACGTGACACACAGCCAAACCCAGATGACATTCACATTCTCTCTACATACTTTACTTTGTTGATAGGTTTTACGTTGTGTACAATACACCTCAGATATGAGCCAGCAATTACAAAAATAGCTGTGCCACTATGACTACTACCTACTGCCTAACATAATAACAATAATTATTAAAAATAATTGTTATTCTTATCTGCTTCTGGTTATTTAAATTAAAGATGATATCCAATGACCAATTGTATCCGATTCTAGGATTGATCTGTATCT